>JAKOGI010000392.1:70000-155000 GCA_029747015.1 Carnegiea gigantea | reverse complement strand
AGTGTGGGAGCTCTTTTCCACCAGTGGCCGCACATCGGGATCCACATTTGCATTCGCCGAAGCAGCCTACTCTGACTCGTCACCACCCTACACATGTTCCACAAACAGTTCCCTGTAATTGATACAGTTCAGTAATACAAGCACACAGCTATGAGATTCCAAACTTTACCTTGCCCGGGGTGCTCCGCGGATGTCGCTATTAGTCTCAGGTAGTTTTCCTGCTGATATACCACCATGTTTTTTTGACCTCTTCTGAGATGTGTAAACGTTAGCGCATTTCCGCTTAACCTTCCCAACTGCTCTGTCCAAATGTAGGTACAGGCATGATTACATTGCAAAAGGGTCGCCGTGCATAGGAAGTGTCTACACCCGCTTCACAATTGATGACTTGGGCCTTTCGTCACCACACAGTGACTGACCCTTACCTTCACCAACATCCCCTCTTACAAACATGTCTTCTTTCATTGGATCTGACCCTATTTTTGCTATTGGCATGCTGTGACCTGCTGCCATAGTGTCAGTCAGATTGCCTGCACTTGGCAGCAACGGAGAGGACAGACCCGCTTGTACGACCACCTCAGGGCTACAAATGTCGGTATTAGTTCCTTCCTTACGTACACCTTTCAACTATGCAGCATCTGGTGTGGAGTTGAACAGTTGCATCCAAGCAAACTCCAGGATATCCTTCACCGCGGTGTTTCAATGCAACTGCTTCCTTTAGCTCATCTAGTTCCTTCTTCATAGTGGCATGTGCTTCTTTTTCCTTCGCATATGCTTCTCCTTTCTTCCGTAGTGCATCCCTCGCCCTCCACAAGCGTTCTTCCATGCTGATAACACCCTGCAACAAATACCACACCACATCAGAGTTTCGTATATCCAACCATATCTAGTACGAAACTCACACATACACCAACTACACGCACTGTATAGTACGTAAGTTTCATACTTACAAATGTAACTATTCCCACATACCTGCGCATCCTTGACAGAGGGGTTATACTTCTCTATCTCAATGAACACCTCCACCGATAATAACTGGAATTATCTACAAAATTAAAGATTACATACATCAAACTGACCCTAAACATCAACACTGTATAACAACTACTTGCGTGGAATTCAGCCCACGTCGTTGTCCTCTAACTCACGGACGACAACCCCTACATCCTATTTCTTGCCTTTTTAAAAATTCACCAACTACTTAGTCTTGACACCCTCTTATCATCTGCAAATGCATATATACTGTTGTGTTCATAAAATCACACCTATATTACACAACAACGACCATCAGATTCAAAAAATAAGCCATATCATGCACATGTACAATGTCAAATCTTCCGCATAAGTTTATGCAATGCCTACAAGATTATCGCGAACCCATTTATTTGCAAGTTCATCATTGTCCGCATCTTCTCTTGGCTCTCATCTATTGCCTGCACCAAAAACTCTTACACCACCTCCTACCAATTATACTCCCCCACCTAATCCACATCCTCTAGAGTAGGAACTAAATCCCATGCTGCACCACCTACACACTGAGGGAATAACAACCCACTCACAACCAACAATGTATATAATTTTCCAAGCAACCCAACCGTCTGAACTGTGTTATGCACCTCGCACAGCTCAAGTAAGATCGACACATCGTTCCTGTAAATACGAATCTCCTTCTGTACTGTCCTCCGTCTTTGCCCTCCCTAGACACACGCTTCTCCATTGCTCCCTTCAACACCTCCTTCACCTCATTGGCACCATCACTCTTCTCAAATGCAATGCACTTCCCAATGGCTGGGAGCCACATCAGGAAAGCCACATCAAAGTATGAGAATGGTACCTCCCTCCGTCCTAGCTTGAAGCACTAACTCTTTGGGTTCCATGCTTCTAAAAGGGCCTGTACCATGTGTCGGTTCATTGCAAATGTCTTGTAGTCTAACACTGGATTCCATACTATTCCCCTTATAGCTTCCTTCTAGATGTCCCACAACTAATCGTTCAGTGCACATATTGTATCGAATACACAACGATGCCTAGTTACTAAATCCACAGCCTGCTCTTGGCCACCATCCTCTTCTTTGTCATTCCTACTTTTCTTAACTTCCTCCACCTTCCTCTTACCGTTAACTCCCACCCCCTTCCCATGCACCACCACTTATTTCCCCCTCCCGCTCTCTCCTATTTGCTCCACGCCTCCTTCCCTAGTATAATTTCGCACTTGTTGCCCTACACGTCCTAAATTATGCCTCTTTTTCGAGTGCATCTCCCCCTTCAGGTGCTCGGTACTACTGTTGCTGACCTCCTCATCTGCAGACAATTGTGAACCATTGTGTGCACTTCCCCCTTCTTGACTACTGCAATAATCAAGATCACTTTCTTCACTTGTCCACCCTGACGTCTTTGGAGCCACAGGTGAACGCACTCGTTTTCGCCCACTACACAACTCCATTTCAGCTACCAGCAAAACACACAACAATTCGACTGATTACACAAGTCTCATAATGTACTCCTCATCTGCACCGCTCCTTATGCCATGCTCAGTTCTTGCAAGAAAGGATTCCCCACACACACACTGCTCCACTGGTTCACCATAACAGTATACTAGGTTTACCATGGTCATCACATGCTCAAATTAAGGTCAGCTTATTGCTGACACCTTCTTCACCAGTGATCCCTGTTATTCATAAGAGAGGTGTTCCTCCAGACAAACAATTCCTTTCTTTACCACACAACATGTTTATGTATACTGCGGTTAATTTTTAATGCAATTCTGGTTTACTGGTAAATCACTAACAGTTATATCGTTCCACACGCAACATTCAGTACTCGTATTGAATGTCACTTCAAATGCCAGTCCTTATTATACCATTGTCTCCTACAATGCAAACGGTTGCTACAAATACAAATTTCATTTGCTGACCAAACAAATCAGCATTGTTAACCACAGTGACAACCACTACAACTTAGGTTTACTTTCACATACCTAAGCTTCACCACCTTTACTGCCTAATGGTCAATGGTTCTACTCAAACACACAACAATTTATTGTAACACCTACAGCTAATTGTTTTCTAAGGTTAGAGGTTGCATCCACATCGCCCCAACACTTTCCCTAAGTGCTCCAACATGTCCACCATCATGTACATAGGTTTTTATGTAGGTTATCAATCCAATAACTAACAATTAATACTCTTCTTCTGGGTGAGTCACTTCTTCCACGAATTCACACATGAACTCCATACACATGATCCACTTACAATGCCATCTATGTAAACAATCTGTCTACTTCATACATGGGTATGCATATATGACTACATAGGTCAACAATTACCTCTATCGCACATAACCCTCGATTTCACATGGCATATGCAATGTACTTCCCTTGAGGTTAGGCAATCCCAACCTCACAATTGCGAATCCACTTCCCCAACATCTCCATCAACACTTTCCACTCCCCACATTCTATAAGACTCACTACATTTGGAAATTCACTACATTTAGGAAATTCAAACAACTCACCTCAAATTGAACTTTAGTAAACCCTCCTTCAGCATCGTTCAACCCTTATTCACGTTGTTTCAGTGTCCTCTAATCTTGCCCCAGTTGAAGCTGCCCTCTTCTTCTTCATGTACCCCGACCTTCTGCTCTCACTTCCTCTCTCTACTATTACCTTCTCTCTCGGCAGACTGCCCAAACTTTGCAAGGCCAACCCGTCCTTCTTCTCCTTTAGCCACTCTTCTTCGATTTTACTCACTCTCTTTCTCTACTCATGCCCTAGTCTCTGTGTCTACTGTTGCGAAGGAGATCATTGTTCTGTGCTCACTGCTCCAATAACTACTTACCAAACTACAAACCTGTTTGCATTCATCTGCCCACTAACTGCCAAAATAATTTTAGTAAGGGTATTTTGGTCATTCAAGTTCCTTTTGTTTTTTCACCCACTTGCCTTTCCCTCCAAATGTCACACCCATTTGTTAAATAAAACATGAGTTGGTTTAAGGCATGTTAATGTATGACTAACTGTAAATTTCCTATTATATAAGATGGGTGAACTTTACATGGTTATGTAAAATGATTATATATCTTAAATAAGTAGGATCACTTTAGAGGGGTGAATAGGATGATAGAACTTTTTCAATGTGCAAGCAAAACAAACAAGATCTAGTTGACACTGACTTTTTTGCAAAGTAAACTTCAATGTAAATGTAATGCGGAAAGTAAATAACGACAAAACAAATGATGTATTCATGAAATTCACCCAATTCAAACTTTAGGATAGTCTCCACCTAAGGGCCCTTTTCTTATGATTTGAACCACTTGTATTACTCAATCGAATATTACACACATCACAGGAATTGTTTAGTTAATGTGGTGTCCATGCCACTCAAAGTGCACTATTTTGGGACACTTGCAACTAATTAGTTGTGTTTCATTCTCTTAAGAAAGTAATAAAGTAATCCTTTACTTAAACACAAAGTATGATCTCTTAATTTAAAATAATTACAAGAGCATGACTTGATATTTAGTGATCGCTCTTATGGTGGTTCTGTTGTATCTCAAATGGTCTTGTATATATAGCTTCATAACCAAATATGATGGTCATATATCAATTAGTCGTTGCAAATCTTTGTTCAAATATCTTCACTAATCATGAACTATTTTAATGTCACTAGAAATCACTGTTTTTCAAATTTATCTTCACTTGATAGTCTTGGTGTTTGTTTTCTTTATTGACAAGAATCACAAGATATTAAACCTTCCTCTATATCCTTGGTTCAAATAAGTTTGACCTCTATAGCTGTCATATGTATTTCAAAGAACTTCAATCTTGATTATTTTTGACGCTGAAATTTGTTTAAGTGTGATTTGCGTGTTTTTATCTTTGGAGCATAATCTTCACAAGACATTGTCTTTATCTTCAAAATGAACATTGCATGCATGTGGTATAACTTTTTCTAAAATTTTTGTAAGCTTTTTCTAACTATGATGTTTAGTATAGAAACTTTAGCAAAAAATTAATTTCCATAAAAGTCAACTCCTACAATTTGAGGAAGTTGTGAAAAATGGAACTTTTCCTATCAACTTACAGAGAGAGTTGAGTATCTATCATTAATAATTTTTCTTAATACTAATTTTAACATTATTTTTTTTATATTTCACATTACATTTTTTTTAATAAATAAGGTGTTCACTCATTCATTTTTTAACTATACTTTATTAATCTTTTTTTAGTTGAAAAACAAGCGGAGGAGGAATTAATCTTGTTTTATTTAGATGAATTACAAAAATAATTATATAAATTCTTAAAATATTTATTATCTTACCGGCCTACCATAAAAAAATTTCAAAAAGAATTTTTCATAAATTAAAATATATGTTCATGCTCTTATACATTTAATATAGAGAAATAATGAATAAAACAAAACAAGTTATTCAATTGATATAATAAAGTAAATGAAATGCATAGTAATTACCAAGCACTCAACTAACTTTTGCAAACAGCCACAATACACTTATAGACAGCTACAGTGTAGCTAAAGCTACAATTGTTCCAAACATAGTCATTTTTAATAGATTACTTAGTTGTTGGATCACATATGGTAAGACTCTTCACTCAATGTTATGTTTGTTTCCACTAATCTCTGTTAATGTCCTTCTATAAATAATTCCATGTTTGAGGCCCTGTTTGGTAAATAGCTATTAACTGTTAGCTGTTTATATTAGTTGTTAGTTGCTAGCCGTTTCAATCTGCTGTTTATATTAGCTGTTTGAATTACCTGCTTGTAGAAAAACTATTTGTAAGCTTAGCTATTTCTGATAAAGTTATGAGACAAAAAACCAATTCTAAAAAAGCTCTTTCGAAAAGGTAATAGAATTAGCTTTTTCAAATTAGCTTTTTGGACCCAAAAAGCTATTCCAAAAAGGTATTCCAAAAAACCTGTTTACTAAACACCCAAATTAGCTTTTTGATTAGGTTAAACAACTAATTTTGATCCAAAAATCTATTTTTGGTCAAAAAGCTATCTAAAAGGCTATTTGTCAAACACCCGAATCTCTTAACAAAACAGGGTTCTTTTGCCCTCGCAAAAGACATATCACTTAATTCTTCTGGGGTATTCACTTGATATACTTGTTGTAGTCTTCCTTTCTACTTCAGTGTCCAATATAGCAACTATAGAGCTTGGCAAATAAAGATTAGATCTTCTCGATATTTCTCCAACTTACAAAGTATAAAATTAGCTCACCAAAATTTTATGTGAAATCATACAATCAATTATGTTCATATAATCAATCATACTTATGTAATATCCCGAATTGATTCAATCAAGTCTAATCACATGTTTGGCACAAATAAGATTTCTAAATCAATCAAAAACATATTTCCAAATAGCACACCTTATTTCATAGATATTCTAGATTTTAAGCACATGTCAAATATCCATGAATATTTGAACAAATCAATCAAGGCAATCATTCCAGATATTTTAGTTAAACCAATAAACAAGTTATGTGGTTAAGTTATGGATCAGGTTAAGTTTGGGTCAGATTATATTTCAGGTCAAATGGTATTTTGAGTCAGTTCAATCTGGGCTAGATTATTTTTGGTTCCCGTCGATTTTGGAGTCAGTGGATATTTGGTTCAATAAGCTTGTCATAGGAAAAGAAGCATTTTTGTATAAAATTTTGAGTCAATACGGTTCAGTTCGTGTCGATTTGGGTTTTGAGTTCATATTCAAGTGAGTCTGTTTCATATGTCAGGTAGAGTATGGATATGAGACCGTGTTTTTTTAATTGTTTAATGGGCCCATCCCACTCCTTTTCACTCCCGCCCACTTCTTCCCATTCCTACCAACTTCTTCCTACTCTTAAAAATAAATATCACTCATTCTGAGTCCCACTCATTTTTTCCTACTACGTTCCACCACTACTCTCATATATTGAAAACTTGGCTAATTTATGTAATTGTGTATACGAATTGTATAATTACAATTAAATAAAGTTTTTTTAACTTTTTGGGATGTTAAGCAAATATTTGTTAGTTGTGTCGAAAATTGTAGATGAAATACTGTTTGTTCTGTATATTGAGGAAACAATTTTTGTGTGTGTTGTTAAGCAAATATTAATTATTCGTGACTGATAGATCTTTTGGTTTTATTTTTGTATATTGAAGAGATGTTTAATTTGTTTGCATTGTTTGTAATTCGTGACACAACTTGTAGGCGTATTTTTTTAATGAAATGAGCATATAAGTTTTTTATTTGTGACCGTAATGAAATATTCATTATTCATGACCCAAAGCACAGATGATTTTTCTATGTATTTAAGAGATGTTTTTTACATTCTTCGTAATTCGTGACACAAACTGCAAATGCATTTTTTTGTATTTTGAACATTTGTTTTTTTTGGTTGCATTGTTAACGAAATATTCATTATTCGTGAAACAAATCACAGATTTTTTTCCCTTGTATAATGAAGAGATGTGCACTTTTTTTCCTGTTGTTTGTAATTCATGACACAAAGTGTAGATGTATTTTTTTTGTGTATTGAATGTATATTTTTTCGTCCATGTTGCTAACTAAATATTCATTATTCGTGACACAAATTACAGATGATTTTTTTCTGTATATTGAGCAAATGTGTATTTTAATTTATGACACAACTTGTGGATGTATTTTTTGTGTACAATGAACAGATAATTTTTTGTTTGCGTTGGTAATGAAATATTCGTTATTCGTGACGCAAATCGCAGATGGTTTTTTTTATATATTTAACAGAGTTTTTTTATTGCGTTCTTCATAATTCATGAATAAAATTGCGGATGTATTTTTTTGTATTTTGAACACATTTGTTTTGTGCTGTTAGCGGAATATTCATTATTCGTTACACAAATTGCAGATGTTTTTTTTTTTTTGTATACTAAAGAGATGTATCCTTTTTTTTTCGCGTTCTTCATTGTTCGTGACACAAAGTGAATAAATATTTTTAATATTTCCATTTGTAAACAAATATTCATTATTCATGACATTAATTGAAGAATTCGTCACACAAATGAAGATATTTTGTTTTTTGTGCATATTGTCAGTGTCGAAATTGGATTGTTTAGAAAGTTGTACTGAAGTTATAGTCATACAAAGGAACACATATTGCAAGATTTATGAAATTGGCATTGTCAACGCATACGTATTGACATATCATGTCGAACAAGACTCCCAAATTTCATTAGCCAGTTGATTCCTAAATTGGTTCATGAAATTTTTTGCATTTGAATCAAGGAATGTATCAATGTTTCCTCCTTCGGTACACGCTGATCTTGGTGATATTTGGATGCCATCTTGATGGAGACGAACAAAATTATGGATGGTGCAAACTGCAATTATTATCTAAAGCTATTTTTCTAATATCATTTGAGGTATCATGTCATCCAATATCTTCCATGTCGCCTTCATCTCTCTAAATGTTTATTCTACTATCTCCTGCAAGCAGGAATGACGGTAGTTGAACTCATATTTCATCCCTCGTCTCCCAATATCGCAGTCATGACCTCTTGTGAACTCGAGAATGTGGAAGCGAACACTGCTCTCTTTATAAGGTGCTAAGTATCCAATCGTATTTGGATATGCAGAATCCCCCAAATAATATTTTCCTGAGCATATATGAAATAAGAGCAGAATATGATGACCATAGTGTATACAGGAAGTGTTGTACACAAATTACATCAACTAATGGGGGTCCCTGGATATGGATGAGGGAAGTCAAACTTAGGTTGAACTATGATCTCTTGTAATATAGGTATATTATGGGAACTCCCCTCCCAACCGATATTGACATATGTAATCATGCCGTCAAATGAAACGACCACTAAAACATTCCAAGTCTTTTCCCCCTTACGATTTCGTGCTGACCAATGTCATCTGCAATTACACATTGAATATGAGTCCCATCTGATGCTCTAATACAGTCCTATAGAAAATTGCGAAGTTTTGGTTCAAGTTATAAACAGTTGATGATAATAGACATTATATACATTTCATTGATCTTAAACAAAGTACCTTAAAAAGCGGCTAGTAAAACCCCGACTTCTCGGCAATTTTAGGAGGCACTTGATGTTGACTTTGATACGGCCTAACAATCTCAATAGATAATTTGACTAAAGCGTACAAGACTTGATTACAATACTTGCTTATAGTTGATGGAGAATGCTGGAATCGGATTTACACATCTCGATAGCTTCCCCTCTTGTGAAAATGTATAAGGTTATTGCAACTATTTTAGCTGCTTTAACAAAACGCCCCTCATCTAATAATAGCTTCTCTATCATAAGGTTAACAATATGTATAAAAACATCTCGTTCAAGGCATAGAAGTTGTCAATAAAATTCAGGATGATTACTATATAACACTCGATGTATGAACGTTGACCCACTTTCCTCACCTATTATCTTTGGGAGCCTTTGGTGTGGACTTGGAGCTTCCTGTGACCTACTTCCTGCTAGCGTATATAGGAGAAGAGTGTCAAAATCACGTTCTTTATAATCGTCCATTCTACACCATATGTAATCATAAAATAATTAGATGAAAACTGAAACAACTTTTGATACGTGGAAACAGAACTCATACTTCACAACTACTTGCTATAAATCAATAATAGCCTTACACATACGAGCATAACAACTCAATTGTAGTCAATGCAATGATACAACATAACTGAAAACTCAAGTTAAACATAGTACTAGTGAATAGAAACCCCAGGCCATAAAATACGAAAGGACTAAATAGCTACACATCTCTAAAACCTCTAACTCATAAGTATCTGCGAATATCCTCATCATCAAAGACCACAAAGTAATCTACATCCTCCTCACATCTGATGTACTCCATCACACTAAGTAGAAAATCCAATCCCCTTGCAGTGACTCCAAGATGCTGCCCAAACTTTGTAAGAACTTGTTAGTAAATAGATGATTAGGCTTAGGCTCTAGCCCCCTCCCTCCTACGGAGCACAGTAAGGGCATTCTGAATTTGCACATCTCCCTTTGATGAGTTAACAAATTCTTGCCTTAGTCGTCTTCTATCACTTAAACTTCTACCTTTACTTGTACACTTTTGAGCATTGGTGTGAACACTTCTTGGAGTTGGCCGACTTTCCTCCCCACCAGTCATTTATACCTTGTCAATAGAATCATCCTCATTGGCTTCATCACTATCGCCTATGTGTTCTTCCAAATCCAATGGCACACTCCACTCCATTCTTTTTGGTTGGCTTCCGAAAGTCCTCATCGCTGGGGAGAGGCTCAATTCACCTGTTGCATGCCTCCCATGGACCACTGCTTTCATCTTATTTAAATTTGCAGGCACTCTCTCACGGAAACTTTTAAATCCCCCCCCCCACTTTTGCACACCAATGAAAACAATTTATTAAATATAGTACAGAAATAATAACGTCATGTGAATAAATATGTTCTAAGCATAATGTTGTAAACACAAATTTCACGCCTAAAATCAATTAGACAGGAAATTCAGAAAACAAATTGAATCTTGTATTGATGTAATATGTGTAGGTACAATCTCTGAATTTAGTACAATGAGATGATCCTCTAATTCGATCTCCTAATAACTTGAGTATTCCGAGGGCTTGATGCTTAATCTAGGTTAATGCAAATCAGCTGAAGAACTCTGAAGACTGTTCTTGATTTTGATCTGCAAGTGGCTGATTGTAGTTTTTGAAACTCTACAAGTTTTGATCCTTCTCGCTTGGTAATTAGGTGCTCCTTGCCATCTAAGCTCTGAATTCTGCGAATGCTGAATGTTGAATATAGTTGGCCAGATTAATCAATGCGAGGGCGAGGTTGGATGAACTGAATGAAGAACTCTAAAGTAGACTTCAATTTGAGGCTGCAGAAGATGTTGAACTAGCTGACTTTGGTCCTTGTTACTTGGTAGCTGGATATCATATGTAGTCTGAGCTCTGAAGTCTGTAGGATGCTGAATATTGAGCTTCCTCAATGGGGGGGGGAGGACCCCTATTTATAGGCTCGGAGGTTAGGATTTGAGTTAGACGTTAGGCCTAGGCCCATATGTTAGTAATTATTCTCTTAATTTTAAAAGAGAAATAATTACGATTCTCTGCATCATCAATGACACACGGCAGCCTTTAACTGGCTGGATTTTAGCCACGTTTAATTTCGACCGAGCAGGTCCATCAAAGTTAACGTGACATATGGAAATTTGCGATTGGTCATTTTTTTACATGTGGCATCATCCGATTTGTAGTAAAAGTTTTACCTTCTACAAATGCCCCCTTGAGAGTCGGCTGCGCACACGAATTTTTGAGTGTTTGAAGCGGCTAAGTCTTGAAAATTTGAAAGATGCCGAAAATTGAAGCTTTTTTTTTTAGTGGGCCGCCTCCCCCTTTCTTTAAGACAAATGACTTGCCAACTTGGTAGATAATCCATGCTGATTTTTTTTTTTGAAGATAATTCTGCTTGTAAATTTGTATAAAATTTTATCAATAACTTGCAATAAAATCTATCAATAATTTTAGGGATAAAATTTTATCAACAACTTGTGATAAATTTCATGAGCAATTTGAATGATAAAATTCTATCAACAATCTAAAAGGATAAAATTTTATCAACAAATTTGAATAAAATTCTATCAGCAAATTCAGATAAAATTCTATCGATAATTTTTCTCACAACTGCTATAAATTCATCTTTGGAGTTGCTGTCAATTTATCGTCTCTTGTTTCATCACCTAATGCTATCCATCATGCTCCATATTTCCCCCATAGAAGTCAACCTTTCGGTGTCTTCAAGCCCTACTAGCAATGACATCTCTATTTTTCTTCCCTTCTTCAGATTTTTTTTTTTTTATATATTTCAAATTTGGTAACCTACCTCTTGACTGGAAATTTGAGTTGTGTTTACTATTTCCCTGATATTCCAGTATTGTAGAGATGATTGATGAATGGCAAACTTCTTGGGGGCCAGACCCTTGACTGGCATTCTTGACTGCAAATTTCATAAAATCAACTTATCACTTGTCCATCTTGCATGGAGTTCTCATGATATATTCCATCTTGGCATTCTTCTTTTCTCTTTTTTTTTTTTTTGGAGAAATGAAACAGGGTTTCATTTTACGTGGTCATGGCATTGAGTTCTTATGCTGTCACGGCAATTCAACATTTATGTTTACTTTGGCCCCTGATTTTTTTTGTCTTGTGGGTATTTTCTTCCTTTTCCTTGCTTCCTCAGCAACCATGGCAGTGACAAAGAGAGAGAAATGAGCAGAGAATAAAAAATAGAGGAAAATAGCCAGAAACAGAGCGCTGGACACATTTTTGTGGGAAATTACACTCAGGTACTAGTCTAATGAGACCAACACCATACCGGAATTTGAAATAATTTTTTGTCTCTTACGATGCACCACGCGTGACTTCTGCCATTTTGTTCCCCTCTGTTTTTGTTTTTTTTTTCAAAAGCCTTTGGTATTTCCTTTTGTTAGGCCCCTGTTTTTTTAGCTGGGAAAGACCCCCTTTTTTAAACTCTCATTCCTCATTATTTTTTAATGCTACTTTTGATTTTTTTTTGGCCTTTTTGATCTCTCTCTCTCTCTCTCTTTTTTTAATGAAGCTGCTGGATCGACTACTTCACCTATTTGATCGCAAATGAGGTCGACTTTTAAGATGAGGAATTGTTTCTCTTTTTAGATTCGATTCTTCGCAGGAGACTCCCTCACTTGATCTAGTTGGAGTCGACTTGAATTTCTTCCTTCCAGCCGTGACTCCTCTAATTAGATCATGAAGTGATGTCAACTTTTAAGACGAGGAATCGTTTCTTCCATAGATTCGATTCTTCGCAAGAGACTCCCTCACTTAATCTAGTTAGGGTCGACTTGAATTTCTTCCTTCCAGTCGCAACTCCAATTCGATCGCGAAGTGAGGTCGACTTTTAAGATGAGGAATTGTTTCTCCCGTAGATTCAATTCTTCGCAGGAGACTTCCTCATTTAATCTAGTTCGGGTCGACTTGAATTTCTTCCTTCTAGCCATGACTCCTCTTATTAGATTGCGAAGTGAGGTCGACTTTTAAGACGAATAATTGTTTCTCCCCGTAGATTCAATTCTTCGCACAAGACTCTCTTACTTAATCTAGTTGGGTTCGACTTGAATTTCTCCCTTCCAGTCGCGACTCCTCTAATTAGATTGGGAAGTGAGGTCGACTTTTAAGACAAGGAATCATTTCTCCCCGTAGATTCGATTCTTCGTAGGAGACTCCCTCACTTAATCTAATTGGGGTCGACTGGAATGTCTGTTTTCCAGCCATGGCTCCTCCAATTAGATTGGGAAGTGAGGTCGACTTTTAAGATGAGGAATCGTTTCTCCCTATAGATTCAATTCTTTGCAGGAGACTCTCTCATATAATCTAATTGATGTCAACTTGCATTTCTTCCATCAGATTTACGAAGGCATGGCTTTCTCCACTCAGATAGTGAAGGCAGAACTTCTCCAGTTAGATAGCAAGGGCATTACTCATCCGATCAAATAGCAAAGACATTCAGACAATGATGGTGTGCCCCCTCCAATCAGATAGTCAAGTCATATTCTTCCAATCAGAAAGTGAAGGTTTGACTCCTTTGTCCAGACAACAAAGGCTTGACTCATACAATCAGAGAGCGAAGGCATTTAGACTCCTCCAATCAGGCAGCAGAGACTTGACTTCTTCCATTAGACAACAAAGGTAACTCTTCTGATCAGAAAGAGAAGTCTTGGCTCACTCGATCAGAGAGCAAATGCGACTATCTCGATTAAAAAGTAACAGCTTGACTCCTTCGATCAGACAGATGAGGCATGACTTATCCAATCAAACAACATAGGTGACTCTTCCGATCAGACAGTGCAGACTTTGCATCTTCTATCAGACCGCGAAGACGACTTTCCTAATCAAAAAGCAAAGGCTTGGCTCATCCGATCAGACAGCAAAGGTGATCAGATAGTGCAGACTTGACTTCTTTGAATAGACAGAGGCTCAACTTTTCCAGTCAGACAGGAAAGACATGGCCCTTCCGATTAGACACTGAAAGCTTGACTTTGTAAATTGTCAGTGCCCAACTTGAAGGAAAAGATTGCAAATTTAAAAGAAGACGCCTATATCTCTAATGAGAAGGAGGATGCGACCTTACTATTGCCCCCAACTTGAAGGTGTTCTAAAAGTTTGTAACAAGTTGGTGACTGCTTGAAGCCTGTTTACAGGATTTGAAAATGTGCTTAGTAACTTAGGAGTCAACACTTTGACAAAATGACTTGACAGTCTTTTACTTTGATGGCTGAGCATCTTAGACTCGATGACTTGTGAGTCTTTAAGTTTGATAACTTGGAGCTTAGAACTTTCTTGATTTTGCAGTGTAGAGCTTTGACGACTTAGTAATCTTTTAATTTTGATATCTTGGGAGACTTAAACTTTGATGACTTGAGAACCCACTTGGTGACTTGGGAGTTAGTAATTTCATTGACTTAGGAGTCTTGAATAAACAATGTCGAAGTCTTAAAAAAAATCGACTTAGAAGTTTACGAGATTTGTGACTTCGGAGTCCGCTGGGATTAGCTTGGAAGTCAGAGAGTTTTATCACTTGGGAGTCTTTGTGATTTGATGACTTAGGAGTCTTGCATTTTACCAACTTAACAGTCTATTTCTCTGGTATCTTTGACTTAGAAGACTTAAGAGTCTATTATATCAACGATTTAAGGGTCTATAAGGTTAACTCGAAAGTCTTCGATAACTTGAAAGTCAGCAACTCTGTTTGACTTTTGAGTCTATAACTTAGATGACTTGAGAGTCTACCACGTTGATGGCTTGAGAGTCATTGACTTCACTTCAAAGTTTGAAATTTTGTTAACTTAGTAGTCTTTAGGCGACTTAGAAATCTTTGATTTTGATGGCTTGAGCGTACTGTTAGAATGTATAAAGTTTTGATGATAACAAATCCAAGTGTTGTTGTTGTTGCTCCAAACAGGCTTTCCAAACAGGACCTTACTGCTGTTCTCAATGTATTAAAACTGCTTGACTAATGGTTTATCAAGAACAGGTACTCAAGTCAGCAATGTAAGAACACCTGTGAGGAACAGGTTCTGTGAGGTGTTTTGAAGCATATCCTGAGAAGTGTTTGAAACATAAGATATGTGCAGCTGTGACAAATAGGTTCCGTGCGGTGTTTGAAGCATATTCTGTGAAGTGTTTGCAGCAAAGTCGTTCTACAAGATGACTAGTGGTTACAACAAGATGTCTTGATTTGATTTGGTTTTATATTTTTAGACTCTTGTTAATATGCCAATTAGAAAGTTTTAATTTACCACTCACTGGAAACGGTTTTGCTTTTCGGAAAATATTTCGGATCACCCTTCAGAACAACCCTGGAAACAGGGCGATCAGGGTGTTTCCAGAATAAGCTGCGAAAAACTGCTTTGCACGATTTTTATCTTTTGGATTTTGAGCAGCTTCTTCAAAGATTTGCAAGAAAGATTTTTCTATGGAGTATCTTATTCTTTACCCTAAAAAACGGTTATCAAAAATCTTAAGGGATTTGCAAAATCTTTTTGAATAAAAAGAATATCCAATTTTTGGCAAGTGGATAAGGTAGTTGAGAAAAACATGGGCTAGCTGCTAAAGAACACCGCCTTATGCACGCGGTTCAGGAAGTGTTTTCAGCTTATGTCACCTTACCCCTTGTAGCTAAAGGATTCTATTTTCTCTAGGAATTTAGTTTTCAAAAATTTCAGAAATAGTTTTTCCATCCCTTGTGGGTAAAGGATTCTATATTCTTCAGATTTTTTAGTTTTCAAAAATTTGATGAATTGTTTTCCAAGCACTATAAAAGGCGGCTTCTTACAACCTTGGAGACATCGGTTTTCAAAGAGAAAAAATCTGAGTTCATGAGCTAAAACGTTTGAAAAAAAACCGAGCCTTGTGAGTGAATTAATTGAGCTTTCCAAGTTGGCATACTAGGACTTCATTGTACCCTATATTAGCTTAGTTGAGAAGCATTGTAATAGGGTGTTTTTTCTTTACATTCTTCTTTCACAAGAGTGAGTAGAGTGTGTGTCCAAATCAAGGGGATTTTGGACGTGGGGTAACTTGTCTTAGGGAAGACAGGTTACGTGTGTTACAAGTTGTAACAAGGTGTGTTACTATTGTAACGTGATTAGCCCGTTTAGTGAAGTGTTTAAATCCTACACGAGGTAGGTCGTGGTTTTTAACCTCAGTTGGGCTAGAGGTGTTTTCCACGTAAAAAATCTTGTGTCCATTATTTCCGCATTCAATTTTTTTGGATTTTCATTTCTGCTTATCTCAGAAACAACCTGTACGAACAGGGTCTAAGACTGTTTGTGAGCAACTTGCGAAAATCAGACACCACAATTCACCCCCCTCTTGTGGTTGTGTACTCTCTAATTCAACAAATGGTATCAGAGCAGGTTCTCCTTTGAAAAGCTAACACCTTTGAGAGATCCTTGAAGATGAGTACTCCACAAGGCATGCTTGAAGGTCAATCCATAACTCGTCCACCATACTTTAATGGCCAACACTATAGTTGGTGGAAGAATAGGATGGAATACTACATCCAAGCCGAGGACTATGAGTTGTGGATGCTCATCAAGCATGGACCACTCATCCCTAAGAAAACAACTGAAGATGGAAAGTCAATCCCCAAGAAGCCTAAGGAGTTCAATGCTGAAGATTACAAGATGATGGAGAAGAATGCCAAGGCCAAGAAACTCCTATATTTTGGCCTAGGTCCTGATGAATATACTCGCATATCTGAATGTGAGTCGGCCAAAGAAATCTGGGATGCTTTGCAAGTAGCTCACGAAGGGACCAATCAAGTAAAGCAATCCCGGATTGAATTGCTTATGAGAAAGTATGAGCTGTTTGAGATGGGTGATCGGGAAAGTGTGATGGACATGTACACTCGCTTCACTCACATAACGAATGAGTTGAAATCCTTGGGAAAATCCTTCACCACCGAAGAATTGGTAAGGAAGATCCTAAGAATTTTACCTCATTCTTGGGAAGCGAAAGTAACGGCCATCCAAGAAGCTAAGGACATGAACAAGATCACCCTAGATGAGCTGATTGGTAACCTCCAAACATATGAACTTAGGAAATGTTCTCAACAGAAAGATGAGACAAAGAGAGAACGAGGTCTTGTACTAAAGGCCTTAGAAGATGATTCTGATTCTGAGGAGAAGGAGATTGCCATGATGACTCAAAAATTTAAGAAGTTCTTCAAGAAAGTCAAAGAAAACATCAAAAGGAAGGACTTCGGCAAAGCCAGGAACACCCCTCGGGAACAGTTCACTGGGTGTTTCAAGTGTGGTAAGCTGGACCACATTGTGAGAAACTGCCCACTGCACAAGGAAGAACAAGAACCCGAACACCCCAGAAAACAGGGGGGGAAACAGGGTGTAAGCAGCTCAGCGAAAAGGTTCTCAAAAGCTATGCTCGCGGCCTGGGGAGATTCAAGTGAGGATGAGGAAGGGTCTGAAGCTGGGGAAGCTGATGTAGCACTCATGGCAAGGAGTGACACTGATTCAGATGATGGGTCAACGGATAGTCTGACTCAACTCAAGAACAAGGTACGTGGTCTAAATAAATCAACTCTTGAGAAATTAGTGTACAATATAATGGATATATGTGCTGAATTAAAAGGGGATGTTCGAGATTTAGAACTTGAAAATGAAACCCTTAAATTAGAAAAGCTTGAAGTTGACAAAGAGACTCTTGCCTTGCATGAAAACATCAATGTGCTTAAAGAAACTCTACTCATGAAAGAAGAGACTTGTTCCACTAAACTGACTGAGCTAGAAAAAGAATCTCTTGACTTAAAAGGTAAGGTCGAGTCTTTGCTGGAAGAAAACAGAAACTTGCTTGAAAAAATAAAACACTTAGAATCGGACCTTGCCACAAACAAGCTCTGGAACAGGTCCTCAAGGGCGTTGGAATGGTTAAACACTCATCATAGTCAAAATAGAAGAGGACTAGGTTTTGTGCCTAAGATGACCTACCCAGTGAATAACAAATATGTGGGATTACCTGAAAATATTGTTTGTTTTCATTGTGGTAAAACGGGGCATTATCGATATGCTTGTCCTATAAGAAAGTATGCCATTAAAAAGAACTCAGTGCATGTAAAACAAATGTGGGTTAGGAAAGATGAGATTTACACGTCTAAAGGAATGGGACCCAAGTGGATCTGGGTTCCCAAAACTAACCCTTGATTTGTTTTGCAGGCTGAAGTGAGAGAGAACAACCCAGCAAACAGCCCAGCAAACAGTGCAGCAAACAGTCTAGGGAACAGGCAGCTGTGGTATGTTGACAGTGGGTGTTCGAGGCATATGACTGGTGAAAAATCCAATTTTCTCTCACTTACAGCATCAGAAGGAGGGAGTGTGGCATTTGGAAACGGCAAATCTGGGACAATTGTCGGTATAGGTAAGATAGGTGAGTCACTCTCCTATTCAATTGACAATGTTTATTTAGTAGATGGATTAAAACACAACTTGTTAAGTGTGTCCCAACTGTGTGATAAAGACAACCTAGTAGTGTTCTCACCAACACGTTGCTTGGTTGTAAATATAAACACAGGAGATGTTGTGTTAAGGGGGAAGCGACACAAAAATGTTTATAAAGTGTGTATTTCCACTCTTCCCCAAAATAATTTGACTTGTTTGAGTGCCTTAAAAGATGATGTTATGCTTTGGCACAAAAGACTAGGTCATGCAAGCCACTCTCTTTTGAACAAACTTGTAACCAAAGATTTAGTAGTTGGCTTACCTTCCATCAAATTCAATGATGACAAGGTATGTGATGCATGTGCCAAAGGCAAACAAGTCAAAAATTCATTTAAGTCTAAAAAGTGTATAAGCACTACTCGACCCCTTGAATTAATACATATGGATCTATGTGGTCCAATGAGGATCATGAGCCGAGGTGGCAAGAGGTATGTGCTTGTGATAGTGGATGACTACTCTCATTTCACTTGGACTTTGTTTTTGGCTTCTAAAGATGAAACTTTTGAAAAATTTCTTGCTTTCATTAAAAAGACTGAAAAGAGGGTAGGACACTCTTTGGTATGCATAAGGTCTGACCATGGTACAGAATTTGAAAATTCAAGCTTTATTGACTATTGTAATGAGCATGGTGTTGATCACAATTTTTCAGCTCCAAGAACACCCCAACAGAACGGGGTGGTAGAGCGCAAAAATCGTACTCTAGAGGACATGACTAGAACAATGCTTGTTGCTAGTGGTCTTCCTAGAAATTTTTGGGCTGAAGCTTTAAACACATCATGTTACATTATAAATAGATGCATGATTAGACCTGTTCTTAACAAAACTCCTTATGAGATCCTCAAAGGAAGAAAACCAAATATTTTGCATTTGAGAGTTTTTGGGTGTAAATGTTTTGTGCATAATAATGGAAAGGATGCCTTAGGGAAATTTGATCCAAGGAGTGACGAGGCAATATTCCTCGGTTACTCTTCACATAGTAAGGCACACAAAGTGTTTAATAAGAGAACCTTGTGTGTTGAAGAAAGTGTGCATGTGCTTTTTGATGAAACTAACTCTCTAAGTGAGAATGATGCACAGGAGGAAGACCTCGAACTAGGTCTTGTTAAAAAAGACATGCTGCTTCAAGATGAACCAGGTAAGGATCAACCTGAGAGATCAAGGCCTGAAGCTATTCTTCAGGAAGGTAGGCAGGGTGTGAACCAAACAGGGGGAAACAGGGTGGAACCCTGTTCGGGACAACATCAGCCGAACCCTTCTGAGATAATTTCAGGAACAGGCTCCCAAACAGGCTTGGGAACAGGTCCTGAACTTGTTTCGCCAAGTATTCCAGCTAGGATGGAGAGCATATCTGTGAACCCACTTTCACCACGATCATGGAAATACCAAAGTTCACATCCTCTTGATCAAATTTTGTCTGATATTAATGCAGGAGTTCAAACTAGATCTAGGCTTAAAAATTTCTGTGCTTTCTATGCTTTTCTCTCAAAAATTGAGCCTAAGAATATTAATGAAGCTCTTGCAGATTCAGATTGGGTCACAGCCATGCAAGAAGAACTCCATCAGTTCGAAAGAAACAAGGTATGGCACCTTGTGCCACGGCCAGAGGATAGAACAATCATTGGAACCAAGTGGGTGTTCCGTAACAAGCTAGATGAGTGCAGAACAGTCACTAGGAACAAGGCCCGGCTGGTGGTTCAAGGCTACAACCAAGAAGAGGGAATTGATTATGAAGAGACTTTTGCACCTGTTGCAAGGATGGAAGCCATTCGAATCTTGATAGCTTTTGCAGCCCACATGGAGATCAAGTTATATCAAATGGATGTTAAAAGTGCGTTTCTAAATGGGTACCTTAAAGAGGAAGTGTATGTCAAATAACCCCCTGGTTTTGAAAGTAATGAATTTCCTAACTATGTTTTCAAACTTGACAAAGCACTTTATGGTTTAAAACAAGCCCCTAGAGCTTGGTATGAGTGGTTGTCAAGCTTTTTACTAGAAAATGGTTTTACGAGAGGCAAGGTAGACAATACCTTGTTTCTAAAATCTAAGGGGGAACATTTGTTGATTGTCCAAGTATATGTCGATGACATCATATTTGGTGTAACTCATCATGATTTGTGCAATGAATTTTCAAAAATGATGAGGAGTGAGTTTGAAATGAGCATGATGGGTGAGTTTAATTTCTTTTTAGGCTTGCAAATCAAGCAAACTTCAAACGGCACCATGATCCATCAACAAAAGTATATTAAGGAATTACTTAAGCGTTTTGGGATGGAGTTAGCCAAGTCCATTGATACTCCCATCTCTCCTTCAACTAGGTTGGTAATGGATGATGGTAGTCCCTCAGTTAAGGAGAAATCCTATAGGGGCATGATAGGGTCACTCTTATATCTAACTGCTAGTAGACCTGACATTGTTTTTAGTGTTGGTCTATGTGCACGTTTTCAGTCAAACCCTAAAGAAACTCATCTAAAGGCTGTTAAAAGGATTTTTAGGTACTTAAGACATACACCTGATCTAGCCTTATGGTATCCTAAAGGTTGTAACTTTGATCTTGTTGGGTATGCTGATGCTGATTATGTAGGTTTCTTGGTTGATAGGAAAAGCACCTCAGGTATGGCTCACTTTCTTAGACCTTGTTTGGTATCTTGGGCAACCAAGAAACAACTCTCTGTTGCCTTGTCCACAGCAGAAGCTGAGTATGTGGCAGCTGCATCTTGTTGTGCTTAGTTATTATGGATAAGACAACAACTCAAGGACTTTTGTGTTGACATAGGATGCATTCCTATTTATTGTGACAATACAAGTGCAATTAACATTGCCAAAAATCCATGTCAACACAAAAGAACAAAATATATTGACATTCGTCACCATTTCTTGAGAGACAATGTTGAAAACGGAGTGATCTCAATGAATTTTTGTGCCACTGAAAATCAAATTGCTGATATATTCACAAAAGCATTGAGTAGTGAACAATTTGAAAGGAATAGACTCGAACTAGGCTTAATTAGAACAACTTGACCAACCTGTTCTCTCTCCCTGTTTGCAAAATTTAAAAGTGACGGGTACAACATATTAAATTTTTGTTTGCAATCAACTTGTGTGCTATGTTTAGCATATGTGAGGTTTGCAGCTTGCTGACACTCGTTGAGGTCTAATGAGATTGCCCTTATTGTCCAATGTTACCGAGCAAGTAACCTCAAGAACAAGCATCAGAATCAGGTACGCCTCTTGTTTGTCAAATGTGTGCAACAAATTGAAAACCGCTAATCTCTTCCCGAGGCGTGCGCGGCCTAAATAAATGCTAAAGTCCGTTGCAAAAACGGGTAAAATCTTTTAAAGATTTCGCACGTCTCTCTCTCTCTCCCTTTAAAGCTCTCTTGCTCAAATCTCTCACCTCCACTGAAACTCTCTTGCTCTGAAACGCTGTTCAAGAAACCCTAATCTCTCTCCTTCCTCTGAAAAATGGCGGTCCCCATTAGCTTCGGGAGCTCCTCGACCTTGACCCAGGGCAACCAGACACAGGGCACAGCCTTGCAAACAACCACAGCCCTGTTTACACCTACATAATTTCTGACGGCCCTCATTGAAGGTAAAAATACTGAACCTCCTCGACCCATTGCCTATAAACCTTTTGGGTTTTTGAAAAGTATCGACCTTAGAACAGTGAATTTGAAATTGAAAGATATCCCGTACAAATTTGGGTGAGAATTGATTTTGTTTGGTGAAACGGGTGCATGTCAACCCCAAGAACTTATTGGGGCATCTGAAAGAGAAATTGGGGCTTTAGATGAACTCTTTCTGTTGGACCATGGGCTAGATGGCATCAATTCGTTTAGGCTGTTTTCTGAGCAGGAAACAGGGTCAGAAACAGGGCCTGAAGTTTTTAGGGATGACCAAGGGGAGGATTTGTCAAAAGAAGAAGGGGGAAGTAGTGGTCAAATGGAGGAGTCCCCTGTGAAGCCTGAACAAGCCACACCGGTGCCACTAACTGGTGAGAAACATAAACGATACAAAATTGTGGCTAGGCGTACTAGAATGCCAAGAACACGACCACCATCAAGGCCTAAAAGTGGCCAGACTGAAGCGCCCTCAAAAAGTGAACCCCCTGTCAAAACAAAACCATAAATCCCCTCTTCGGCCAAACCCACAAACAGACCCACAAAAAATCAGCCCGAATAGCTTTTCACTCCACTCCTCGTCCTGCCAAACAGTCAGCCCCTGTTATTGAGGAGATTGATTTCTCCTCTGAGCCTTCATCAGATAGCGACACTGAGAACACTGCCTTCAAACAAGCCATGCCCGTGTTCTCAGAGTCCTCAGAGGATAAGCCTCTTCCTACACCAAAACCATCACCCCTCAAAACTCCCAAGAGAAAAGCCTCCCTTAAACACACCTCCACCCAAGACCCTCCTACTGAGCCTCAACCTAAAAGAGCCAAGAAGTCTACCCTATCTGCGAACTCGCCCAGAAATTTAGCCAGCAACCAAGCCTGCAAACACCCAAGTCTGTGAAGAAAGGGGACATGCCATCGCTTCATCAATTGCTATTTTGGTTTATCATCAAGAGTGTCATCCCCATAGGCCAGGGTCGTAATCTTGCTGATGCCATGGATTAGTGTTTGATGGATCTGATGGGCACGGAAGTGCAAATTAACCTTCCTGCCATCATGATTCGACATATTGTAAGAATTGCAAACACCACTAGGGACCATGATCTGGGATACGGCTTCTTTCTGACTAGTGTGTTTGAGCACTTTGGGTGACACTGCAGAAGAAGGTGAGTGCTCAATTCATTGATGAGATCGGGAGTAACACCCTTATGGGGTGTGGGTATGCTTTGATTGAAGGGTCTGCCTCAGAACAGGGGACCAGAACACCCCGTCCTCCTGTTCCTGGCAGTTCCTCAACCAAGCTTGAGGCTGCTTTGGAAGAAAACTCTCGCCTCAGTACTGAGCTTAACGCTGTAAAGGCTGCCCTGGACGAGGAAAAAGCTCTAAATGCAAAACGCCATGCAGATCTCCTCGCCCTTCTCTCTTCACTTTCAGCAAAATTTTCTCCTTCTGCTCCTTGAACACCCCTCATGAGCTGTTCCCATCTGTTGTTCTCATAGCCTGTTCTCACTTCTCTTGGTGAATCAGTTTATACTCTGTTGCACTCTTTTGATGAATGACAGGATATCTTGTTTTTTGATTGGCTTTGCCTTGCTTGCTTTTTGTTGTGAATTGCTTGTGTGTGACTAGGATGGCCAATCTCATTACCGTACCAACACACTTGAGTGTATCGCCTGTTGACTTTCCTCCATTACCCAAGTGGTGGTGATAGCAAACACCCTCTGTTTGACTATTCGCCCCTACTTTTTAATGATGCCAAAAGGGGGAAGATAGGTTGACCAATATTGTTTTAGTTTTGCCATGGACGAGTTACATTTCTTACACTTTTTCGATACTAACTCACTTTTTCGATACTAACTGCTTCATGTGAATTGTCGGTCCTATAGATAATTGGCACTAATTACTTCAATTGTCCTTAAAAGTCAATATGGTCACTTGGTTTGTCATCATCAAAAAGGGGGAATTTGTTAGAATGTATAAAGTTTTGATGATAACAAATCCAAGTGTTGTTGTTGTTGCTCCAAACAGGCTTTCCAAACAGGACCTTACTTCTGTTCTCAATGTATTAAAACTGCTTTACTAATGGTTTATCAAGAACAGGTACTCAAGTCAGCAATGTAAGAACACCTGTGAGGAACAGGTTCTGTGAGGTGTTTTGAAGCATATCCTAAGAAGTGTTTGAAACATAAGATATGTGCAGCTGTGACAAACAGGTTCCGTGCGGTGTTTGAAGCATATTCTGTGAAGTGTTTGCAGCAAAGTCGTTCTACAAGATGACTAGTGGTTACAACAAGATGTCTTGATTTGATTTGGTTTTATATTTTTAGACTCTTGTTAATATGCCAATTAGAAAGTTTTAATTTACCACTCACTGGAAACGATTTTGCTTTTTCGGAAAATATTTCGGATCACCCTTCAGAACAACCCTGGAAACAGGGCGATCAGGGTGTTTCCAGAATAAGCTGCGAAAAACTGCTTTGCACGATTTTTATCTTTTGGATTTTGAGCAGCTTCTTCAAAGATTTGCAAGAAAGATTTTTCTATGGAGTATCTTATTCTTTACCCTAAAAAACGGTTATCAAAAATCTTAAGGGATTTGCAAAATCTTTTTGAATAAAAAGAATATCCAATTTTTGGCAAGTGGATAAGGTAGCTGAGAAAAACATGGGCTAGCTGCTAAAGAACACCGCCTTATGCACGCGGTTCAGGAAGTGTTTTCAGCTCATGTCACCTTACCCCTTGTAGCTAAAGGATTCTATTTTCTCTAGGATTTTAGTTTCCAAAAATTTCAGAAATAGTTTTTCCATCCCTTGTGGGTAAAGGATTCTATATTCTTCAGATTTTTTAGTTTTCAAAAAAATTTGATGAATTGTTTTCCAAGCACTATAAAAGGCGGCTTCTTACAATCTTGGAGACATCGGTTTTCAAAGAGAAAAAAATCTGAGTTCATGAGCTAAAACGTTTGAAAAGAAAACCGAGCCTTGTGAGTGAATTAATTGAGCTTTCAAAGTTGGCATACTAGGACTTCATTGTACCCTATATTAGCTTAGTTGAGAAGCATTGTAATAGGGTGTTTTTTTCTTTACATTCTTCTTTCACAAGAGTGAGTAGAGTGTGTGTCCAAATCAAGGGGATTTTGGACGTGGGGTAACTTGTCTTAGGGAAGACAGGTTACGTGTGTTACAAGTTGTAATAAGGTGTGTTACTATTGTAACGTGATTAGCCCGTTTAGTGAAGTGTTTAAAATCCTACACGAGGTAGGTCGTGGTTTTTAACCTCAGTTGGGCTAGAGGTGTTTTCCACGTAAAAAATCCTGTGTCCATTATTGCCGCATTCAATTTTGTTGGGTTTTCGCTTCTGCTTATCTCCGAAACAACCTGTGCGAACAGGGTCTAAGACTGTTTGTTAGCAACTTGCGAAAATCGGATACCACAATTCACCCCCCCTCTTGTGGTTGTGTACTCTCTAATTCAACACGTACTGTGGCTGACTTGATAGTCTGTACTGACTTGAGAGTCCAGAAGTTTGGACTTAGAAGTCTTAAGGGTGACTTGAGTGTCAAAGTTATTTTGTAACTTGACAGGCTTGAGAAGTGGCCTGAAAGTTTTCATCAAGCATATATTTACTTTGACTTAGAAGTCGTGGAGTTTGTTGACTTAGAAGTTTAATACAAATGATTTAAAAATCCTCTAATGTGACAACTTAGGAGTTGACAAAATTTGATGACTTAGGAGTCTTGACTTTGAATGACTGGATAGTCTCTTACTTTGCTGACTTAGGATTCTGAAAATTTGATGACTTGACAGTCTGTGCCAGTTTGACGGCTTAGGAGTCTACAAAATTTGATGACTTTGGAGTCCTGAAAGTTTAACTTTGGAGTCTACGAGATTTGATGACTTTGGAGTCTATCAAGCTTACGTTTAGAGTTTGATAGGACTAACTTTAAAGTCTAAGAGTTTGATGACTTAGGTGTTTGTAGAAGCTGACTTGGAAGTCTTAGAGTTTATCAACTCATAAGCTTGAAAAGGTTGACTTAGAAATCTTAGGGTTTGGTGACTTGAAAATCTAAAATGAGTGACTTAAAAGTTTTCGAGTCTCTATAAAGAGTGACTTGAAAGTCTATAAGTTCTTTGATGACTCAGAAGTCTATAGAGGCTGGCTTGGAAGTTTGCCCTCTAAATGCCAATTTTGGGTCGCTATCTTCCAAAGCACTTTCCAATAGACAACCAATCAGATTCTTTGGTGTCTTCTTCATCTAATGTGATTTTTCGTTCTTTTACAAGATGCAGGACTTGTCTTCTGAATGCTTTGCACTTCTCTATAGGATGACTGATGATCCTATAATACTTGCAATATTTGGGATCATTTGTTCATCCAATTTCTTCAGGATGACTTGACTATGGGAGTTCTATAAGTCCTTTCTCAATAAGTTTATCAAGCATTTCTGGCACATCAGACTCAGAATAAGGACATTCTTTCTCTTCGGAGTTTCCAAGCATAGAGGTTTCATTTCTTGACGATGCCACTAATTCATCATCATTGAGCCATCTTCCATAGTAAGTAATTGTAAGCTCTATATCATGAGCTCGTATTGCCAATTCTTGAAATGTTTTGGGCTTATTCAGTTGCAAAGCATAAAGTATATCCCAATCTATCCCTTGGGCACACATTTCGATAGTGGAAGACTCAGACAAATGGTCTTTATTCTTCAGAGAGAAAGCACACCAACGGTTAATGTAATCGATGACTGGCTCGTTGTTACATTGCCTTGTGTTAGTCAACTCTGTTATACTAACTGCACGGCGTATGCTATAGAAATGATTAAAGAACTCACTCTCTATTTGCCCCTAGCTATCAATGGACTCAGAGACAAGGTCTGTATACCAATCAAATGCAATTCCTTTGAGGGATCGCATGAACTGTTTCACCAATCGATCACCTTCAGTGCCAGCATTGCTACAGGTTTCGATGAAATGGGCGATGTGCTAGTTGGGGTTACCTTTGCCGTTCAAATTGTTGGAACCTAGGTGGCTAATAGCCGTGAGGCATGCAAAGTGCATCAATCCTCTTTGTATTCGGCTTTGTATACAAGTGGGTCTTGTGAGACCCTCCTCCCAACTGAGCCTTGATTGCATTTGCTATTAAGTTTTGAATATGCTTAATAGACATGAAGCTTATGGAGAGATCCTTCTTTGCCTTGCGCTTATCGTCACATTTTTCACTGTGATTAGACTCTTTATCAGAATCTTTAGCGCCTAAACCTTTGTTTGAGGCTTTAAAGGATTTCTTTTCCAGCTTCTTTACTAGCTCAGCAATATACTCGTTTTGACGCTTAATTTGTGCGTCCTTTTCTGTGCTTTCCTCTGGGAGTTTATTGAGCTTGGCCTTCATGTCAGCCAATTGTTCCTCTAAGTTGATAGCCTCTATCACCATGACTGGCATGACGACTGTGTTGGAAGACTCATTTTCTGATTGGAAGAAATGCAAGTCCCTTGGAGATGTTAGTGAAGAATCACTACCATGATAGTTGTCATCCTTTATACTGAAAGGCTAAAAGACAGGATTGATGTATGTTTGGAATTCATCCATTCCTCGAGGTAAAGTCTTCCTAGTATTGAAAGCAGTAAGAGGCTTTAGCTTTAAATTAGAGAGACAAGCAGTTTGACTGACTCCATCAGAAGGTAAGTTGGAGCCAAATTTTTGAGTTTTGCGTGACTGCAAAGTTAGAGCCACGACTTGTTTCTTTAAGGTGATGAAGGCATCAACTTTAGACATGTTCCTAGTCATCACCTTAGTGCTTTGATTGCCAGATCTAGTACTAGCCTTTGTGGATCCTTCATATGCAGATCCAATAGTCTTTTCCTTGAAGGTTGAAGGATGACATTCTTGGGAGTCATATCTTCTTCAAAGGAGCGAAATTGTTTGCTTGGAGAAAGAGATGAGAGGCAGAGATGTCCCACTAGGCGTGCCAAATTTGTAAACACAAATTTCGCACCTAAAATAAATTAGGCAGGAAATTCAGAAAACAAATTGAATCTTGCATTGATGCAATATGTGTAGGTACAATCTTTGAATTTAATACAATGCGATGATCCTCTGATTCGATCTCCTAATAATTTGAGTATTCCGAGGGCTTGATGCTTAATCTCCGTTGATGCAAATCAGCTGAAGAACTCTGAAGACTGTTCTTGATTGTGATCTGCAAGTGGCTGATTGTAGTTTCTGAAACTATGCAAGTTTTCATCCTTCTCGCTTGATAACTGGATGCTCCTTGCTGTCTAAGCTCTGAATTCTACGAATGCTCTATGTTGAATATAGTTGGCTGGATTAATCGATGCGAGGGCGAGGTTGCTTGATCTCGATCGATGAACTGGATGAAGAACTCTGAAGTAGACTTTAATTTGAGGTTGCAGAAGATATTGAGCTAGCTAACTTTGATCCTTGTTACTTGGTAGCTGGATGTCATCTGTAGTCTGACCTCCGGAGCCTATAGGATGCTGAATGTTGAGCTCCCTCAATGGGGGGGAGGACCCCTATTTATAGTCTCGAAGGTTAGAATTTTATTTGGACATTAGGCCCAGGCCCATATCTTAGTAATTATTTCCTTAATTTTAAAAGAGAAATAATTACTATTTCTGCATCATCAATGACACGTGGCAGCTTTTAACAGGTTGGATTTTAGCCACATTTAATTTCGACCAAGCGGGTCCACCAAGTCAACGTGACACATGGCAATTTATGATTGGTCATTTTTTTTACACGTGGCATCATCCGATTTGTCGTAGAATTTTTACCTTCTGCAAATGTACCAGTAGAAATTTGCCCAAGCTTCATCAGTCACTATCGCAACACCAATGGTAGAATCAATACCAACACCTGTACCTCCCATAAGCCATTCCCAAGCTTTCAATTTCTTCACCATGTCATTATAATGGTTTTTGATTTGGGCAGAATCTCTATCGATGCCCTCATTTTTCAAGAACGCTTTAACCACAGGCTATTGAAATTGTGTTGCCCCTTGTGCTTTTTTCAATCAACAACTCCAACAACTTCTCATCCCCCTTATTTGTGTAATTACAAGATTTCTTTCCAGAAGGGGCCACAGCATGTACTTTTTTTTTTTTACCATCAGCAATCCATGACAGAGAAAATTTACCATTTAATGCACAAACCAATAAAAAGTAATGCTACGGAACTAGCTACTACAAATGCTTCCAACTCATAACATCATATAATTCATGCCCAAAGGACCAAACTATGTTGCAAGGTCACACATGAATTCCATAACAGACTACCCTATAATATCACTATCACATACACAACAAACCCAAATTCATCCATTAAACACAAATTCAAATTCAAATATCACACATCAAACCCAATTGTTAGACCTGGAAAATGGGTTATTAGGTTCGGGCACAAGTCGGGTCAAGTTTCAGTCGGATCATATTCGGGTTAAGTGACATTTCAGGTCGCTTCGGTTTGGGTAGGTATGCTTTGGTTCAGGTCAACCAATTTTTAATCAAATATGCTCGTCATGCCAAAACAAGCAACTTTGTAGAAAATTTCAGGTTGGGTATGATTCGGTTTGGGTCAATTCAGGTTTCGGGTCCAATTTCAGGTGAGCATATTTCAGATGTCAGGTCGGGTATAGGTCTGGATCGTTCAGTTCGAATTTCAGATCTCTGGTAAGTTTTGCCAGGTCTACCCATTGTCCATCGCATTTATTCCAAATCCAAATTCAACACAAATTCATCTAATGCCTTTGCATGCAACTATATCCCTTTGCATCCAACCTTCAACCCTGGAGTACAAAAATTGCGCACACATTCACAATGTGTGCGCAAATCAAGTTAAAGGTCCAACTCCACAAATTCAACGCATACTTTACCCTCCAAGTTAACACATAGTTCAATTGTTATATTCAATTAGTTAGGGGGAGGTATATTTGTCACAGAGCAAAAAAAACAGAGCCACGGAATCCTAATCTGACCTTCGGGTGGAGTACAACTGTTTCTAGCGGCCAAAGGTGGTCGACGGTGAGGCGGGGATGACTGGATTCATTGTAGGAAGGGTTGGGATGATACAAGTCTTCGCCGGGGAGCTGGGTCGGGGGTGTTGAGACACAACTGAAGACCCGATCCTCTGGGATGGACAATGGCATCAGAGATGGACAATCACGAGCACAGGGGCGATGAAGGTTCTTCTGCGACTAGGAAAAGACGACGATGATGGCTGGTGGACTGCAATGTTGGACAATGACTGGGTGTGTACACCAGAGCACAAGAGAGACGAGAGTCGAGAGGTGAGAGGAGAGAGGTGAGACGTGAGAGCTACGAGAGGGGAGAGGTGAGTGTTTCGTGAGTGGAGAGGACGGATTGTGTTTGGATATGGTGTCAGGATTGCATTTGGATAAGAGTTCCAGTGTTTCTTGGCTTTTAATTTCAAAGCTAATTCATCAGCACTATTCACATAATTACCAATGAACAAAAATCAAGCTCCAATTTGGGTCCCACAATCAAATATTTTACAACCAACGCAAAGTTCTAAAAATAATTTTTCACCATAAACAAAATATTAATACTTCGGTAATTTGTATCATGAATAACCAATTTTTCAGTGAACTGAAAAAAAAAAAAAAACCATATTTGCTCAACATACAGAACTAAATTCAAATTTGCAATTTATGCAACGAGTAATGAATTTTGGTCACCGACAGAGAAAATAAAAAATTATTCAGTATAACGAAAAAATTATATACATCTGCAACTTGTGTCACTAATGACAAATATTTGGATAACAACGGCAAAAAATTAAATTATTTATTTAATCAACCATGGGAACATACATAATATTTGGGTAACAATGAGAACAAAATATTTGGGTAACAACAAGAAAACTAGATTTTTTATTTGGGTGACAACACAAAATAAATAATATATTTGCAATTGGTGTCACAAATGAAATATTTCGGTAGGAAAAATAGATTTTTTTCTTTGGATAATCATATTTTAAATAAACAATACATCTGCAATTTGTGCCCAAAAAAATATTTCAATAACAACGGGGGAAAATATTTGGGTAATGAATATTTTCTTACCAATTAAAAGAGAAAGATATTGTTCCAATCTATTTAAAAATTTTATCATCGACAATTTATGTCATAGATAACAAATAAAGATTACATAAAAAACAAAATACATAACTTAGACCAACACTCCTACTCTATTCGACTCAATTCCATTTCTTCCCACTTTTTCCCACTCCTTCCAACCCTTCCTACTCCTACATGTAACAAACCACTCATACCGACTCCCACCCATTTCTTGCCACTCCTTCCCATTCCACACCTGTAATATACCCACGAGAAGAATAGGGCCTGAGTTGTTTGATATGAGTTTTGGGTTTCAGGTATATTTTGCTAAGTCTAATTTCAGTGTCTAAACAAGGAAAGTATAGGATTTTTGCAATGTATGAATTCCAACCTTAAAGATGTGGAAAATAATAATATTGACTTAGAATATACCACAACTGCATCAGACTGTTTGAAGAGGTGACATGGTGGTGGCCTAATTAGATGCATAATATTGCAACGTATTGCAATAATTTTTTTTTAAAAAAAAAGAAGACTATGCTGACCTAATTTATGCAGGTCAGGTACATGGACCTATTTTGTTTAGACACATCAGTAGCTTCTGTCCCTCCCATTTCCCTATCCTCAAATTAAACAAAACCCAAACCATTGATGGCCATGTAAATGAAATTAAAATAAAACCTAAACAATGAAGTCATTATCTCACTCTTTGTCCTCACTCTCGCTACGAGTTTGACTCTCACTCTCTCTTTGTGAATAAAAGAAAAAGGTGGAAGGGTTCAACAAACCCTAATTATTGATCTCAATGCATTGAAGTCAAAATTCGTCATATTTAATGGTTGAAATTAGAAGAGAGTGAGTGAAGCTGGATGAAAAAGGTGTAAGGGAAGAGAGATTCTACTTTGAAGCTTTTAAGTTCCTAAAGGTAGCTTTTTATGCTCAAATATTTTTGGGTTCGATCAATCATTTATTGCGGGAGTATCTTCATATAATAGTTAAGTTTCAAGTGTACTTAGTTTTTTTGATATTATTTATTGTAGTTTCTAATGGGGGTTAACATTTGAAATAATTGTTTATTCTAGGGTTGGGGGGTTTATATTTGGGCATTATTTTACAATGCAGTATCTAATTAGTGTATTTGTTATGTATTAATTAGTGTGAGTGCAAAATGGACAATGATGACATAATAGTAGAGATGCATCATGGCAGGAAAATTGTAAATGGTGACGAGAAGGAATATATAGGGGGTGAAGATACATAGATCAGGCTTGTGATGTATATAAGGTGCCAACAAATTGGCAATATTAGCATTTGCTAAGGATGTTGGGTTTGTTGAATATTTCGATAACAACGGCAAAAATTAAATTTTTATTAAATTAACAATGGGAACATATATAATATTTGGGTGACAACGAGAACAAAATATTTGGGTAGTAACAAGTAGAATATTTTTTTGGGTGATAATGCGAAATAAATAATATTTATGCAATTTGTGTCATGATTAAAATATTTGGGTAGGAAAAATAGATTTTTTTCTTTGGTAACCATATTTTGCATAAATAATACATCAATAATTTGTGCCCAAAAAAAATATTTCAGTAACAACGGGGGAAAATATTTGGGTAATGAATACTTTCTTACCAACTCAGAAGAGAAAAATATTGTTCCAATCTATTTAAAAATTTTATCATCGGTAATTTCTGTCATAGATAACGAATAAAGATTACATAAAATACAAAATACATAACTTAGACTAACACTCCTACTCAATTCCACTTCTTCCCACTTCTTCCAACTCCTTCCAACCCTTCCTACTCCCACATATAACAAACCACTCATACCAGCACCCACCCATCTCTTTCCACTGCTTCCCTTTTTACACCTGCAATATACCCAAGAAAAGAGCAGGGCCTGAGTCATTTGATCTGAATTTCGGGTTTTAGGTCTATTTTGCTAAGTCTAATTCCAGTGTCTAAACAAGAAAAGTATAGGATTTTTGGAATGTATGAATCTCAACTTTGAAGGTGTAGAAAATATTAATATTGACTTAGAATATACCACAACTGCATTAGATTGTTCGAAGAGGTGACATGGTGGTGGCGGAATCAGATGCATAATATTACAACATATTGCAACAATTTTTTTCTTTTAAAAAACAGACTACGTTGGCCTAATTTATGTAGGTCAGGTACATAGACCTATGTTGTTTAGACACATCAGCAGCTTCTCTCCCTCCCATTTCCCTATCCTCCCTTTAAACAAAACCCAAACTATTGATGCCCATGTAAATGAAATTAAAATAAAATGTAAATAGTAAAGTCATTATCTCACTCTTTGTCCTCACTCTCACTATAAGTCTGACTATCACTCTCTCTTTTTGAGTAAAAGAAAAAGTTGGAAGGGTTTAACAAACCGTAATTGTTTATCTCAATGCATTGAAGTCAAAATTAATCATATTTGATGGTCGAAACTAAAAGAGAGTGAATGTAGTTGGATGAAAAAGGCATAAGGGAAGCGAGATTCTACTTTGAAGCTTTTAAGTTCCTAAAGCAAACTTTTTCTTCTTAAATATTCTTGGTTTCGATTAATCATTTATTGTGGAAGTATCTTCACATAATAGTTGAGTTTCTAGTGTAATTAGGATTTTTGACATTATTTATTGTAGTTTCTAATGGGGGTTAACATTTGAAATAATTGTTTATCCTGTGGTTGGGGGGTTTATATTTGGGCATAATTTTACAATGCAGTATCTAATTAGCGTATTTGTTATGTATTAATTAGTGTAAGTGCAAAATGGATGATGATGACATAATCGTAGAGATGCATCATGAGGGGAAAACTATGAATCGTGATGAGAAGGAATATATAGGGGGTGGAGTTATATAGATCAGGCTTGTGGTGCATATAAGGTGCCAAGATATAAGATATTAGCAATATTAGCATTTGCTAAGGATGTTGGATTTGTTAAATATTTGGATAATGACGGCGAAAAATTAATTTTTTATTAATTCAACGGTGGGAGCATATATAATATTTGGGTAATAGCATGAACAAAATATTTGGGTAACAGCAAGAAAATTAGATTTTTTATTTGGGTGACAGCGCGAAATAAATAATGTATCTGTAATTTGCATCACGAATAAGATATTTGGGTGGGAAAAATAGATTTTTTTCTTTAGGTAACCATAGTTTAAATAAATAATACATCTGTAATTTGTGCCCAAAAAAATATTTTAGTAACAATGATGGAAAATATTTGGCTAATGAATATTACCTTACTAACTCAGAAGAGAAAAATATTGTTCCAATCTATTTAAAAATTTTATCATCAGCAATTTATGTCACCGATAATGAATTAAGATTACATAAAAAACAAAATACATAACTTAGACCAACACTCGTCCTCCATTCCACTCAATTTCAATTGTTCCCACTTTTTCCCACTCCTTCCAACCCTTCCTACTTACACATACAACAAAGTACTCATACCCACTCCCACCCACTTCTTTCCATTCCACACCTGCAATATACCGGTGAAAAGGATAGGGCCTGAGTCATTTGATCTGAGTTTTGGGTTTCAGGTCTATTTTGCTAAGTCTAATTTTAGTGTCTAAATAAGAAAAGTATAGGATTTTTGGAAGGTATGAATGCTAACTTTGAATGTGTAGAAAACAAAAATCTTGACTTAGAATATGCCACAACTACATTAGATTGTTCGAAGAGATTGCATAGTGGTGGTGGAATCAGATGCGTAATATTGCAACGTATTGCAACAATTTTTTTCTTCAAAAGAAGACTACGTTGACATAATTTATTTAGGCCAGGTACATGGGCCTGTTTTGTTTAGACGCATCAGTAGCTTCTCTCCCTCCCATTTTCTTATCCTCCTATTAAACAAAACCCAAACTATTGATGCCCATGAAAATGAAATTAAAATAAAACCTTGTTAAATCAATACATGGGCCTGTTTCGTTTAGACACATCAGTAGCTTCTCTCCCTCCCATTTTTTATCCTCCTATTAAATAAAACCCAAACTATTGATGCCCATGAAAATGAAATTAAAATAAAACCTTGTTGAATCAATCTTATATAAGGTTTTGATGATGACAACTCAAATGTGCTAATTATGCTTGGCTTGAACTGAGTGCTAGAATCATGTGATAAAACAGATTGCAAACATCCTGGAGATCAGTTTGAAATGCTTGAAGGTATGTGATAAAATTGTATGTTGAAAGCGACAGAAGTTGCAAACACCATGAAGAACAGGTTGAAGAAGCTGAAATCATCAAAGTGGATACATGCGCACATCATCAGAAGAGTACAAGAGTTTTTAGAATCTTAGGGCTAATTACTGGTTATATTTATCTAGATTCTTGTTAATATGCCAAAGAAGAACTTGACTTAACACTCACCTTGAAGGAATTATTTAAGCTGACTTAGAACACTGCTCAGAACAATTAAGCAAACAGGTCTGCAGTGCTCTGAGGGCAGCGAGTCCAAAAATCGGTTTTCAAAGATTTTCAAGAGTTTTCCTACTGCCAAAATTCTTAATATATTTAGGATTGATTTTCTAATAATATTGTGTTTTAAAAAGAGTACTTTCCTAAATAATATTGGTCTCCTAAAAGATTTTTCAAAAGATTTTATCTTATCCTTAAAAGATATGATTTCGTAGAAAGATAAATTCTTGAAGGATTTAATTTCTTTTAAGATACTGAGTATTTTTAGAGTTATTATGGAAATCAAATCCTTGCTTTTTCATGGGTATATAAGCACTCGCTTCTCATCTCTTCAAGCAAGGTTTTTCAAGGGTTTTCATGATTGATCAAGTGCTAAAATTGCTTTTCTGAGTCTGAATTGTTCTGTGAGAAAAACCTTCAAAAGTGTACGCTTAATCGAGTCTTCATTATTGGCATAATAGGAGTTGTATGGTACCTCATACTCAGCTTATTTAAAAGCATTCAAGTAAGGTGTTTTTGATCTCTTTTCCGTCGTCGTGATTAGAGGTTGTCTAAGTTGTTGGACGTGGCCTCTTAGGGGACGTGTAGACGTGTTGTTCGTGTGAGCTTGTCCAAGTCTTGAGAGAACTTGGATGTGTGTTTGTAACTAGAGTCTTGGGGGAGACTAAGTTACGTGTGTGACGTTGTCACGTGTGTTACATAGTGTAACGAACTTGGCCTGTGTTCGTGAAAGTGTTTGTTGAAATCCTACTGAGGTAGGTCGTGGTTTTTACACCTCTATTGGGCTAGAGGTAGTTTTTCACGTAAAAATATTGTGTCTCCTTTATTATTTCCGCAATTACTTTCACTTCTGTTTCATAGAGAACACGCATTCCAATCAGTTCTCACGAGTGTTCTGAAAGAAGTTTTGTTTCTGTCTCACTGGAAACACGCACTTAAAACTGTTCTCATGAGTGTTTCTGAAACAATTCGAAAGATCGGTAGACACAATTCACCCCCCTCTTGTGTCCTTGAGTGTTTAAATCTAACAATTGGTATCAGAGCAGGTTCTCATAAATTAGGCTAACACCTAGAGAGATCCTGTGAGAATGAGTGCACCACAAGGAATCTTGGAAGGTCAATCTATGACCAGACCTCCATACTTCAATGGACAATACTATAGTTGGTGGAAAAATTGAATGGAGAACAATATCCAAGCTGAGGATTATGAGTTGTGGATGCTCATTGTGAATGGTCTTTACAATCCAGTGAAAGTCACGACTAATGGGAAGACTGTTCCTAAGGAGCCGAAGGAATTTGCGTCGGATGATTTTAGAAAGATGGAGAAAAATGCCGAAGCCAAGAAGCTACTATATTTTGGACTCGAACCTGACGAGTACACTCGCATCTCAGAGTGTGAATCCGCAAAAGAGATATGGAATGCCCTTCAAGTAGCTCACGAAGGAACCAATCAAGTCAAGCAATCCAGGATTGAGCTGCTGGTGAGGAAATATGAGCTATTCAAGATGAATGATAAAAAAACAATCATAGACATGTATACTCGATTCACCCATATTACTAATGAGTTAAAATCGTTGGGAAAATCCTTTACCAATGAAGAGTTGGTTAGGAAGATCCTGCGAATTTTACCCTATTCATGGGAATCAAAGGTCATTGCAATCCAAGAAGCAAAAAAGATGAATGAGATTTCCTTGGATGAGCTGATTGGGAACTTACAAACATATGAATTAAGGAGAAACTCTCAGACGAAGGAGGAATTGAAGAAAGATCGTGAGCTTGCACTAAAGGTAATGGATAGTGATAGCTCAGATTTTGATGAAGAAGAAATGGCCATGATTGCACGAAAATTCAAGAAATTTTTCAAAAAGACCGAAAGCTTATACAAAAAGAGCAACACCAGCAAGGCTAAAAACAATGACCGAGATCAGTTCGCAGGATGTTTTAAGTGCGGAAGGCAAGATCATGTAGTGAAGAAATGCCCCTTGTTAAAGGAAGAACAGGGGTCAGAACAGGTCCGAACCAGAGGTAGAAAAACTAAGTTCACCAATGCTGAAAAACGGTTCACCAAAGCAATGATGGCAGCTTCGGGAGACACCTCAGAAGAGGAAGAAGACTCTTAGGATGAAGAAGAAGCGGTGGCTCTTATGGCTCGAAGTGAATCTGGCTCAGACGCTGATGGTGAAAGTCTCAAAAAGGAGGTACGTAATCTTAGTAACAAAAAACTTAAAAAATTAATTTTTTCATTGATGGCGGAATGTAAAGCTCTAACTTTTGAAAATTGCATGCTTAAAGTACCTGCTCAGATTTAGAAAAGGGTGTTAAGAGACAAGAAAGAAAAAGACAAGAACTTGAACATATGAATAAGGCTCTCATGTATGAGAAACATGAAATTAATGAAAAGGCTCTTACTTTAAGTAAAGAATTAGACATCCTTAAGGACCTGAGTGACAAGAAAGAGGAAGAACTCAACACTAAAATAAGAGAGCTGGAAAGTGAGTCTTCAAAGCTAAAGCATAATCTAGAATCTCAGATGAATGACAACAAATAGCTCCGAGAACAGGTCCAGAGAGCTGAAACTGACTTTACTAAAAATAGGCGCTGGAACAGTTTCTCAGAAGATCTGAATTGGCTTAATACTCATCATAACCGAAACAGAAAAGGTTTAGGTTTTGTGAATAGATGTGTTACTAAGCTAGTAGACATGAAGTATGTTGGTTTGCCAGAAAATAAAATTTGTTATCATTGTGGAAAAACTGGTCATTATCGATATGATTGCTCCTTGAGAAAAAGGGCCATAGAAAGAAACTCATTGTATGTTAAACAAATATGGATTAGAAAAGATGAGTTAAATTCCATGACAAAGAAAAGAATGGGACCCAAGTGGATCTAGCTTCCCAAGACAAACACTTAGCTGTTTTGCAAGCTAAAGTAAGAAGAGGCAACCAACTATGGTTCTTGGATAGTGGTTGCTTGAGACACATGACTGGAGATAGATCAAACTTCCTCTCACTTACAGCCTTTGATGGAGGGAGAGTGGCAATTGGAAACGACAAGTCGAAAAATTATCGGTGTAGGTAAGATAGGTAAATCACTCTCTCACTCTATTAGTAATGTGTACTTGGTTGATGGTTTATAACATAATTTGCTAAGTGTGTCTCAATTATGTGATAAAGGTAATCATGTTGGGTTTACTTCAAATCAATGTTTGATTACCAATATCAAATCTGGAGAAGTTGTGCTGAGGGGGAAGCGACACAACGATGTTTATAAAACATGTGTTCTTGAACTTTCCCAAAATCATATGACTTGCTTGAGTGTTCTTGTTGATGATAATATGCTTTGGTACAAGAGGCTAGGTCATGCTAGTCTTTCCTTGCTAAACAAACTTGTGCTAAAGGTCTAGTTTTTGGCTTACCTGCCATCAAATACAATGATGACAAGGTATGCGATGCTTGTGCTAAAGGAAAGCAAACTAGAATTGCATTCAAGTCAAAGAAGTATGTTAGTACTTCCCGACCTCTTGAACCACTATATGTTGATTTGTGTGGTCCTATGAGGATCACAAAGAGAGGAGGGAAGAGGTATGTATTATTTGATAAAACTAATTCCTTGATTGAGAATGATGTACAGGATGGAGATTTTGATCTTGGACTTACAAAAAAAGACAATGGTAAGATGCTTGAAAATGAACCACTTACTAAAGTTAATGGTAAGGGAAGTGGGCAGGAAGTATACCAATTAGGGGGAAGCTTGGCTGACCCTGATATGGACCGAAACCAGCCCGCTCAATCCCAGACTTCTCTGACCGAAATAGAAACAGGCTTCTGACCTGATCTCACACCTGTTTCTGCAAATAGCCAGGAGAAAGTGTAAAGCGGATCTATGGATCTTTTCACTTCACGACCCTGGAGAGACCAAAGCTCGCACCCCCTTAACTAAATTATTTCTGATATTAATATAGGGGTGCAGACCAGATCTAAGCTCAGAAATTTTGGTGCTTTCTATGTCTTTTTATCTCACATCGAGCCTAAGAATGTTCATGAAGCTTTTGCAGATTCTGACTGGGTTATAGGCATGCAAGAGGAGCTTCATCAGTTTGAAAGGAACAAGGTCTACCACCTTGAACCACAGCCTGAGGACAGAACAATTATTGCAACTAAGTGGGTGTTCAAAAACAAGTTAGATGAGTTAGGAACAATCACTAGGAACAAGGCCAGGCTAGTAGTCCAAGGTTACAATCAAGAAGAAGGGATTGACTATGAAGAAACGTTTACACCTATTACAAGGTATGGCTACTTTTCTTGGGCCCTGTTTGGTCTCTTGGTCTACAAAGAAATAGCACTCAGTTGCCATGCCCATAGCAGAAACCGAGTATGTAGCGGCTGCTTCTTGTTGTGCTCAATTGTTGTAGATATGGCAATAACACAAGGATTTTGGTGTTGACACGGGTTGCATTCCCATATTTTGTGATAATACAAGTGCAATTAACATTGCCAAAAATCCCTATCAACATAAAAGGACTAAGCATATTGATATCCGCCTTCACTTCTTAAGAGATAATGTTGAAAAGGGCTTGATTTCAATGAATTTTTGTGCCACTAATAAACAAATTGCTGATATTTTTACCAAGGCACTAAGTAGAGATCAATTTGAAAGGAATAGACTTGAATTGGGTTGATTAAAAGAGCTTGAGCATGCTTAATTAACCCCCAATGATTGACTAGTTAAGGGTCGTTAGGCTAAATATATTGTTCCAATGGATGCATTCAATTCTCGTGCTTTTACTAGCATATGTGTGGAAAGTAACATGCTGACACTTGTTGAGGTCTAATGATATTGCCCTTAGTGTCCTGAGACACTGAACTGTTAATAATAAGAACAGGCTCCAGGAACAGACCTGATAATTGTTTATATCATGTGCTGACCAAGTGGCGGTGTTAAAGGATTGTTAGAAACTGAAATTTATTTTTCATTACATCTAACCTATAATTTATACCCTACCTAGTGTGTAATGATGAGTTGCATGCAAAATATTCTCTCTCTTCAAGAAGGGCCGAAATAACCTTCCCCTAAAAACTCCCTCGATTTTCGGGCACCTCATATACCTTCACTTTCTTTCTCCATAACCCATCTGTCCTTCTCTCTCTCTCCCACAAAGAACCCGATTTCCCTCAACCCACTTAAGCCCCAACTCCAAATTCTCCCAAATCCTCACCATGGCAAGAACTCGTGGTGGTCAGGAATCCTCTAAGCGCAAGGCTTCTCACCCAAGATCACTACGGGACCAATTATCAAGGAAAAGGGGAGGAAATTGGATGAATTTTGAGGAAGAATCACTGGCGCCACAAGCGTCCTCAATTGATATGGAAAATACTCCCTCACTTTCTTTTTCATTAATTCCTCTATTTTTGGGTTCTTGAAAAGCTTAGAGTTAAAGATAGTTGATTTAAACCCTAATATGGTACCCTTAGTACACCCAGTTATGGGTTGGGAGTTAGTGGTATATGACCCGTTTGTGGCCGAGTCTAGATTAAGGGGGAATGAAGCTAAGTTGGTTGAGGAATCACATGGTTTTTGATCTTAAACATATGGGTGATGATTTTATTGTTGAGGATGCTGAAGATAGTGATGAGGATGAACGGTTTGTTCAAGAACAAGTATCTAAACTAGTTGAAGAGTCTGATGAACCAAAGAAAAGAAAGTCAGGAAGAACATGACACTTGTTGAAAGATATGAGAATTTCCTCTAGAAATTTATGATTTGGGAGAAGGTAGTTAAGGTGCCATGCTTTCAGAAATAGGGGCTTGGGGTATTTGCAGAGACGTTACAAGCCCAGGGATGGTTGGAATTATTCACAGATCCTAAGAGAGGGTATTCGGCCCCAGATTTAGCTGAGTTTTATGCAAACTGTGTTGTCACCAATGGAGTAGTACCAAGTATAGTTAATGATCATGAAGTGCGATTTGATGTTAAGAAGTTATGTGAGTTACTTGGGGTGTCCTCTGAAGGTTTTGATGTGTATGTGAGAGAAGACAAGAGCATCTTAGGTGAAGAACGGCTGTTGGCATTGAACCAAAGACTGGCCAAAAGCCTCATCTGACTGTGTCCCAGTCTGTGAGAAAGGGGGAAATGATGCTCTTGCATTGGTTGTTGTTTTGGTTTGTGATTATAAATGTTGTTCCCTGAGGTCAGAGACGCAACCTTGCTGATCCCATGGCTATGTACTACACTGGTTTGTTGGATAGAAGTGAGCAAATTAACTTGCCCGCAATCATGATTAGCCATATTGGGAGAATTGCCAACACAACCAAAGTTCATGACATGGGGTATTGGTTCTTGCTGACGTCAGTGTTTGAGAAGCTTAGGATTCCATTGTGGAAGAGAGTAGGCCTTCATGTTAGTGATGAGATTGGCAACAGTACATTGATTGGGTGTGGGTTCAAGATTACAAAAGGCGACAGTGCACCTTTAGAACAAGGGTTCCAAACACCTCTTGGCCCTGTTCCCAGTGATGCCTCCACATCCAGTAGTCCTACCATTGCCACTCTATTGTAGGATCCGATCACTTTGAAGGGGGAGATAGCTGAAGTGAAGCAAGCGCTTATAGAGGAAAAGGCTCTTAATGTAAAGTGTCACGAGGATCTGCTGAGTGTCTTTCTTGCCCTCACAGCCCAAATTTCCTCCTCCATCTTCCTCTACCTGAACCTGCTCCTTCCCCTGTTCCCAACACTATTTTTCAAACACTTGATTATGTATGTGCCTACTAATGGTTTATGGCAGTTTTTGGATAGTATCTGCATTTATGCTATACTTAGCCTGTTGCATGTGTTACCTGTTTGTATGTGACTCGGATGGCCAATATCATTACTGTACCATATACTTGAGTGTATCGTGGTCATTTCCCTCATTACCCGTGGTGGTGGGTGCATCCCTATTGAATTTATGCAGATGATTCCCTCGACCTTTTCGATGATGTCAAAAGGGGGAAGATATGTATAATCACGCTTTGATTGGTCTGCCTGTTTTAAGCTGCCTTCCTATTCTTGTTATTCTCTCTTATGTGAATTGGCTTCTTGAACTAAGTTTGGCACTAATGTTTTTGCCCTCTGCTATGTCTCACCTTTGATGGTTATTTGGTTTGTCATCATCAAAAAGAGGGAATTTATTGAATCAATCTTATATAAAGCTTTGATGATTACAACTCAAATGTACTAATTATGCTTGGTTTGAGTTAAGTACTAGAATCATGTGATAAGACAGATTGCAAACATCCTGGAGATCAGTTCGAAATGTTTGAAGCTATGTGATAAAATTGTATGTTGAAAGTGACAGAAGTTGCAAACACCCTGAAGAACAGGTCAAAGAAGCTGAAATCATCAAAGTGGATACATGCGCACATCATCAGCAGAGTACAAGAGTCTTTAGCATCTTAGGGCTAATTACTAGTTATATTTGTCTAGTTAATATGCCAAAGAAGAACTTGACTTAACACTCACCTTGAAGGAATTATTTAAGCTGACTTAAAACACTGCTCAGAACAATTGAGCAAACAGGTTTGCAGTGCTCTGAGGGCAGCAAGTGCAAAAATCGATTTTCAAATATTTTTAAGAGTTTTCCTACTGCCAAAATTCTTAATATATTTAGGATTGATTTTCTGATAATATTGTGTTTTAGAAAGAGTACTTTCCTAAATAATATTGGTCTCCTAAAAGATTTTTCAAAAGATTTTATCTTATCCTTAAAAGATATAATTTCCTAGAAAGATAAATTCTTGAAGGATTTAATTCCTTTTAAGACACTGGGTATTTTCAGAGTTATTATGGAAATCAAATCCATGCTTTTTCATGGGTATATAAGCACTCGCTTCTCATCTCTTCAAGCAAGGTTTTTCAAGGGTTTTCACGATTGATCAAGTGCTAAAATTGCTTTTTTGAGTCTGAATTTTTCTGTGAGAAAAACCTTCAAAAGTGTGCGCTTAATCGAGTCTTCATTATTGGCATAATAGGAGTTGTATAATACCTTACACTCAACTTATTTAGAAGCATTCAAGTAAGATATTTTTTTATCTCTTTTCCATCGTCGTAATTAGAGGTTGTCCAAGTTGTTGGATGTGGCCTCTTAGGGGACGTGTGGACGTGTTGTCCGTGTGAGCTTGTCCAACTCTTGAGAGAACTTGGATGTGTGTTTGTAACTAGAGTCTCAGGGGAGACTAAGTTACGTATGTGACGTTGTCACGTGTGTTACATAGTGAAACGAACTTGGCCCGTGTTAGTGAAAGTGTTTGTTGAAATCCTACTGAGGTAGATCGTGGTTTTTATACCTCCATTGGGCTAGAGATAGTTTTCCATGTAAAAATATTGTGTCTCTTTTATTATTTCTGCAATTACTTTCGCTTCTATTACACAAAGAACACGCATTCTAATCAGTTCTCACGAGTGTTCTGAAAGAAGTTTTGTTTCTGTCTCACTGGAAACACGCACTTCAAACTGTTCTCACGAGTGTTTCTGAAACAATTCGAAAAATCGGTAGACACAATTCACCTCCCTCTTGTGTCCTTGTGTGTTTAAATCTAACAAACCTAAGGAATAAAGTCATTATCTCACTCTCTGTCCTCACTCTCACTATGAGTCTAACTCTCACTCTCTCTTTGGGAATAAAAGAAATAGGTGGACGGGTTCAACAAACCCTAATTATTGATCTCAATGCATTGAAGTCAAAATTGATCATATTTGACGGCCGAAATTAAAAGGGAGTAAGTAAAGTTGGATGAAAAGGGCGTAAGGGAAGCGAGATTCTATTTTCTAGCTTTCAAGTTCCTAAAGGTGACTTTTTATGCTTAAATGTTTTGGTTTCAGTTAATCATTTATTGTAGGAGTATCTTTGCATAATAGTTGAGTTTCCAGTGTATTCAGTTTTTTTGATATTATTTATTGTAGTTTCCAATGGGGGTTAACATTTGAAGTAATTGTTTATTCCAGGGTTAGGGGGTTTATATTTGGGCATAATTTTAGAATGCTGTATCTAATTAGTGCATTTGTTATGTACTAATCAGTGTAAGTGTAAAATGGACGATGATGACATAATAGTGGAGGTGCATCATGAGGGGAAAAGTGTGAATGGTGATGAGAAGGAATATATAGGGCACGGAGTCACATAGATCAGGCTTGCAGTGTATATAAGGTGCCAAGATATAAGATATTAGCAGTATTAGCATTTGCTAAGGATGTTGGGTTTGTTAAATATTTTGATAACAACGGTAAAAAATTAAACTTTTTATTAAATCAACAATGGGAACATATATAATATTTGGGTAACAACGTGAACAAAATATTCAGATGACAACAAGAAAATTAGATTTTTTTATTTGGATGACAATGCGAAATAAATAATATATCTTCAATTTGTGTCACGAATAAAATATTTGGGTAGAAAAAATAGATTTTTTTCTTTGGGTAACCACATCTTAAATAAATAATATATCTACAATTTGTACCCAAAAAATATCTCAGTAACAAGGGGGAAAATATTTGGGTAATGAATATTTCCTCACCAACTCAGAAGAGAAAAATATTGTTCCAATCCATTTAAAATTTTTATCATCGGCAATTTCTGTCGCAGATAACGAATAATGATTACGTAAAAAACAAAATGCATAACTTAGACCAACACTCCTACTCCATTCCACTCAATTTGACTTCTTCCCACTTTTTCCCACTCCTTCCAACCCTTGCGACTCCTATATACAACAAACGACCCATACCAACTCCCACTCACATCTTCCCACTCCTTCCCACTTCTTCCCATTCTGTACCTGCAATATACCCACGAAAAGAATAGGGCCTGAGTTGTTTAATCTAAGTTTTTGGGTTTCAGGTCTATTTTGCTAAGTCTAATTTCAGTGTCTAAACAGGGAAAGCATAGGATTTTTTGAACGTATGAATCCCAACTTTGAAGGTGCAGAAAATAATAATCTTGACTTAGAATATACGACAACTACATCAGATTGGTCGAAGAGGTAACATGGTGGTGGCATAATCAGATGCGTAATATCGCAATGTATTGCAATAATTTTTTAAAAAAAAAAGACACTATGTTGACGTAATTTATGTAGGTCAGGTACATGGACCTATTTTTTTTAGACACATCAGTAGCGTCTTTCCTTCCCATTTCCCTATGCTCCAATTAAACAAAACCCAAACTATTGATGCCCATGTAAATGAGATTAAAATAAAACCTAAATAATAAAGTCATCTTCTCACCCTCTGTCCTATGGGCATGACTCTCACTCTCTCTTTGTGAATAAAAGAAAAAGGTGGAAGGGTTCAACAAACCCTAATTATTAATTTCAATGCATTGAAGTCAAAATTGATCATATTTGATGGTCAATATTAAAAGAGAGTGAGTGAAGTTGGATGAAAAAGGGGTAAGGGAAACGGGATTCTACTTTGAAGCTTTTAAGTTCCTAAAGGTAACTTTTTATGCTTAAATATTTTTGGTTTCGGTTAATTATTTATTGTGGGAGTTTCTTCGCATAATAGTTGAGTTTCTAACGCACTCAGTTTTTTTTTATATTATTTGTTGCAGTTTCTAATGGGGGTTAACATTTGAAGCAATTGTTTATTTTTGGGTTGGGGGTTTTTATTTGGGCATAATTTTACAATGCAGTATCTAATTAGTGTATTTGTCATGTATTAATTAGTGTAAGTGTAAAATGGATGATGATGAAATAATAGTAGGGGTGCATCATGAGAGGAAAAGTGTGAATGGTGATGAGAAGGAATATATAGGGGGTGGAGTTACATAGATCAGGCTCGTGGTGTATATGAGGTGCCAAGATATAAGATATTAGCAATATTAGCATTTGCTGAGGATGTTGGGTTTGCTAAACATTTGGATAACAACGGCAAAAAATTAACTTTTTTTATAAATCAACAATAGGAATTTATATAATATTTGTGTCACAACGAGAACAAAATATTTGGGTAACAACAAGAAAAATAGATTCTTTTATTTGGGTGACAATGCAAAATAAATAATATATCTGTAATTTGTGCCACGGATAAAATATTGTGGTAGGAAAAATACATTTTTTTCTTTAGGTAACCATATTTTAAATAAATAATACATCTACAATTTGTGCCCGAAAAAAATATTTTAGTAACAACGGGGAAAAATATTGGGTAATGAATATCTCTTTGCCAACTCAGAAGAGAAAAATATTGTTCCAATCTATTTAAAAATTTAATCATCTGCAATTTCTGTCACATATAATGAATAAAGATTACATAAAAAACAAAATACATAACTTAAACTAATAGTGCTACTCCATTCCACTCAATTCCACTTCTTCCACTCTTTCTCACTCCTTCCAACCCTTCCTACTCTTATATAAAACAAACCACTCATACCCACTCCCACGCACTTCTTCCCACTCATTCGCATTCTGCACCTACAATATATCAAAGCAAAGAGCAGGACCTGAGTCGTTTGATCTGAGTTTCGAGTTTCAGGTCTATTTTGCTAAGTCTAATTTCAGTGTCTAAACAAGGAAAGTATAGGATTTTTGAAATGTATGAATCCCAAATTTGAAAGTGTAGAAAATAATAATATTGACTTAGAATATACCACAAATACATCAGATTGTCAACGAGGTGACATGGTGGTGGCAGAATCAGATGCGTAATATTGCAATGTATTGATACCTTTTTTTTTTCCCCAAAAAAGAAGACTATGTTGACCTAATTTATGTAGGTCAGGTACGTGGACCTATTTTGTTTAGGCACATCAGTAGCTTCTCTCCCTCCCATTTTCCTATCCTCCCGTTGTACAAAATGCAAACTATTGATGCCCATGTAAATGAAATTAAAATAAAACCTAAGTAATAAAGTCATCATCTCACTCTATGTCCTCACTCTCACTAAGGGTTTGACTCTCACTCTCTCTTTGTGAATAAAAGAAAAAGGTGGAAGGATTCAACAAACCCTAATTATTTATCTCAATGCATTGAAGTCAAAATTGATCATATTTGATGGTTAAAATTAAAAGAGAGTGAGTGAAGTTGGATGAAAAAGGCATCAGGGAAGCGAGATTCTACTTTGAAGCTTTTAAGTTCCTAAAGCAAATTTTTTTTGTTTAAATATTCTTGGTTTTGGGTAATCATTTATTATGGGAGTATCTTCGCATAATAGTTGAGTTTCTAGTGTACTCAGGATTTTTGATATTACTTATCGTAGTTTCTAATGGGGGTTAACATTTGAAGTAATTGTTTATTCTAGGGTTGGGGGGTTTATATTTGGGCATAATGTTTACAATGCAATATCTAATTAGAGTATTTGTTATGCATTTATTAGTGTAAGTGCAAAATGGATGATGTTGGCCAAATAGTACAAATGCATCATGAGGGGAAAAGTGTGAATGTTAATGAGAAGGTATATATAGGGGTTGGAGTTACATAGATCAGGCTTATGGTGTATATAAGGTACCAAGATATAAGATATTAGCAATGTTAGCATTCATTAAGGATGTTGGGTTTGTTAAATATTTGGATAATAACGGCAAAATATTAAATTTTTTATTAAATCAACAATGGGAACATATATAATATTTGGGTAACAATGAGAATAAAATATGTGGGTAACAACAAGAAAATTAGATTTTTTATTTGGGTGACAGCACGAAATAAATAATATATTTGCAATTTGTGTCATAAATAAAATAGTTGGGTAGGAAAAATAGATTTTTTTCTTTGGGTAACCATATTTTAAATAAATAAGACATTTGCAATTTGTGCCTAAAGAAAATATTTCAGTAACAATGGGGAAAAATATTTGGGTAATGAATATTTCCTTACCAACTCAGAAGAGAAAAATGTTATTCCAATCTATTTAAAAATTTTATCATCGGCGGTTTCTGTGACAGATAACGAATGAAGATTACATAAAAAACAAAATACATAACTTAGACCAAAACTCGTCCTCCATTCCACTCAATTTCAATTCTTTCCACTTTTTCCCACTCCTTTCAACACTTTCTACTCACACATACAACAAACTGCTCATACCCACTCCTATCCACTTCTTCCCACTCCTTCGAACTTCTTGCCATTCTACACCTACAATATACCCACGAAAAGGATACGGCCTGAGTCGTCTGATCTGAGTTTCGGGTTTCAAGTCTATTTTGCTGAGTCTAATTTCAGTGTCTAAACAAGGAAAGTATAGGATTTTTGGAATTTATGAATCCCAACTTTGAAGGTGTAGAAAATAATAATCTTGACTTAGAATATACAACTATATTAGATTGCTCGTAGAGGTGGCATGGTGGCGGCGGAATCAGATGTGTAATATTGCAACGCATTGCAACAATTTAAAAAAAAAAAAAAGACTATATTGACCTAATTTATGTAGGTCAGGCAAATGAACATATTTCGTTTAGACACATCAGTAGCCTCTCTCCGTCCCATTTCCCTATCCTCCCAAAAAACAAAACCCAAACTATTGATGTCCATGTAATTGAAATTAAAATAAAACCTAGATAACAAAGTCATTATCTCACTCTCTCTTTGCGAATAAAAGAAAGAGGTGGAAGGGTTCAACAAACCCTAATTATTGATCTCAATGCATTGAAAGCAAAATTGATCATATTTGATGGTCAAAATTAAAAGGGAGTGAGTGAAGTTGGATGAAAAGGATGTAACGGAAGCGAGATTCTATTTTGAAGATTTCAAGTTCCTATAGGTAACTTTTTATGCTTAAATATTTTTAGTTTTGGTTAATCATTTATTATGGGAGTATCTTCGCATAATAGTTGAGTTTCTAGTGTACTTATGTTTTTTGACAGTATTTGTTGCAGTTTCTAATTGGTGTTAACATTTGAAGTAATTGTTTATTCTAGGGTTGGGGGTATATATGTGGGCATAATTTTACAATGCAGTATCTAATTAGTGTATTTGTTATTTATTAATTAGTGTAAATGCAAAATGGACGATGATGACATAATAGTAGCGATGCATCATGAGGGGGAAAGTGTGAATGGTGATGAGAAGGAATATATAGGGGTCGAGTTACATAGATCAGGCTTGTGGTGTATATAAGGTGCCAAGATATAAGATATTAGCAATATTAGCATTTGCTAAGGATGTTGGGTTTGTTAAATATTTGGATAACACTGGCAAAAAATTAACTTTTTTATTAAATCAACAATCGAAACATATATAAAATTTGGGTAACAACGAGAACAAAATATTTGTATAACAACAAGAAAAGTAGATTTTTATTTGGGTGACAACGTGAAATAAATAATATGTCTGCAATTTGTGTCACAAATAATTTATTTGGGTAGGAAAAATAGATTTTTTTCTTTGGGTAACCATATTTTTAATAAATAATATATCTACAATTTGTGCCCAAAAAAAATACTTCAGTGACAACGGGGGAAAATGTTGGGGTAATGAATATTTCCTTACAACCTCAGAAGAGAAAAATATTGTTCCAATCTATTTAAAAATTTTGTCATCGGCAATTTCTATCACAAATAACGAATAAAGATTACATAAAAAACAAAATACATAACTTAGACCAACACTCCTACTCCATTCGACTCATTTTCACTTCTTCCCACTTTTTCCCACTCTTTCGAACCTTTTCTACTCCCACATACAACAAACCGCTCAGACCCACTCCCACCCACTTCTTCCCACTCCTTCTCCCTTCATCCCATTCCACACCTGCAATATACCCACAAACAGAACAGGGCCTGAGTCTAATTTCAGGTCTATTTTGCTAAGTCTAATTTCAGTGTCTAAATAAGGAAAGTATGGGATTTTTGGAATGTATGAATCCCTACTTTTAAGGTGTAGAAAATAATAAACTTCACTTAGAATATATAATAACTACATCAGATTGTTCGAAGAGGTCACATGGTGGTGGAGGTATCAGACGCGTAATATTGTAACGGATTGCAACCATTTTTTTTAAAAAAAAAATAAGACTATGTTGGCCTAATTTATATAGGTTAGGTACATGGGCCTATTTTGTTTACACATCAGTAGCTTCTCTCCATCCCATTTCCCAATCCCCCCATTAAAGAAAATCCAAACGATTAATGCCCATGTAAATGTAATTAAAATAAAACCTAAATAATAAAATCATTATGTCAGTCTCTGTCCTCACTCTAACTATGAGTCTGACTCTCACTCTCTTTTTGTAAATAAAAGAAAAAGGTGGAAGGGTTCAAGAAACCCTAATTATTGATCTCAATGCATTGAAGTCAAAATTGATCATATTTGATGGTCGAAATTAAAACAGAGTGAGTATCTTCACAAGGGAAGTCAAAAAGGCAAAGGGAATCGAGATTCTACTTTAAAGCTTTTAAGTTCCTATAGGTAACTTTTTATGCTTAAATATTTTTGGTTTCGGTTAATCATTTATTGTGGGAGTATCTTTACATAACAGTTGAGTTTCTAGTGTACTTAGTGTTTTTGATATTATTTATTGTAGTTTCTAATGGGGGTCAACATTTGAAGTCATTGTTTATTCTGGGGTTGGGGGGTTTATATTTGGGCATAATTTTACAATGCAGTATCTGATTAGTGTATTTGCTATGTATTAATTAGTGTAAGTGCAAAATGGACGATTATGATATAATAGTAGAGATGTATCATGAGGGGAAAAGTGTGAATGGTGATGAGAAGGAATATATAGGGGGTGGAGTTATATAGATCAGGCTTGTGGTGTATATAAGGTGCCAACATATAACATATTAAAAATATCAGCATTTGCTAAGGATGTTGGGTTTGTTAAATATTTGGATAACAACGGCAAAAACTTAAATGTTTTATTAGATCAACAATTGGAACATATATAATATTAGGGTAACAACGAGAACAAAATATTTGGGTGACAACAAGAAAATTAGATTTTTCATTTGAGTGACAACGTGAAATAAATAATATATTTGCAATTTGTGTTATGAATAAAATATTTGGGTAGAAAAAATAGATTCTTTTCTTTGGGTAACCATATTTTTAATAAAATAATATATCTGCAATTTGTGCCCAAGAATTATTTTAGTAACAACGGGAAAAATATTTAGGTAATGAATATTTGCTTACCAACTTAGAAGAGAAAAATATTGTTCCAATCTAATTAAAAATTTTATCATCGGCAATTTCTGTCACAGATAGCGAATAAAAATTACATAAAAAATAAAATACATAACTTAGACCAACACTCTTACTCCGTTCCACTCAATTCCACTTCTTCCCACTGTTCCCCACTCCTTCCAACCCTTCCTACTTTCACATGTAACAACCCACTCATACCCACTCCCACCCACGCATTCTCACTCCTTCCCATTGTACACCTACAATATACACAAGAAAAGAGTAGGACCTGAGTCGTTTGTTCTGAGTTTCGGGTTTCAGGTCTATTTTGCTAAGTCTAATTTCACTGTCTAAACAAGGAAAGTATAGGATTTTTGGAATGTATGACTTCCAACTTTAAAGATGTGGAAAATAATAATATTTACTTAGAATATACCACAACTACATCAGATTATTTGAAGAGGTTACATGGTGGTCGCCGAATCAGATGCGTAATATTGCAACGTATTGTAACAATTTTTTTTTAAAAAAAAGAAGACTATGTTGACCTAATTTATGCAGGTCAGGTACATGGACCTCTTTTGTTTAGACACATCAGTAGCTTCTCTCCCTCCTATTTCCCTATCCTCAAATTAAACAAAACCCAAACCATTGATGGCCACGTAAATGAAATTAAAATAAAACCTAAATAGTAAAGTCATTATCTCACCCTCTGTCCTGACTCTCACTATGAGCCTGACTCTCATTCTCTCTTTGTGAATAAAAGAAAAAGGTGGAAGGGTTCGCCAAACCCTAATTATTTATCTCAATGCATTGAAGTCAAAATTGATCATATTTGATGGTCAAAATTAAAAGAGAGTGAGTGAGGTTGGTTGAAAAAGGCGTAAGGGAAGCGAGATTCTACTTTAGAGCTTTTAGGTTCCTAAAGCAAACTTTTTCTACTTAAATATTCTTGGTTTCGGTTAATCATTTATCGTGGGAGTATCTTCGCATAATAGTTGTGTTTCTAGTGCACACAGGATTTTTGATATTATTTATTGTAGTTTCTAATGGGGGTTAACATTTGAAGTAATTGTTTATTCTAGGGTTGGGGGATTTATATTTGGGCATAATTTTACAATGCAGTATCTAATTAATGTATTCATTATGTGCTAATTAGTGTAACTGCAAAATGGAGGATGATGACGTAATGCTAGAGACGCATCATGAGGCGAAAATTGTGAATGGTGATGAGAAGGAATATATAGGGGGTGAAGTTACATAGATCAGGCTTGTGGTGTTTATAAGGTGCCAAGATATAAGATATAGTAATATTAGCATTTGCTACGGATGTTGGGTTTGTTAAATATTTGGATAACGACGGCAAAAAATTAAATTTTTTATTAAATCAACAATGGGAACCTATATAATATTTGGGTAACAGCGAGAACAAAATATTTTCGGTAAAAACAAGAAAATGAGATTTTTTATTTGGTTGACTGCACGAAATAAATAATATATCTTCAATCTGTGTCACGAACAAAATATTTGTGTAGGAAAAATAGATTTTTTTTCTTTGGGTAACCATATTTTGAGTAAATAATACATCATGAATTTGTGCCCAAAAAAAATATTTAAGTAACAACGGGGGAAAATATTTAGGTAATGACTATTTCCTTACCAACTCAGAAGAGAAAAATATTGTTTCAATCTATTTAAAAATTTTATCATTGGAAATTTCTGTCACAGATAACGAATAAGGATTATATAAAAAATGAAATGCATAACTTAGACCAACACTTGTCCTCCATTCTACTCAATTTCAGTTCTTCCCACTTTTTGCCACTTCTTCCAACCCTTCCTACTCACACATACAATAAACCACTCATACCCACTCATACCCACTCCCACCCACTTCTTCCACTCCTTTCCACTTCTTCCCATTCCACACCTGCAATATACCCACGAAAATAATAGGGCTTGAGTCGTTTGATTTGAGTTTCGGATTTCAGGTCTATTTTGTTAAGTCTAATTTCAGCGTCTAAACAAGAAAAATATAGGATTTTTGGAATGTATGAATCCTAACTTTGAAGCAGTAGAAAATAATAATCTTGACTAAGAATATACCACAACTACATTAGATTGCTCGAAGAGGTGGCATGGTGGTGGCGGATTCAGATGCGTAATATTGCAACATATTGCAACCATTTTTTTTTTGGGGGGGAAAAAAGAGGACTATGTCGACCTAATTTATGTAGGTCAGGTACATGGATCTATTTTGTTTAGGCACATTAGTAGCTTCTCTCCCTCCCATTTCCCAATCCTCCCATTAAACAAAACCCAAACTATTGATGCCCATATAAATGAAATTAAAATAAAACATAAATAATAAAGTCATTATCTCACTCTCTGTCCTCACTCTCACTATGAGTCTGACTCTCACTCTCTCTTTGTGAATAAAAGAAAAAGGAGAAATGGTTCAAGAAGCCCTAATTATTGATCTCAATGCATTGAAGTCAAAATTGATCATATTTGATGGTCAAAACTAAAAGAGAGTGAGTGAAGTTGGATGGAAAAGGCACAAGAGAAGCGAGATTCTACTTTGAAGCTTTTAAGTTCCTAAAGGTAACCTTTTATGCTTGAATATTTTTAGTTTCGGTTAATCATTTATTGTGGGAGTATCTTCGCATAATAGTTGAATTTCTAGTGTATTTAGTTTTTTTTATATTATTTATTGTAGTTTCTAATGGGGGTTAGCATTTGAAGTAATTGTTTATTCTAGGGTTGGGGGGTTTATATTGGGGCACAATTTTGCAATGCAGTTTCTAATTAGTGTATTTGTTATGTATTAATTAGTGAAAGTGCAAAATAGACGATGATGACATATTAGTAGAGATGCATCATGAGGGGAAAAGTGTGAATGGTGATGGGAAGGACTATATACGGGGTGGAGTTACATAGATCAGGCATGTGGTGTATATAAGGTACCATGGTATAAGATATTAGCAATATTAGCATTTGCTAAGGATGTTGGGTTTGTTAAATATTTAGATAACAACGGTAAAAAGTTAAATTTTTTATTAAATCAAAAATGGGAACTTATATAATATTTGGGAAACAATGAGAACAAAATATTTCGGTAACAACAAGGAAATTGGATTTTTTATTTGGGTGATTGCGCGAAATAAAAAATATATCTGCAATTTGTGTCGCGAATAAAATATTTGGGTAGGAAAAATAGATTTTTTTCTTTGGGTAACCATATTTTAAATAAATAATACATCCGAAATTTGTGCCCAAAAAAAATATTTCAGTAATAACAGGGGAAAATATTTAGGTAATGAATATTTCCTTCCCAACTCAGAGGAGAAAAATATTGTTCCAATCTATTTAAAAATTTTATCATCGGCAATTTCTGTCGTAGATAACGAATAAAGATTACATAAAAAATAAAATACATAACTTAGACCCACACTCGTCCTCCATTCCACTCAATTTCAATTCTTCCCACTTTTTTCCACTCCTTCCAACCCTTCCTACTCACACATCCAATAAACTACTCATGCCCATTCCCACCTACTTCTTCTCACTTCTTCCCACTTCTTTTCATTCCACACCTGCAATAAACCCATGAAAATGATAGGGCCTGAGTCGTTTGATCAAAATTTCGGGTTTCAGGTCTATTTCGCTAAGTCTAATTTCAGTGTCTAAACAAGGAAGGTATAGGATTTTTAGAATGTATGAATCCCAACTTTGAAGTTGCAGAAAATAATAATCTTGACTTAGAAGACGCCACAGCTACATTAGAGTGTTTGAAAAGGTGGCATGGTGGCAGCGGAATCAGATGTGTAATATTGCAATGTATTGCAACAATTTTTTTGTTCCCCAAAAAAAGAAGACTATGTTGACCTAATTTATGTCGGTCAGGTACATGGACCTATTTTGTTTAGACACATCAGTAGCTTCTCTCCCTCCCATTTCCCAATACTCCCATTAAAAAAAACCCAAACTATTGATGCCCATGCAAATGAAATTAAAATAACACCTAAATAATAAAGTCATTATCTACCCTCACTCTCACTATATGAGCCTGACTCTCAATCTCTTTTTGTGAATAAAAGAAAAAGGTTGAAGGGTTCACCAAACCCTAATTATTTATCTCAATGTATTGAAGTCAAGATTGATCATATTTGATGGTCGAAATTAAAAGAGAGTGAGTGAGGTTGGATGAAAAAGGCGTAAGGGAAGCGAGATTCTACTTTGAAGCCTTTAAGTTCCTAAAGCAAACTTTTTTTGCTTAAATATTCTTGGTTTCAGTTAATCATTTATTGTGGGAGTATCTTTGCATAATACTTGAGTTTCTAGTGTACACAGCATTTTTGATATTATTTATTGTAGTTTCTAATGGGGGTTAACATTTGAAGTAATTGTTTATTTTGAGGTTGGGGGGTTTGTATTTGGGCGTGATTTTACAATGCAGTATCTGATTAATGTATTTGTTATGTATTAATTAGTGTAAGTGAAAAATGGACGATGATGACATAATAGTAGAGATGCATCATGAGGGGAAAAGCGTGAATGGTGATGAGAAGGAATTTATAGGGGGTGGGGTTACATAGATCAGGCTTGTGATGTATCTAAGGTGCCAAGATATAACATATTAGCAATATTAGATTTGCTAAGGATGGTAGGTTTTTTAAATTATTTGGATAACAGTGGCAAAAAATTAAATTTTTAAATAAATCAACAATGGGAACTTATATAATATTTGGGTAACAACAAGGGCAAAATATTTGGGTAACAACAAGAAAATTAGATTTTTTATTTGGGTGATAGCATGAAATAAATAATATATCTACAATTTGTGTCACGAATAAAATATTTGGATAGGAAAAATACATTTTTTTTCCTTTGGGTAACCATATTTTAAATAGATAACACATTAGCAATTTGTGCCCAAAAAATATTTCAGTAATAAGGGGAAAAACTATTTGGATAATGAATATTTCCTTACCAAATCAAAAGAGAAAAATATTATTCCAATCTATTTAAAAATTTTATCATCAACAATTTATATCGCAGATAATGAGTAAAGATTACGTTAAAAAAAAAAAAACATAGTTTAGACCAACACCGTCCTCCATTCCACTCAATTTCAATTCTTCCCACTTTTTCCCATCCCTTGCAACACTTCCAACTCACACATACAACAAGCCACTCATACCTACTCCCATCCACTTCTTCCCACTACTTCCCACTTCTTCCCATTCCACACCTGCAATATACCCGCGACAAGGACAGGGCCTGAGTCATTTGATCTGAGTTTTGAGTTTCGGGTCTATTTTGCTAAGTCTAATTTCAATGTCTAAACAAGGACAACATAGGATTTTGGGAATGTATGAATCTCAACTTCGAACGTGTAGAAAATAATGATCTTGACTTAGCATATATCATAGCTACATCAGATTGTTCGAAGAGGTGACATGGTGGTGGTGGAATGAGATGCATAATATTGCAACGTATTGCAACCATTTTTTTTGAAAAAAGAAGACTATGTTGGCCTAATTTATATAGGTCAGGTACATGGACCTATTTTGTTTAGACACATCTGTAGCTTCTCTCCCTCCCATTTCTCAATCCTCCCATTAAAGAAAATCCAAACTATTGATGCCCATGTCAATGAAATTAAAATAAAACCTAAATAATAAAGTCATTATCTCACTCTCTATCCTCACTCTCACTCTGAATCTGACTCTCACTCTCTCTTTGTGAATAAAAGAAAAAGATGGAAGGGTTCAACAAACCCTAATTATTGATCTCAATGCAATGAAGTCAAAATTGATCATATTTGATGGTCAAAATTAAAAGAGAGCGGGTGAAGTTGGATGAAAAGGGCATAAGGGAAGCGAGATTCTATTTTGAAGCTTTCAGGTTCCTAAAGGTGACTTTTTATGCTTAAATATTTTTGGTTTTGGTTAATCATTTATTGTAGGAGTATCTTCGCATAATAGTTGACTTTCTAGTGTACTCAGGTTTTTTGATATTATTTATTGTAACTTCTAATGGGGGTCAACATTTGAAGTAATTGTCTATTCCAGGGTTCGGGGGTTTATATTTGGGCCTAATTTTACAATGCAGTATCCAATTAGTGTATTTGTTATGTAGTAATTAGGGTAAGTGTAAAATGGACGATGATGACATAATAGTAGAGATGCATTATGCGGGGAAAAGTGTGAATGGTGATGAGAAGGAATATATAGGGGGTGGAGTTACATAGATCAGGCTTGTGGTGTATATAAGGTGCCAAGATATAAGGTATTAGCAATATTAACATTTACTAAGGATGTTGGGTTTGTTAAACATTTGGATAGCAATGGCAAAAAATTAACTTTTTTATTAAATCAACAATGGGAACAGATACAATATTTGGGTAACAACGAGAACAAAATATTTGGGTAACCGCAAGAAAATTAGATTTTTTTATTTGGGACACAATGTGAAATAAATAATATATCTACAATTTGTGTCACGGATAAATAATTTGGGTAGGAAAAATAGATTTTTTATATTTTAAATAAATAATACATCTGCAATTTGTGCCCCAAAAAAATATTTCAGTAACAATGGGAAAAAATATTTGGGTGATGAATATTTCCTTACCAACTAAGACGAGAAAAGCATTGTTCCAATCTATTTAAAAATTTTATTATCGGCAATTTCTTTCATAGATAATGAATAAAGATTGCATAAAAAACAAAATACATATCTTAGACCAACATTCCTACTCCATTCTACTCAATTTTACTACTTCCCACTTTTTCCCACTCTTTCCAACCCTTCCTACTCCCACATACAACAAACCACTTATGCCCACTCCCACCCACATCTTTTCACTCCTTTCCACTTCTTTCCATTCTACACCTGCAATATACCCATGAAATGAACAGGGCCTGAGTCGTTTGATCTAAGTTTTGGGTTTTTGGTCGATTTTGCTGAGTCTAATTTTAGTATCTAAACAAGGAAAATAGAGGATTTTTGGAATGCATGAATCCCAACTTTGAAGGTGTAGAAGATAATTATAGGAGGCAAAAATTCTACAACCAATCAGATGGTGCCACATGTAAAAAATCAGCCAAATACAAATCGCCATGTGTCACGTTGATTTAGTGGATCCGCTTGATCAAAATTAAGTTCAGCCAATTAAAAGCTGCCACATGTCATCGATGATGCAGAAATTGGTAATTATTTTTTTATTCAAAAATAAGAAAATAATTACTGGGCCTAGGCCCTAAACAAAACTCGGCTCTACCCCTAGCTGGCAGAGCCTATAAATAAGGGTCCTTCCCCTTCATTTGGATCATTCAGCATTTGCAGAATTCAGAGCTCAGGCGGCAAGGAGCATCCAGCTACAAAGTGAGAAGGATCAAGACTTGCAGAGCTTCAGAAACCATAATCAGCCACTTGCAGATCAAAATCAAGAACAACCTTCAGAGTTCTTCAACTGATTTGCATCAACCGGGATCAAGCATCAAGCTCTCGGAATACTCAAGTCATTAGGAGAGCGAATTAGAGGATTATTTTTATTGTGTTAAATTCAGAGATTGTACCTACACACTATATCAGTACAAGATTAAATTTGTTTATATCAATTTCCTGTCTAATTTATTTTAGGCGCGAAATTTGTGTTTACAAATTTTTGGCACGCTCGATGGGACATCTCTGCCTCTTATCTCTTTCTCCAAAATACAAACTCTGCACTCCCTCGAAGATAACGTGGCCCCTAAGAACGCTATCACCCAATCTTTAAGGAAAACTGTCTGATCTGCATCTCAAGGATCAACAACTGCTAGTACTACATCTGGTGGTGTCATGACTAAAAGTATGATAAAAGCTGCTGGAGAGCAATCAATTGTGGCTGCACCATCACAGTCACACAAGATCCAAAACCTCGACTCCAAGGTATCTGATGGAGTCAATCAAATCGCTTCAAATGTTCTGAAGCAAAAATCTGTTGCTGGCTTCATCATGCCATAAACAATTCCACATGGGATGGATGAACTCCAAACCCACACCAACCCTGCTTTTCAACCCTTCAATTTTGAAGATGATGGTTATTCAAGCATTGATTCCTCTTTAGCATCATCAAAGGGATCACTTTCCTCACATGCTGAAGTTGAATCCTCTGATACTGTCATCATGCCAGTTATGGTGACAGGGGCCACTAACTTCGAAGAACAACTGGCAAGCATGAAGGCTACCTTGGATAGACTCTCCAAAGAGAGTGTAGAAAAGGATGCCCAAATCAAATGCCAGAACGATCAGATTGCTGAGCTGATGAAGAAGCTCGAAAAGAAGTCCTTTGAAGCTTCCAACAAAGGTTCAGGCGCCGAAGACTCTGATAAAGAGTCCAGCCACAGCGAAGAATCTGATAAGGAGCGTAAGGCAAGAAAGGATCGCTCTTTAGGCTTAATATCTGTTGAGCAGATTCAGAGCTTAATAGCAAATGCGGTCAAGGCTCAGTTGGGAGGAGGATCTCACAAGACCCACCTATATACAAAGCCTTATACGAAGAGGATTGATGCTCTTCGCATGCCACATGGCTATCAGCCTCCCAAGTTCAACTAGTTCAATGGCAAGGGCAACCCCAAATAGCATATTACCCACTTCATTTAGACGTGCAGTAATGCTGGCACAGAGGGGGACCGGCTAGTGAAACAGTTTGTTCGTACTCTAAAAGGGATCGCATTCGACTAGTACACAAACTTGGAGCCAGAGTCCATTGACAGTTGGGAACAAATGGAGCAGGAGTTCCTGAATCGGTTCTACAACACCCAACGTGTTGTTAGCATGACAGAGCTAACAAACACCAGACAATGGAAGGACTAGCCGGTTCTTGATTACATTAATCGCTGGAGGTCCCTAAGTCTTGAGTGCAAGGATCGTCTATCAGAAGCTTCAACCATTGAAATGTGTGCTCAGGGCATGGAGTGGGATTTACTATACGTATTGCAGATGAGTAAGCCAAGGATCTTCCAGGAATTAACAACGAAAGCTCATGACATGGAGATAGCGATCGCAAGTTGCTGTGGCAAGTCTTCTTCCTCGTCTGACGCTAGAAAGGACAAGGGTGAATTCAAGAAAAATCCCAAGCCCACTAAGTCCTCAAACAAAGAAGCCATGGCTGTTTCAATTGGGGTGCCGGTTCGAATCTCCGGAAAGCCCAAGTATGAAAACAAGAAGGGTGGATTCTCCAAGGATTCTGGAAAGAAGCGTCCTACATTGAAGGAGCAGCAGGAGAAGAAATACCCATTCCCTGACTCAGACTTGTCAAGAATGCTTGATGATCTCCTTGAAAATGGGGTTATCCAACTTCCAGAACCAAAACGGCCCGAAGAAGCTGGAAGGGTTACCGATCCAAAATATTGTCGGTATCATAGGGTGATCAGTCAACCTCTCGTAAAATGCGTTACGCTCAAGGAGCATATTATGCAACTTGTAAGGGATGGGAAGATAATATTGGATTTGGATGATACTGTTGAGATAAATCATATCTCCACTCAGCTGGAATGTTCCTCATCGCCCTGAAGGCCAAAGCATACTCCACCTCATGGTAGAGTAAATACCGAATTGATTTCCTCCCTTGGAGAGAAATTAATTATAATTCAATTTGGAAGTTGGGAGCCTATGGTGATTCCAATTGGTTCCAAAGGGCCCGTGATAGAGACTGATCCTTTTATGGATGTCTCTGATAAAGTTGATGTTGATGAAGAGGGATGGAATCTTGTCACCCGCCGGAGGCCAAGAAAGCAAAGCCTAGCACAATCGCCACCTCCTTACCGCATGAAGAGACAAGGAAGAAAGAAAAGCCCTCGTCATTCAAAAGGAAAGAAGAAGTCCAAGAACGTCAAAAGGTACGAAATTTTGCCTATTGACCTCCTTGAGCAGGAGCCACTTGTCCCTGTCACACTCGAAGAGTTTTTCCCAACAGGCTTCTTTGAGAAAGTTAGAGTCAACATGACTTCATGTTCTGAGCTCGAAGAAGGGAAGACGAAGGAAGTGACGGATAAGAGGGGTCTCCTAGAGTAGCTGATAAGACCTTAACTGTCTTGGAAGCTTTGCCAGCTCGCATAGGCTGGGAGCAAATATTTTGTCTGCCTGATGAGATGCGCCAACATGTTATTACTGCTTTACAACACCCAGAACTTTACGCTGATAAAATCAAGGATGTGGGAGCATCAGCAGAAGGCCCTGTTCAGTGTGCCTATTGCAACACCGCAGTCACTTTCACTAATGATGATTTGTTGTTGGGATCCAAGCCCCATAATCGTCCTTTGTTTGTGACTGGTTACATTAGGGGGCAGAAAGTCAAACGCATTCTCGTGGATGGAGGGTCAGCCGTCAACATCATGCCGAAGTCTACAATGAACGACTTAGGTATCACAGTGGAAGAACTGTCTAAGAGTCGAACGATGATTTAAGGCTTTAACCTTGAAGGCCAACATACAATCGGCATGATTCGCGTTGAACTGATAATGGGAGATTTGATGACGTCCTCTATCTTCCATGTAATCGATGCTAAGACTTCGTACAGGTTATTACTTGGGCGACCATGGCTTCATGAGCATGGGATAGTGGCTTCCACTTTACACCAATGCCTTAAGTACTACTGTAATGGAGAGAAGAAAATAAACAGGGATGTCAAGCCATTCACTAAGGCTGAGTCTCATTTTACAGACGCAAGGTTTTTTGAAGAAGGTGCTGCACCTAAAGAAACCATGCCATCAACCATTTCTTCCACAGGCAAAGGTGTCACAAAGAAGGCCCCTCGAGCAACAAAAGATACTGCTCCTAAGCAGCAACTCGAGAAAGAAGCAAGCAAGCAAGATAGCACCACTTCTTGTGTTGAGCAAGTTGCTAAAGAAGCTACTGCTTCAACAGACTCAATGCCACCAGTCTTAAGGTACATACCTAGGTCTCGCCGTAAGGAGGGCGAATCGCCCTTTAGTGAGTGCACAAGCAGAAGCATCAAGACCAAAGCTACTAAAAAGGATGATGAAGCTAGCATAATTACCTTAAAGGGAAGTGCAACAATCCCAATGCTTAAGGTGTGGCAGACTAAGGTGAGTAGGCCCCCTCTTTTCGGGTTTGTCGTTTCTTTTAAAGAAGGCGACGACTTGCCAAGCGCACGGACTAGGGAAGGATTTGATCCTAATGTGTATAAGCTTATGGAGAGGGCTAGTTACGACTTTCAAAATCCAGCTGCTTTAGGAAAGGTAGTCGAAGCCAAGCCTCATGGCCATACTGAAACTCAGAGGAAGATTCAAGAGCAGGGAGGTTCGGTAGCAGCCTCTAAAGTTGGACTGGGTTTCATGCCACCACAGCCAGTCAGAATCTCCCGGTGACGAAGAGACAAGAAGTTGGTGATTCAACCCATCTCAGCTGAAGAAGTAGATGTGAGTGAAGAGGAAAATGCTTCACCCAACCCAAAGCTCTCTGTGTTTGATAGGCTACAATCATCCACTTTTAAAAAACGTCTGTCAGTATTCGCCCGTATAGGGAAAGGGAAAGATCACAGATGCTCTATTTTCAACAGAATCAAAAATGATCCTCAGCCAAAGCCTTCGGTTTTTGCCAAAATAGGAGCTGGTGAAAAGTCCTCAAGCTCACAACTTCAGTACTAGAAAAGCTCTGCATTTGGCCACTTGGGAGTGATAAATGAAGTTCAAAGCTCAATCCCTTCTCGTATGAAACATTTTTCTAGTCTGGATGTTAAGACAAACGATTCATTAAGAGTAAAGAGGCATACTGTGGTCTTCACAGGTCAACGAAAAAACTCTCGCACTAACGAGGAAGCGGAGGAAGAAGAAGTTATTTCTTTCAATCATATCACAATCCACGAATGTGATGACTCAGACTCAGAGATAAAGTTGGCAGAAACTCCTAAAACTTTCAAAGATGGAGGCCAGGCTACAGTTGATGATTCGAAAGAGCTGAATCTTGGAACCAATGAAGAGCCTCACCCTATCTACGTAAGCTCATCACTTACACTCGAAGAGGAAAAGCAGTACTTGGAACTCCTGTCAAAGTATAAGGATGTATTTGCCTGGAGCTATAAAGAAATGCCCGGGTCGGACCCAAAGGTTGCAGTTCATCGCTTATCTATCAAAAGGGGTATTTCACCTAAGAAACAACCTTAGCGACATTTTCGCCCAGAGTTGGTACCGAAGATTGAAAAGGAGGTCAACAAACTCATAGAGGCGGGATTGATTCGCGAGGTCAAATACCCAACATGGATTACAAACATCATGCCTGTCAGGAACAAAAATGGGCAGCTTCGTATTTGTGTGGACTTCCGGAATCTCAACGATGCTTGTGCAAAAGGTGATTTCCCACTGCCTGTCACAGAACTCATGATCAACTCAACTACAGGGCATGAAACGTTGTCATTCATGGATTGTACCGCAGGATACAATCAGATTCTGATGGCGCCAGAAGATCAAGAGGCCACAGCTTTCTGCACACTTAAAGGCATTTTTTGCTATAAGGTGATGCCCTTCGGACTTAAGAATGCAAGAGCAACTTACCAAAGGGCAATGCAAACAATTTTCAACGATATGCTTCACAAAAAAGTTGAATGCTACGTCGATGATTTGGTAGTCAAGTCCAAAAAGAGGGAGGACCACGTACAAGATCTTCGTTTGATCTTTGAACGATTACGGAGATGCCAATTGAAGATGAACCCACTCAAGTGCACGTTCGGTGTCACGTCCGGAAAATTCTTGGGCTTCATCATTCACCACCGGGGAATCGAGATCGACCAATCGAAGATCAAGGCAATTCAAGAGATGCCTGAGCCAAAGAATCGCAGAGAGCTTCGCGGACTTTAAGGTTGCTTGGCAGACATCTGAAGATTCATCTCAAATTTTGCAGGATGTTGCCACCCCTTTAGCCACCCCTTTAGCCACCTTATGAAAAAGGGAGCACCATTCGAATGGGATGACTCATGTCGAGCGGCTTTCAAGAAAATAAAAGAATATTTATCATATCCTCCGGTATTGGGGGCACCCAGCCCTGGTAAGCCTCTTCGACTGTACATTGCAGCTTAGGAAAGATCCCTGGGAGCATTATGTGTACAGGAAAACGAGGAAGGGAAAGAAGTCGCCCTGTATTACTTAAGTCGTATGTTGGTCGGCGCTGAGTTGAAGTACTCCCCCATTGAAAAGATGTGCTTATCACTTATCTTTGCCATCCAAAAACTAAAGCATTACATGCAGGCCTATACAATGCAAGTGACCTCCAAAGCCGATCCCATCAAGTACATCTTGTCTAGGCCAATCTTAAATGGGCGACTGGCAAAATGAGCGGTCATTTTAAAACGGTACGACCTTGTCTATCTACCCCAAAGAGCGGTTAAGGGGCAAGCGTTGGCAGATTTCTTGGTAGATCATCCCATTCCTGATGACTGGGAGCTAAATGATGATTTAGCAGGAGAGGGCGTGTTCTACATCGATATCCTCCCTCCCTGGGAAATGCATTTCAATGGTGCAGCTAGACGTGATGGCGCTGGTGCAGGAGTGGTCTTTGTTTCCCCCGAAAAGCACATTCTCCTGTATTCATTTGTGCTCACTCAGTTATGCTCTAATAATGTGGCGGAATACCAAGCGCTTAACTTAGGCCTTGAAATGGCTATTGAGATGGGGATCACCGATCTCAACATATATGGTGACTCGCAGTTAGTCATTAATCAACTATTTGATGAATACGAGGTCAAGAAAGAGGACCTTGTCCCTTGACCTCTTCCCGTATCACAGGCAAGCATTATGCCTGCTAAATAAGTCGAACATGGTCAAGTTAGAGCATGTGCCAAGGAGTGCCAACAAGATGGCTGACACACTAGCAAGCCTCGCAGCCACTTTGGCACTGGGGGTAGAAGGAGAAGTGACTATTTCAGTATGTAACCGCTGGGTTGTTCTGCTGGATGATGAAGACTCAGAGGAAGACGTCAATATGATCTGTGTTCTTAAAACAGATGCAGAAGACTGGCGTCAACCTATAATTGAGTACTTAGAGCATGGAAAACTGCCTAGTGACCCAAGGCATAAGACAGAAATACAATGGAGGGCTTCAAGCTTCCTTTACTACAACGGGACGCTTTATCGACGCTCCCTTCTTGGTCTTTGGTTACGATGCTTGGACGTGGAAGAAGCAAAGTAAGCAATGACGGAAGCTCATTCAGGTATGTGTGGAGCACACCAATCAGGGCCTAGGCTATATGATCGCATTAAAATGATGGGCTATTACTGGCCCACTATAGTGCAAGGTTGCATAAATTATGCAAAGAGGTGCGAGGCTTGCCAGTTCCATGCTAACTTCATACATCAACCTCCCGAACCTCTCCACCCAACAGTTGCATCTTGGCCATTTGAGGCATGGGGGCTCAATGTCGTTGGACCAATCATGCCTAAATTGTCTGCTGGTCACTCCTACATCCTAGCTGCCACTGATTACTTCTCTAAATGGGCGGAAGCGATTCCACTAAGAGAGATCAAAAAAGACATTGTGGTTGACTTCATAAAGACACATATTATCTATCGGTATGGTGTGCCGAGGTACATTATCAACGATAATGGTAAGCCTTTCTTCAATAGCCTGATGACAAGCCTGTGCGAGAAGTTTAAGTTTTCCCAGCATAAGTCTTCCATGTACAATGCCCCTGCAAACGGCCTGGCAGAAGCCTTTAATAAAACACTTTACAACTTACTCAAAAGGGTTGTCGCAAAGTCTAAATGGGATTGGCATGAGAGACTAGGGGAAGCTCTTTGGGCATATCGAACAACATATAAGATGCCAACACAATCGACCCCATTCGCTTTGGTGTATGGAGTTGAAGCCGTTCTACCGTTGGAGCTTTAAATCCCATCACTCCGCATCGCCATACAGGAAGGTTTGACGGAAGACGAAAATCACAGGCTTCGCTTAGCTGAGTTGGAGGCCCTTGATGAAAAGAGACTTCAGGAACAACAAAAGCTAGAATGTTACCGAGCCTGTCTATCGAGAGCGTTCAACAAAAAGGTTCGGCCTCGCTCGTTCCAAGCGGGAGACCAGGTCCTGGCAGTAAGAAGACCGATCATTGTTTCTCACAAATTTGGAAGCAAATTCACCTCCAAGTGGGATGGTCCTTATGTAGTCAGAGAAGTTTACACAAATGGAGCGTACAAGATAGTTGGTGCTGATGGAGTGCACGTAGGACCCATAAACGGCAAGTTCTTGAAGCGTTATTATCCTTGAAATAGAATTAATGTTATACAGCTCCTAAGTAAGAGCCTAAACTGCTCGTTCTTTTAAGTTAAATTCCTTTGTATTACTCTTGACCTGCAAGAGTCTAAACTGTGAACGGCAAAAAAAAATAAATAAAAAAAAGTTATGTCTTTGAACTATGTATGGCTTGATCCACTAGGGTATTGCATTCCCCTTGGGTACGTAGGCGACTTGGGCATATTTCCTAAGTACAGCCGTAAAAAAAAAATGGATGACTAAATTGTGTTAGCACTCATTGGTTTTGTTCATTGGACATAGCTACATATTATTGCGTAAATTTGAATTGAAAGATTCATCTTATTGCAATATATCAAAACCAATAAAACCATACTGAGTCCAAAAAGAAATAACAAATAACAAGTTGCAAAGAAAAAAAAAATCTAGAACAAAGCCACTGAATATGGTCTAGGCATCCAACGCACCCAAAAGCTCTTGGGCACGTTTTCTTGTTGCTTTAACTTGAGCTGTTTCTTCTGCAGTAGCTTGGAGCACAACATCTAAATCAGCAACCTCTTTTTCAAGATTAGATACACCGTCTTTGGCTTTCTTCAATGAAGCTTCAGTCTCTACTAATTTGTCTTGCAATTCCAGCTCATTCGCCTTTGCTCGTTCAAGATCTGCCTCAAGTAGCTTCCTTCGCTTATGAGCTTGGGCAATAGTAGTAGTTATCTCATCAAACTGTACACCAACTTTTTCCACTGAAGTTCTTGCCTCTCCAAGTTTGTCTAATAAGGCTGCTTGCGTGTTTAGAACATCTTCGGTAGGAGTCCGATCTTCTAATTGGGCTTTCAACTTTAGGTACTGTCCGACTTCGTTCAAGTATGCCTCAACACTATTCTTCAGCCCTAAATAATCTGCCTGAAAGGATGATAACATTTCATATATTTGCTCAGCTTCCTGGTGGATATTTGCAAGGTTGCCTTCTGTTTTTGGGATGAACTTTTTCAACTGTTACTGAAAACGCTGCTTCACATTCAAGGCCAAATCATTAAACACGCCAGAAGCAATTCTCCCAGGGAAGTAGGTTGCAACAGAAGGAGTAGGTGATTCACAGCGCTCAGCTTGTTTCACTGGCGATGGCATTATGCTAATAGAATCATCCTCAGTTGACTTGGCAGTAAGCACAGTCAAGGTGGCTTCACTGTCTTTGTCACCAAATGCAGCCTTAAGTCTGTCTCCGATTTCGACAGTGTATCACTACATTAGAAGGAGGGTTAAGTTAAAAAAAGGGGGGGAGGGAAAGGGGGTTAGGATAACAAGATGCACCTCTTCCTTTGCTTTATTCTCTGGTTTCAGTGAGCTCGTCGCACTGTTAGACTTGTTCTTGGAGTTAGGTAGCTTGGTTGCAACATCTGGTTTGCTCTTCGAGCCTGACAAATTCTTCGCTCCACTAATAGAAGACCTAACACCCAAACCTCTCAAAGCTTCAATTTTCTCTTTACCAGGTGAGCAACTTCTACTTTTCTGAGGAGATGTGTTTGCTCCCAACGAGGAACTATCTCCTCCTTCTTTTCTAAGCTCAGTTGGGGATAGGGCATGTTCATTATGCTGCAGCATGATTGGCTTATGTGCACTTGCTTTACTGGAAGTGACAACTAAGGCGGATGCATCATCAGCAACTCTCACTTTAGAAGCTCTTCATGGTTGCACAGTCTCGCAATTAGGATATTTAGGCCCTTGGGAGGAAAGATCGCCCCGCGAAGATCGCCACCAATTAGCGTATGCGGTAGTAACCAGTGTAGACTTCTCGTCAGGAGGAGCAGGGATTGTCACGCTGGACCTTGTTATGTGTTCTATAAGGTTGAACCAGTAGCGAGCTACGTCCTGTAAGGTGCCCTCTCGGTCATTCATTCGTGGCTCACTTAGTACATCTTGATAGAAGCCAAATTGTCGCCCAAACTTACAAGGAAAATATGGTTCAATCACAATCGTTCTTCCTAAATGCAAGGTCAAAAACCCAGAGCGAAGGCAAATCAAATATGCTTTCCAACTTGGGGATAAATTTTGAGTGTCAATCAAGGTGATCGATGTATCCTTCATAAGAGCGTTAGAATACATGGCAGATGGATCCTTGCATTTCAGTAACTCTCGAGCTTCTTGTACGTCAGGAGTCCGATTCATCTTTTCATCAGAGAACCTCACCATTTTAGGATGGTCGTGCCGATGATGGGGATGATCAAAATAAGTTAGGAAGTAAGTCCCTAACCATCTATAAATATAGTGAATGGGGAAGATTACTTCCAACTTATTCAGGCTTCGAGCCGTAGAAATTCTATGCAATCCCCAATAAATGCTAGCCAAAGCAGGAATTGCGAGGTTTAGACATTCCCCGCGAGCCAGTTTGCTTGCAGCTACAAATACAGCTGGGCGAATAAGGCACACTACCTCAATTGGTAGCACAAATGAGCACAACCAACAAGAAAAAAGGGCAGCAAGGTAAGTCTCTTCGATTAGGGCCTCAAGAATGTTGAGCGTCACAAAATGGTCCTTCTCTCTCTTCGTTCGCGCCGTGCGAGGAGCAATCATACCAGATGGACAAGATGTGTTTGTTGGAACTTTAACTCGCTTTCTGTTGTCACGACTGGGATGAGGTGCATAAATCTACCGCCCTCGAAAAAGAAGCGTATCCATTCGGAAGCAGGAAGTTGAACAACGCCATGAACATCTTGGCATAGCCTGTGGAATGCAGAGAAGAGGGACGAGCACGTCACGGGAATATCATTAGCTCCACGTCCTGCAAAAAGGAGCTCTCTGGCAGATGGAATGAATTCTTCGTAGTAAGCACCGTCAGCTGGAAGTCCACCTGTAATATGCAAATCGCATAAGAAAATTGGCATATCGCCGCTCTCTGTGCAAAAGGTGTTGGTAGTGTGGCACCACAGTTCGCAGAATACTTTGAAGACGGTGAGACTCATGTCATAAGAGAACAAGGATGCATACAGTTCGTCATGAAGCCTCCATTCCTTAAGTCTGTCTTTGTTGCGACCAAGAACGTCTTCAAGCCATTCCCAATAGCATGGTATGAAGAAGTTGTCGGAAAAACAAGGTGAAAAATTGCCCCAAGATAGTGTCCCGTCCATGATACGATGTCAGAGTAAGGGTGTTGTTCCTTGAGAAGGGATTAAAGATGCAAATAATGGTGAGCTAAGCTTCAAGACTCTCAAAGTGGAGATGACTCCGTCTGATCTTTGTATGCCACGGGTAGATTCCACACTCCAGCATGAATCTACAAGGTAGTTATGGAGTAAAGAACGTCTGGACGGTAGGGGCGTTGGCATATCTATGCGGAGAGTCACGTCTTCTTCAATTGGATCGTCTTCTCTGTCCAGGATGGTAAGAGTTGGCTTCTTGGGATCAGATGATGAATCCAGAAAATGAACCATGGCTGCAAAGAAAAAATTCAAGTCGACCCCACTTAGATTAAGTGAGGAAGTCGCCTGTGAAGAATCGAATCTACGGGGAGAAACAATTTTTCGTCTTAAAAGTCGACCTCACTTCGCGATCTAATCGGAGGAGTCGTGGCTGGAAGGAAGAAATTCAAGTCGACCCCAATTAGATTAAGTGAGGGAGTCGCCTGCGAAGAATCGAATCTATAGGGAGAAACGATTCCTCGTCTTAAAAGTCGACCTCACTTCGCGATTTAATCGGAGGAGTCGTGGGAGGAAGGAAGAAATTTAAGTTGATTCAGCAGCTTCCTGTAGGGGGAAAAAAATGAGAGAATATAAATTTAAGTTCTCTAACAAAAAGCAAAAAGGTGACCAAAAAAAAAATTCACCCAAAAAACAAAGAGAGAGAGCAAACCAAATATAAATCAGTAGTTCTTGGTTTAGTTACACAAAAAAAAGGGGAATCCAAAAAGAAAAAGGAAGGCAAACCTCGACAGAAGCAAGGAAAGGGAAAAAGGCATCCGAAATTACGATGACGTGTTAGTCTCATTGGGACCAACACTCTGGGGTAATTTGACATTAATTTCTCAAAAGCGAGAGCCTTTGCACACCCCTTTTCGCTTTCACCTCTTCTTTCTTTCTCTTCCCCTCTTCTACTGTTCCTCTCAAGACGTCATGGCCATGGCTGCCCCTCTTCTCCTCCTAACCCAGAAAATCCACCCCACAAAAAAATTGCCCATTTCTCACTTACTTTACGCCACCCCTTTATCCTTCTCTCTCCCCCTCCCTCTCTTGCCGGTCTTGAACGAGTTTAGCTCGAGCAAGTAAGTCACCGGAGGAACCTTCGTCCTCCCTTGGAGGCCGAAGCTCCGGGAGCTCTACCCTGAGTGAATCTCCGCAACGAGCAGCATCATTTAGTATAAAAGAGTAAAACTCAGGCTTGTCGAATTTGTGCAGACCAACTGTTCGATGAATTGCCCAGACTATTTGTGACTACAATCAGGACAACTAATAAGAAAAATTGGAGAAGAGGAAGACGACGAGGGCAGATAAGCAAGAAGGCAGAAAGGAAATCTCTGTATTCATTAGCAACATCCCTCCAGAATTGGATAAATTGGTGTTAAAGGTACTTTTCAGAAGGCAGAAGAAAAAGCAGAAAATCGAAACAAAAAAATATACATGAGAAGACGAAGCATATGCAAACAGAAAAGTATCGTAGATTGCAAGATGCTGAAGTGAGAACAAATTGGTGAATTAGAGATGCCTGAAGGTGAATTTATATAGCAATCGGCCATTTAGATTTCCTACTCCTACTCCAATTCAAATGTCAGCAGTTTCTATTCTTTTGAGTCATTGATGAATTCTGTCCAGAGTTTGTTGATAGAATTTTATCAGAAATTATCAAAAAGTTATCACAAGTCCCCACGAAATATGAGAACGTGCCGTGCTCCCATCCAAAATCTCAATTCTTTTTTTTATTTTATTTTAAAAAAAAGGAAAGCAGCCCCAAAAAAACAAAAAAAGGGCTTCTGTTTTGGGGCTGCATTTATTTTTGGGGCTTGTCAAAAAGGGGTCACGTTGGTTATATCCATTCTGTAAAAAATAAATAAATAAAAAATCGGGAAAGTATCATGTAAAAAAAAAAAATTATTACTTGGCAAATAAAAAAATTGACCCATCAAATTTTTGACTGTTTGCATCAATTAAGCATTCGAGACTCAGTCGCTTCAAAAAAAAAACACATGCTTCAAATTTGTGTACACGACCGACTCTCGCGGGGGCATTTATAGGAGGCAAAAATTCTGCAACCAATCAGATGGTGCCACATGCAAAACATCAGCCAAATACAAGTCGCCATGTGTCACGTTGACTTTGGTGGACCCGCTTCTTCAAAATTAAGTTCAGCCAATTAAAAGCCGCCACGTGCCATCGATGATGCAGAAATTAGTAATTATTTTTTTATTCAAAAATAAGAAAATAATTACTGGGCCTAGGCCCAAAACAAAACCCGGCTCTAACCCTAGCTGGCAGAGCCTATAAATAAGGGTCCTTCCCCTTCATTTGGATCATTCAGCATTTGCAGAATTCAGAGCTCAGGTGGCCAGGAGCATCCAGCTACCAAGCGAGAAAGATTAAGACTTGCAGAGCTTCAGAAACCATAATCAGTCACTTGCAGATCAAAATCAAGAACAGCATTCAGAGTTCTTCAACTGATTTGCATCAACCGAGATCAAGCATCAAGCTCTCGGAATACTCAAGTCATTAGGAGATCGAATCAGATGATCATTTCTATTGTATTAAATTCAGATATTGTACCTACACACTACATCAATACAAGATTAAATTTGTTTATATCAATTTCTTGTCTAATTTATTTTAGGTGCGAAATTTGTGTTTACAATAATAATCTTGACTTAAAATATACAACAACTACATTAGATTGTTCGAAGAGGTGACATAGTGGTGGCGGAATCAGATGCGTAATATTGCAACGTATTGCGATCATTTTTTTTAATTAAAAAAAAGCAGACTATGTTGACCTAATTTATGTAGGTCACGCACATGGACCTATTTTGCCTAGACATGTCAGTAGCTTCTCTCCCTCCCATTTCCCAATCCTCCCATTAAACAAAACCCAAACTATTGATGCCCATGTAAATGAAATTAAAATAAAACCTAAATAATAAAGTCATTATCTCACTCTCTGTCCTCACTCTCACTATGAGTCTAACTCTCACCCTCCCTTTGTGAATAAAAGAAAAAGGTGGAAGGGTTCAACGAACCCTAATTATTGATATCAATGCATTGAAGTCAAAATTGATCATATTTAATTGTCCAAATTAAAAGAGAGTGAGTGAAGTTGGATGGAAAGGGCGTAAGGGAATCGAGATTCTACTTTGAAGCTTTCAAGTTCCTAAAGGTAACTTTTTATGCTTAAATAGTCTCGGTTTCGGTTAATCGTTTATTGTGGGAGTATCTTTGCATGATAGTTGAGTTTCTAGTGTACTCAGTTTTTTCGATATTATTTATTGTAGTTTCTAATGGGGGTTAACAATTGAAGTAATTGTTTATTCTAGGGTTGGGGAGTTTATATTTTGGTATAGTTTTACAATGTTGTATCTAGTTAGTGTATATGTTATGTATTAATCAGTGTAAGTGCAAAATGGACGATGATGGCATAATAGTAGAGATGCATCATGAGGGGAAAAGTATGAATGGTGATGAGAAGGAATATAGAGGGGGTGGAGTTACATAGATCAGGCTTGTGGTGTGTATAAGGTGCCAAGATATAAGATATTAGCAATGTTAGCATTTCCTAAGGATGTTGGGCTTTTTAAATATTTGGATAACAACTGCAAAAAATTAAACATCTTATTAAATCAACGATGGGAACATATATAATATTTGGCTAACAACGAGGACAAAATATTTGGGTAAAACAAGAAAATTAGATTTTTTATTCGGGTGACAACGCGAAATAAATAATATATCTGCAATTTGTATCATGAATAAAATATTTGGGTGGGAAAAATAGGTTTTTTTTCTTTGGGTAACCATATCTTAAATAAATAATACATCTACAATTTATGCCCCAAAAAATATTTCAATAACAACGGGGAAAATATTTGGTAATGAATATTTCCTCACCAACTCAGAAGAGAAAAATATTGTTCCAATCTATTTAAAGATTTTATCATCGGCAATTTCTGTCACAGATAACGAATAAAGATTACATAAAAAACAAAATACATAACTTAGACCAACACTCCTACTCCATTCCACTCAATTTCACGTCTTCACCCTTTTTCCCAGTCCTTCAAACCCTTCCTACTCCCATGTACAACAAAGCACTCATACCCACTCATATCTATGAAAAGAACGGGGCGTGAGTCGTTTGATCTGAGTTTCGGGTTTTAGGCCTATTTTGCTAAGTCTAATTTCAGTGTCTAAATAAGGAAAGTATAGGATTTTTTGAATGTATGAATCCCAACTTTGAAGGCGTAAAAAAATAATAATCTTGACTTTGAATATACCACAACTACCTCAGATTGTTCGAAGAGGTGATATGGCGGTGGCAGAATCAGATGACGTAATATTGCAACGTATTGCAACAATTTTTCTTTAAAAAAAAAAAAAAACTATGTTGACCTAATTTATGTAGGTCAGGTACATGGACCTATTTTGTTTAGACACATCAGTAGGTTCTCTCACTCCTATTTCCCTATCCTCCAATTAAACAAAACCTAGACTATTGATGCCCATATAAATGAAATTAAAATAAAACCTAAATAACAAAGTCATTATCTCACCCTCCGTCCTCACTTTCACTATGAACCTGACTCTCACTCTCTCTTTGTGAATAAAAGAAAAAGGTGGAAGGGTTCGAGAAACCCTAATTATTGATCTCAATGCGTTGAAGTCAAAATTGATCATATTTGATGGACGAAATTAAAAGAGAGTGAGTGAAGTTGGATGAAAAAGGCGTTAGGGGAAGCGAAATTCTACTTTGAAGCTTTTAAGTTCCTAAAGGTAACTTTTTATGCTTAAATATTTTTAGTTTCAGTTAATCATTTATTGTGGGAGTATCATCGCATAATAGTTGAGTTCCTAGTGTACTTAGTTTTTTGATATTATTTATTGTAGTTTCTAATCGGGGTTAACATTTGAAGTAATTATTTATTCTGGGGTTGGGGGTTTATATTTGGGCATAATTTTACAATGCTGTATCTAATTAATGTATTTGTTATGTATTAATTACTGTAAGTGCAAAATGGATGATGATGACATATTAGTAGAGATGCACCATAAGAGGAAAATTGTGAATGGTGATGAGAAGGAATATATTGGGGGTGGAGTTACATAGATCAGACTTCGGTGTATATAAGGTGCCGAGATATAAGATATTAGCATTTGCTAAAGAAGTTTGGGTTTGGATAACAACGGCAAAAAATTAACTTTTTTATTAAATCAACAAGGGGAGCATATATAATATTTTGGGTAACAACGAGAACAAAATATTTGGGTAACAATAAGAAACTTATTATTTTTATTTTGGTGGCAATGGGAAATAAATAAAATATCTACAATTTGGGTCATGAATAAAATATTTGGGTAGGAACAATAGATTTTTTTGGCTTTGGGTAACCATATTTTAAATAAATAATACATCTGCAATTTGTGCCCAAAAAATTATTTCAGTAACAACAGAGGAAAATGTTTGGGTAATGAATATTTTCTTGCCAACCTAAAAGAGAAAAATATTATTCCAATCTAATTAAAAATTTTATCATCGGCAAGTTCTGTCATAGAGAACAAATAAAGATTACATAAAAAACAAAATATACAACTTAGACCAACACTCCTACTCCATTGCACTCAATTTCACTTCTTCCCACTTTTTCCCACTCCTTCCAACCCTTCCTACTCCCACATGCAACAAACTACTCATACCCACTCCCACCAGCTTCTTTCCACTCCTTCCCACTTTTTTCCATTCCACACATGTGATATACCCACAAAAAGAATAGGGTCTGACTCGTTTGATTTGAGTTTTGAGTTTCAGGTCTATTTTGCTAAGCCTGACTTCAGTGTCTAAACAAGGAAAGTATAGGATTTTTGGAATGTATGAATCCCAACATTGAAGGTGTAGAAAATAATAATCTTGACATAGAATATACAACGACTACATCAAATTGTTCGAAGAGGTGACATGGCAATGGCGGAATCAGATGCGTAATATTGCAATGTATTGCAACCATTTTTTTAAGAAAAAAGAAGACTATGTTGACCTAATTTTTGTAGGTTAGGTACATGGACCTATTTTGTTTATACACATCAGTAGATTCTCTCCCTCCCATTTCCCTATCCTCCCATTAGACAAATCCCAAACTATTGATGCCCATGTAAATGAGATAAAGATAAAACCTAAATAATCAAGTCATTATCTCACTCTCTGTCCTCACTCTCACTATGAGTCTGACTCTCACTCTCCCTTTGTGAATAAAAGAAAAAGTGGAAGGGTTCAACAAATCCTAATTATTTATCTCAATGCATTGAAGTCAAAATTGATCATATTTGATGGTCGAAATTAAAAGAGAGTGAGTGAAATTGGATGAAAAAGGCGTAAGGGAAGCGAGATTCTACTTTGAAGCTTCTAAGCTCCCAAAGCAAACTTTTTCTACTTAAATGCTCTTGGTTTCGATTAATCATTTATGGTAGGAGTATCTTGACATAATAGTTGAGTTTCTAGTGTACTCAGGATTTTTGATATTATTTATTGCAGTTTCTAATGGGGTTAACATTTGAAGTAATTGTTTATTCTATGGTTCGGGGGTTTATATTTGCGTCTAATTTTACAATGCAGTATCTAATTAGTGTATTTGTTATGTAGTAATTAGGGTAAGTGCAAAATGGACAATGATGACATAATAGTAGAGATGCATCATGCGGGGAAAAGTGTGAATGGTGATGACAAGGAATATATAGGGGGTGGAGTTACATAGATCAGGCTTGTGGTGCATATAAGGTGCCAAGATATAAGATATTAGCAATATTAGCATTTGCTGAGGATGTTGGGTTTGTTAAACATTTGGATAGCAACGGAAAAAAATTAACTTTTTTTATTAAATCAACAATGGGAACATATATAATATTTGGGTAACAATGAGAACAAAATATTTGGGTAAGAGCAAGAAAATTAGATTTTTTATTTGGGTGACAATGTGAAATAAATAATATATCTGCAATTTGTGTCACAAATAAATCATTTGGGTAGGAAAAATAGATTTTTTATATTTGAAATAAATAATACATCTGCAATTTGTGCCCAAAAAAAAATATCTCAGTAACAATGGGAAAAAATATTTGGGCAAGGAATATTTCCCTACCGACTAAGAAGAGAAAAGCATTGTTCCAATCTATTTAAAAATTTTATTATTGTCAATTTCTTTCACAGATAACGAATAAAGATTGCATAAAAAACAAAATACATATCTTAGACCAACATTCCTACTCTACTCCACTCAATTTTACTTCTTCCCACTTTTTCCCACTCTTTCCAACCCTTCATACTCCCACATACGACAAACCACTTATACCCACCCCCACCTACATCTTTCCACTCCTTCCTCCCTTTTCCCATTCCACACCTGCAATATACCCACAAAATGAACAGGGCCTGACTCGTTTGATCTGAGTTTTGGGTTTTAGGTCTATTTTGCTAAGTCTAATTTTAGTATCTGAACAAGGAAAATATAGGATTTTTGGAATGTATGAATCCCAACTTTGAAGGTGTAGAAAATAATAATCTTGACTTAGAATATACAACAACTACTTCAGATTTTTTGAAGAGGTGACATAGTGGTGGCGGAATCAGATGCATAATATTGCAACGTATTGCAACCATTTTTTTAAATTAAAAAAAAAAAGAAGACTATGTTGACCTAATTTATGTAGGTCACGTACATGGACCTATTTTGTTTAGACGCATCAGTAGCTTCTCTCCCTCCCATTTTGCAATCCTCCCATTAAACAAAACCCAAACTATTGATGCCCATGTAAATGAAATTAAAATAAAACCTAAATAATAAAGTCATTATCTCACTCTCTGTCCTCACTCTCACTATGAGTCTGACTCTTACCCTCTCTTTGTGAATGAAAGAAAAAGGTGGAATGGTTCAACAAACCCTAATTATTGATATCAATGCATTGACGTTAACATTGATCATATTTGATTGTCCAAATTAAAAGAGAGTGAGTGAAGTTGGATGGAAAGGGCGTCATTGAAGTTCCTAAAGGTAACGTTTTATGCTTAAATACTCTTGGTTTTGGCTAATCATTTATTGTGGGAGTATCTTTGCATAATAGTTGAGTTTCTAGTGTACTCAGTTTTTTCGATATTATTTATTATAGTTTCTAATGGGGGTTAACAATTGACGTAATTGTTTATTCTAGGGTTGGGGGGTTATATCTTGGCATAATTTTACAATGTTGTATCTAGTTAGTGTATATGTTATGTATTAATCAGTGTAAGTGCAAAATGGACGGTGATGTCATAATAGTAGAGATGCATCATGAGGGGAAAAGTGTGAATGGTGATGAGAAGGAATATAGAGGGGTTGGAGTTACATAGATCAGGCTTGTGGTGTATATAAGGTGCCAAGATATAAGATATTAGCAATATTAGCATTTCCTAGGGATGTTGGGTTTGTTCAATATTTGGATAACAACTACAAAAAATTAAACATTTTATTAAATTAACAATGGGAACATATATAATATTTGGGTAACAACGAGAACAAAATATTTGGGTAAAAATAAGAAAATTAGATTTTTTATTCGGGTGACAATGCAAAATGAATAATATATCCGCAATTTGTGCCATGAATAAAATATTTGGGTGGGAAAAATTGATTTTTTTTTCTTTGGGTAACCATATCTTAAATAAATAATACATCTGCAATTTGTGCCCAAAAAAATATTTCAGTAACAATGGGGGAAAATATTTGGTAATGAATATTTCCTTACCAACTCAGAAGAGAAAAATATTGTTCCAATCTATTTAAAAATGTTATCATCGGCAATTTCTATCACAGATAACGAATAAAGATTACATAAAAAACAAAATACATAACTTAGACCAACACTTCTACTCCATTCCACTCAATTTTAGCTCTTCACCCTTTTTCCCAATCCTTTAAACCCTTCTTACTCTCATGTACAACAAAGCACTCATACCCACTCTCACCCACGTCTTCCCACTCCTTCGGTTTTCTTCCCATTCCACACTTGCAATATATCCACGAAAAGAACAGGGCTTGAGTCATTTGATCTGAGTTTTGGGTTTTAGGTCTATTTTGCTAAGTCCAATTTTAGTGTCTAAATAAGGAAAGTATAGGATTTTTTGAATGTATGAATCTCAACTTTGAAGGTGTAAAAAATAATAATCTTGACTTCGAATATACCACAACTACATCATATTGTTCGAAGTGGTGATATGGCGGTGGCATAATCAGATGCGTAATATTGCAACGTATTGCAACAATTTTTCTTTTAAAAAAAAGGCTATGTTGACCTAATTTATGTAGGTCAACTACATGGACCTATTTTGTTTAGACACATCAGTAGCTTCTTCCCCTCCCATTTTCCTTATCCTCCTATTAAACAAAACCCAAACTGTTGATGCCCATGTAAATGAAATTAAAATAAAATCGAAATAATAAAATCATTATCTCACTCTCTGTCCTCACGCTCACTATGAGTCTGACTCTCACTCGCTCTTTGTAAATAAAAGAAAAAGGTGAAAGGCTTCAACAAAGCCTAATTATTGATGTCAACGTGTTGAAGTCAAAATTTGTCATATTTGATGATCAAAATTAAAAGAGAGTCAGTGAAGTTGGATGAAAAGGGCGCAAGGGAAGCGAGATTCTACTTTGAAGCTTTCAAGTTCCTAAAGGTAACCTTTTATGCTTAAATATTTTGGGTTTCGGTTAATCATTTGCTGTGGGAGTATCTTCGCATAGTAGTTGAGCTTTTAGTTTACTCAGATTTTTTTTGATATTATTTATTGTAGTTACTAATGGAGGTTAACATTTGAAGTAATTGTTTATTCTAGGGTTTGGGGGGGTTTATATTTGGGCATAATTTTACAATGCTATATCTAATTGGTGTATTTGTTATGTATTAATCAGTGTAAGTGCAAAATGGATGATGATGGCACAATAGCAGAGATGCATCATGTGGGGAGAAGTGTGAATGGTGATGAGAAGGAATATATAGGGGGTGGAGTTACATAGATTAGGCTTGTGGTGTATATAAGGTGTCAAGATATAAGATATTAGCAATATGAGCATTTGCTAAGGATGCTGGGTTTGTTAAATATTTAGATAACGATGTCAAAAAATTAAATTTTTAATTAAATCAACAATGGGAACCTATATAATAGTTGGATAACAACGAGAACAAAATATTTGGGTAACAACAAGAAAATTAGATTTTTTTATTTGGGTGACAATGCGAAACAAATAATATATCTTCAATTTGTGTTATGAATAAAACATTTAGGTAGGAGAAATAGTTTTTTTCTCTTTGGGTAACCATATTTTAAATAAATAACACATCTGTAATTTGTGCCCAAAAAAAATATTTCAGTAATAACGGGGGAAAATATTTGGGTAATGAATATTTCCTTACCAACTCAGAAGAGAAAAATATTGTTTCAATCTATTTAAAAATTTCATCACCGGCAATTTCTGTCACATATAACGAAAAAAGATTACATAAAAAACAAAATACATAACTTAGACCAACCCTTCTACTCCATTTTACTCAATTTCACTTCTTCCGACTTTTTTCCACTCCTTCCAACCCCTCCTACTCCCACGAACAACAAACCACTTGTACCCACTCCCACGCACTTCTTGCCACTCCTTTCCATTTCGCACCTGCAATGTACCCACGAAAAGAACAGGGCCTGAGTCGTTTGATCTAAGTTTTGGATTTCAGGTCTATATTCTTAAGTCTAATTTCAATGTCTAAACAAGAAAAGTATAGGATTCTTGGAATGTATGAATCCTAACTTTGAAGGGGTAGAAAATAATAATCTTGACTTAGAATATACCACAACTACATCAGATTGTTCGAAAAGGTGACATGGTGGTGGCGGAATCAGATGCGTAATATTGCAACGTATTACAACAATTTTTTTTAAGGAAAGAAGACTATGTTGACCTAATTTATTTAGGTCAGGTACATGGACCTATTATGTTTAGACAAATCAATAGCTTTTCTCCCTCCCATTTCCCTATCCTGCCGTTAAACAAAACCTATTGATGCACATGTAAATGAAATTAAAATAAAACCTAAATAATAAAGTCATTATCTCACTCTCTGTCCTCGCTCTCACTCCCTCTTTGTGAATAAAAGAAAAAGCTGGAAGGGTTCAACAAACCCTAATTATTGATCTCAATGCATTGAAGTCAAAGTTGACCATATTTGACGGTCGAAATTAAAAGAGAGTGAGTGAAGTTGGATGAAAAGGGCATAAGGGAAGCGAGATTCTATTTTGAAGCTTTCATGTTTAAAAAGGTAACTTTTTATACTTAAATATTTTTTTGTTTCAGTTAACCATTTATCGTGGGAGTGTCTTTGCATAATAGTTGAGTTTTTATTGTACTCAGTTTTTTTGATATTATTTACTGCACTTTCTAATGGGGGTTAACATTTGAAGTAATTGTTTATTCTAGGGTTGGGAGGTTTATATTTGGGCATAATTTTGCAATGCAGTATCTAATTAGTGTATTTGTTATGTATTAATTAGTATAAGTACAAAATGGACAATGTTGACACAATAGCAGAGATGCATCATGTGGGGAGAAGTGTGAATGGTGATGAGAAGGAATATATAGGGGGTGGAGTTACATAGATCAGGCTTATGGTGTATATAAGGTGCCAAGATATAAGATATTAGCAATGTTAGCATTTGCTAAGGATGTTGGGTTTGTTAAATATTTAGATAACAATAGCAAAAAGTTAAATTTTTTATTAAATCAACAATGGGAACATTTATAATGTTTGGATAACAACGAGAACAAAATATTTGGGTAACAACAAGAAAATTAGATTTTTTATTTGGGTGACAACGTGAGGTAAATAATATGTCTGTAATTTGTGTCATGAATAAAATATTTGGGTAGGAAAAATAGATTTTTTTTCTTTGGGTATCCATATTTTAAATAAATAATACATCAACAATTTATGCTCAAAAAAATATTTAAGTAACGACGGGGGAAAATATTTGGGTAATGAATATTTCCTTACCAAGTTAGAAGAGAAAAATATTGTTCCAATCTATTTAAAAATTTTATCATTAGCAATTTCTGTCACAGATAGCAAATAAAGATTACATAAAAAACAAAATACATAACTTAGACCAACACTTCTACTCCATTCCACTTAATTTCACTTCTTCCCACTTTTTCCCACTCCTTCCAACCCTTCCTACTCCCACATACAATAAACTACTCATACCCACTTCCACCCACTTCTTCCCATGTCTTTCCATTCCACACTTGCAATATACCCACGAAAAGAACAAGGCTTGAATCATTTGATCTGAGTTTTGGGTTTCAGGTCTATTTTGCTAAGTCTAATTTCAGTGTCTAAATAAGGAAAGTATGGGATTTTTAGAATGTATGAATCCCAACTTTGAAGGTGTAGAAAATATTAATCTTGACTTAGAATATGCCACAGCTACCTCAGATTGTTCAAAGAGGTGAGATGGTGGTGGTGGAATCAAATGTGTAATATTGCAATGTATTGCAACATTTTTTTTTTTTTTAAAAGGAAGGCTATGTTGGCCTAATTTATGTACTCCAGGTACATGGACCTGTTTTTTTAGACACATTAGTAGCTTCCCTCCCTCCCATTTCCTTATCCTCCCATTAAATAAAACTGAAATTATTGATGCCCATGTAAATGAAATTAAAATAAAACCTAAATAATAAAGTCATTATCTCACCCTTTGTCCTCACTCTCACTATGAGCCTGACTCTCACTCTCTCTTTGTGAATAAAAGAAAAAGGTGGAAGGGTTCAACAAACCCTAATTATTACTCTCAATGCATTGTAGTCAAAATTGATCATATTTGATAGTCGAAATTAAAAGAGGTGAAGTTGAATGAAAAAGGCGTAACGGAAGCGAGATTCTACTTTCAGGCCCTTAAGTTCCTAAAGGTAACTTTTTATGCTTAAATATTTTTGGTTTTGGTTAATCATTTATTGTTGGAGTTCTTCGCATAATAATTGAGTTTCTAGTGTACTTAGTTTTTTTGATATTATTTATTATAGTATCTAATGGAGGTTAAACATTTTAAATAATTGTTTATTCTAGGGTTTGAGGGTTTATATTTGGGCATAATTTTATAATGCAGTATCTAATCAGCGCATTTGGTATGCATTAATTAGTGTAAATGCAAAATGAACGATGATGACATAATAGTAGAGATGCATCATGAGGGGAAAAGTGTGAATGGTGATGAGAAGGAATATATAGGGGGTGGAGTTACATAGATCATGCTTGTGGTGTATGTAAGGTGCCAAGAAATAAGATATTAGCAATATTAGCATTTGTTAAGGAGGTTGGGTTTGTTAAATATTTGGATAACGGCAAAAAATTAAATTTTTTTATTAAATCAACAATGGGAAGATTTATAATATTTGGGTAACAACAAGAACAAAATATTTGGGTAGCAACAAGAAAATTAGATTTTTTATTTGGATGACAATGCAAAGTAAATAATATATCTGCAATTTGTGTCAAGAATAAAATATTTGTGTAGGAAAAATAGATTTTTTTCTTTGGGTAACCATATTTTAAATAAATAATACATCTGCAATTTGTGCCCAAAAAGAATATATCAGTAACAACGGGGAAAAATATTTGGGCTATGAATATTTCCTTACCAACTCAGAAGAGAAAAATATTGTTCCAATCTATTTAAAAATTTTATCATCGGCAATTTCTGTCATGAATAACGAATAAAGATTACATAAAAAATAAAATACATAACTTAGACCAACACTCTTACTCCATTCCACTCAATTTCACTTCTTCCCACTTTCTCCCACTACTTCCAATCCTGCCTACTCCCACATACACCAAACCACTCATACCTACTCCTATAAACTTCTTCCCAGTCCTTCCAAGTTCTTCCCACTCCACATCTGCAATATACCCATGAAAAGGACAGTGCCTGAGTCATTTGATCTGAGTTTTAGATTTCAGGTCTATTTTGCTAAGTCTAATTTCAGTGTCTAAATAAGAAAAGTATAGGATTTTTGGAATGTATGAATCCCAACTTTGAAGGTGCAGAAAATAATAATCTTGGCTTAGAATATACCAAACTACATCAGATTGTTCGAAGAGGTGACCTGGTGGTAGCGGAATCAGATGCGTAATATTGCAACGTATTGCAATAATTTCTTTTAAAAAAAGAAGACTATGTTGACCTAATTTATGTAGGTCATGTACGTGGACCTATTTTGTTTAGACACATCAATAGCTTATCTCCCTCCCATTTCACTATCCTGCCATTAAACAAAACCCAAACTATTGATGCCCATGTAAATGAAATTAAAATAAAACCTAAATAATAAAGTCATTATCTCACTCTCTGTCCTCGCTTTCACCATGAGCCTGACTCTCACTCCCTCTTTGTGAATAAAAGAAAAAGCGGGAAGGGTTCAACAAACCCTAATTATTGATCTCAATGCATAGAAGTCAAAATTGATCATATTTGATGGTCGAAATTAAAAGAGAGTGAGTGAAGTTGGATGAAAAAGGCATAAGAGAAGCGAGATTCTACTTTGGAGCTTTTAAGTTCCTAAAGATAACTTTTTATGTTTAAATATTTTTGGTTTCGGTTAATCATTCATTGTGGGAGTATCTTCGCATAATAGTTGAGTTTCTAATGTACTCAGTTTTTTTGATATTATT
>JAKOGI010000392.1:0-65000 GCA_029747015.1 Carnegiea gigantea | reverse complement strand
AATTATTACAAACTTGAATATCCCCTTTATTTTTGTACAGTGGGATGACTGTGTTGGCCCTCAACTCTCTGGGCATCTTGGCGGTCCTGTAAATAACATTAAACAGCTCCGTGAGCCACCCTAGCCCTACCTCCCCCATAAACGTTCAAACTTCCATTGGTATCTGGTCTGGGCCCACTGCCTTCCCATTCGCCATCTTCTTCAAGGCCTCCCTAATCTCCTCCTTTGCTATATGGTCGCCCGCTCACTGATCGCTACACTCTCCGCCCCTACTACAGTCGTCTCGCACTCCTTCTCCATTTAGAAGTTTAGCAAAGAACTTTTGCCATCTCTCTCTAATATCATCATTCTCAGTCAACACCTTACCTTCTTCGTCCTTGATGCACCTTAGCACTCCCAAATCCCCAGTCTTCCTTTCCCTCGCCCTAGCCAGTTTGAAAACCTCCTTCTCCTCTTCCTTCGTCCCCAATCTATGGCACAGTCTATCAAAACTCTAGCTCTTTGCTATTGTCACCGCCTTTCTGGCTACCTTCTTGACCGCCTTGTATCCAATCTTCTTTTGCTTCCTCTCTTCCTCCGAACTGCTGCTCATGAACTCTGCAAAAGCCTCTTTTTTGGCCTTGACTTTCTCCTTTACCTCTTCATTCCACCACCAGGCGCCCTCTATCCTGTTCCCGCCTCCCCTGGAAAGACCTAGGGTTTCTTTAGCCGACCTTCGGATGCAATCTGCCACAGCCTTCCACATCAAATCGGTGTCTTCTGCCCTCTTCCAAGCTCCCTCCTCGGCTATTCTTTCTGCTATTAAACCCGCCTTCTCCTTCGTGAGGGTCCACCACTTAATTCTGGGTTCTCCGACTCTCCTCTTCGTCCTCCTAGGATACTTGAACTCTGCATCTAAAACCAGTAACCTGTGTTGAGTTCCCAGAAACTCGCTAGGAATCATTTTGCAGTCCTTACACGATCTCCGACTTTCCTTCTTCATGAGGAAGTAGTCAATCTGAGTCTTGCAAGAGCTGCTCTTGAAGGTCACTAGGTGATCCTCCTTCTTCTTGAAAAAGGAGTTGGCCACTAATAAATCAAAGGCCACCGCAAAGTCCAACACAGAGACCCTTCCCGCGTTTCTCTCTCCGAAACCTAAACCCCCGTGAACCCGATCATAACCCGCTGTCTCCGTGCTGATATGGCTGTTAAAGTCTCCTCCTATGAACAGTTTCTCGCTCCGAGGGACCTCTTGGGTGACCTCATCTAGATCCTCCCAAAAGAGCTTCTTAGTTTCCTCCGGCAGGCCTACTTGGGACGCATACACACTCACCACGTTCACAAAAATTGAACCCACCAAAACCTTAATGGCCATAATCCGATCGCTCTTACGCCTCACTTCGACTACCTGGTCTGTCAAATCCTTCACAACCAGGATGCCAACTCCATTCTTGGCCTTGGTTGATGCACACATATATATAGCTTCGCAGCGGCCCATTTAGGGTGCATAATTCGATGGAGGAAGGTGTTGGTGGAGAGAGAAAAAGAATAGAGAATTGTGTTGAGTTGTGTTTGGGATAATTGCTTTAGTTTAAGGGCTAAGGAGTAAATTGCTTTCTACAAAACATTGCCAGCACAAAAGTAAGCTGACAACATGTCTCCCAAAAACAACACCATCGAGTAAAATAACACCTTTGAGTAATATTAAATTTGAAGCAACACTAATTGGTACTTTTCCCCATCCCTTTCACCCTCCTTCTGCCACCAACAGTGATGGCGCTGGCACCATCAAGCAATTTGCCTAAAGACTAAAGTAGTTGGTTGTCGATACTCGATAGTGTGATTGTCAGTCATCAATCACGTTAATTTTTCGATGATGAGGATGGTTGGAAGTGATGACAGATGTGATAAGGATTGAAAATTGGCTGACAAAAAGAAAACAAAGAGAGGTGTTATGAAGTTGGAAGACGGTGAAGTAAAGCTATGCTATACCCACTCTTTCTCTCTCTATCTTCTTGGCCATTTTAGGAAGGGAGGGAATGAGAAAGAAATGGTCTAGGATAAGTTCCCTAATTTTTGAAGCATAAGGAAGGAGATAACACTACTTTGCGAAGGAGTTAGAGTTAGGTGAGGCTAAGAGAATTCTCAACCTTTTAGAACTCAGGCCTCCCACGTCAGCAAAAATTTCACATTTTTGGAACTTGCATTCCATTACTTTTTCCATCAATGGAACTCATTCCAGAATAATTGAATTAAATATTTCTCATGGAGCCCACCATTAAACATATTTTATTACTTATATCATTTTAATTTTGTGTTTGTATTTTAACTTTATAACTTCTACGAAAATTTTTTATTTTCCAAATAAAGGAATATTTATTTATTTGACCGAAAAAATGTGTAAGTTTATTTTAACTTTCCTGGAAATTGATCACTAAATTTTTTGTTGTTAAACATGTTAAAAGGTATTTAATTTTTATTGGTTGAACGAGTAAATGAAGATAGAATATAATTAAAACAAAAGTAAGTCAATTAAAAACCAATACAATATGAGGGATCGACATTTAAAAAAAAAATACAACAAGAAGGTTCAACATTTTAAAAAAAAGTACAAGATGAAGGTTCAGCATTTTGAAGAAAATACAATGCAAAAGATCAACAAATGACACATAACAACTACGATTATGATCCTTGTCGCGCCGTATGTCGATTTCATATTTCTTCAACCAAGTCTGATTGGAGATGTTCATGTACATCTGGGTCATGAACTAGTGATACTCTACGAAGGTAGGCTGAGTAGCATGGATGATGGTCCCACAGGACATTAGGTTGCGGGGAATTGTCCTACACTTCATCATAATCATAAGTAAGGTCATACGAATCACACTGATCCTTGACGATCATGTTGTACAGTATAACACATGCTTTCATTATCATACTCAATTCAGTCTTGTCCATGTTTCGAGCAGGGCCACGGATGATAGGGAACTAGGCTTATGGATTTGAATAGATTTTTGACGTTTGGTGAATAGTCTTGCCTTCAGTCCCTGAGGAAGGGGGATAGTTTTGACTAATGTTGCCCATCTTGTATAAACACCATCAGATAAAAAATATCCAATATTATACTTGCAACCATTGACGACATACTCATATTTTGGAGCCCGACCCTCATATAGCTATTGGAAAACATCAGATCGGTGAAGGACGTTTAAATTGTTGAGGCTTTCTAGGTACCAAAGAAGGTATGTCATATCCAAAGGTCATAGGAACTAACTATTTCAAGAATCAAGATGGGGACTCTATATATCCCTTTTGCAAACACTCCTTTCCAACCTGATGGATAGTTCTTACATTCCCAATGCTTATAGTCAATGCTTGCTAACATCCCAGGAAAATCATGGGCTTCCCCAAACACTTGAATGATTCCAACTGCAAAATTTTTCATGCACTCCATAGTTGTGCTTTCACCAATCTTCAACTATTCATTGACACAATCTACCGATATGCCACAAGCTAACATTCGCATGACTGCAGTGCACTTGGTGAGCGGCGACAACCCACGCCTATAAGACAATCATACCTCAACCGGAAGTACTCGAAAAGACTCTTAAGGGCGTCAACTATTCCGAGGAACAAGTTCTTCCACATCCGAAACGCCAAAAATGTGTTTCACTGTAGATTGAATCTTCTGCAAAGTAGTCTTTATAGAGGCAATCGTGTGCTTCTTATCGATCTCTCCTTATGAATTTTTTTCTTCTTTCTTAGTCTTCACGATGATGATGAAGGTCTGTTGTGTTGCCTAATTTGTGTAATCTTCATAGCTAACTGTAATGCCTTCACGCTGGTTTCATTATTGAGTATAGTTTTTATTATCAATGAATCATAACTAGAAGATTCTAGTATAAAGCTTAAGCCATCTGTTGATGTTGACGAAGATGAGGAAGATGGACCACTCATTGTGTAATATTTGTGCCAATAATTAAGTTAAAAATCTAAGTAAAATTTAGAATTATATGTATATAAAAACTTCTTTAAAAATATAAACTTAACATTCATCCTATGAAATTAAAAATAAATATTTCATTGTACAACTTAAAGAGATTCCATTATAACAAACATTTCTTAAAAGAAAAAAAAAACATAAGCGTAACATAGCAAACATGTTCTTTAAACTACGACATGGGTTTCAATCTAAAAAGGGTCAAAATCAGATGAGGATGATGCTTGACAATATCGTCTCCTAGTTTCTTCTTGAATAGAGCCATATCGAGCATGATCCTCAGCACAGATCTCAGCAGTGTTCATTCTCAAAATCTTGTCCTCATACTTCTTTTCCTAAAGGCGATGATGCCGATCTCTTACCTGAACAACTTTCTGCGCTGCATCCGCCTTCTTTTCTTGTGCTAGGACATATCTTTCAAACATGGTGATATTCTTTACATTTGTTGTCCCTAAGTTGACAAATCTCTGGTCACTACATCTAACACCGGGGCCTGTGCTTTCTCCTTCGCCTTTCTTTTTGTGGCTTTTTTTCCAATGGGGCGGATAAGCCCATCAACTTATTTAGTTGGTGTATCATCACTGGCAAGAGTTGCCGGGGTGCCAGGGGGTGCTAGGGGTGCCGAGTGTGTCCTTCTCAGAGTACGTCCCACCTTAGTTATCCTCAACTGTTTGGAAGACGCTTCTGCAGATTGATCGTAATAGGCCTCCCATTTAGGCTTGTCCTTCAATAGTACTCCCCAATGCATGCAGTCAAAGGGTTTACCCACCATAGTAGGATATATATCTTGGCCTTTTTGGATGATGTCATCCTCGTCCACCCCACTTGGGTTCGCCCACTACACCTGAGCCACATGCACAAGCGCACCACTTGGACACAAGTGGTGCTGCTCGGTTCCAACGGGCATTATAAACTTTTGTCGTTCTCTTTGCAGCTCCATTAGGAGCGTGCTGGTCATAGGCGTGGACGACCTTAGTCTAAAATCCCATTTTCTTTTGGTCTGCCCCAATAACGGGGTTCGTGCTTGCATTTATCCATGACTTGACCAAAAGATGACCCTCTTCCAATGTCCACTTGGAAGCCACTGCGCCACTCTTATTGTTGGTGGGGTTAGGTGGAGGACGATGTGCTGATGAGGTCGTATAATTAGGTGGTAGTAGTTGATAAGGAAGGGGCATTGAACCATAGCTGAAATTGGGAATTAGGGGGGCAGTGTGACTTTGTAGTTAGATGTTTTGTGGTGGTGGGTAGTATGTGGAATATTAAGGTGGGTATCATTGATGGTATTGCCAATTTGGAGTGTTCGGGGGACCGTTCATGCTGTTCCTGGGTTCTCGTTGTGAATTATTCCCGGTTAGTAGGTTCATGAAGGATTGTGGGTGATTCGGATCCATTTTAAGTACACACCTACAAGTTAATCAACAAGTTTGGAATTCAAATTTTCAATTCTAACATACATCTTTACACATATACTAATATGAGATTTAACATGTCAAAGCATCGTGTAAGCATGTAATTAAAGTTAAACAATGTAATTAAAGAATTTAAATCATAAGACTTTTTCATTCTAACATATTCATCTTTTGTGCATAATAATTAAATTCCAACTTATGAGAATTTCAAAATTGTTCACATTTTTAATTTGATACACACGTACATGTTAGTTAAATTCCAACTTATAAGCATTGTAAATTACAAATTAGATTTCTAACACATGTTAAAATTAAAACAGTGTAATTAAAGAATTTACATTATAAGACTTTTCCCTTCAACATAGACATTTTTAATTTCAAAGTTCAATTTCACATGTCTAATTTCAAAGTTCAATTGATTACACACATGTAAATTATAAGACTATTTCATTCTAACATGTTCATCTTTTGTTCATAATAATTACATTCCAACTTATGACAATTTCAAAAATGCAAAATTCACATGTTTAATTTGATACACACATACATGTAAGTTAAATTCCAAATTATAAACGTTGTAAATTACAAATTAAATCTCTAACACAGGTAAAAATAAAACACTGTAATTAAAGAATTTACACTATAAGACTTTTCCATTCTAACATAGACATATTTATTCTCAAAGTTCAATTTCACATATCTAATTTCAAAGTTCAATTGATTACGCACATGTAAATTATAAGACTTTTTCATTCTAACATATTCTTCTTTTATGCATAATAATTACATTCCAACTTATGATAATTGCAAAATCGCAAAATTCGCATGTTTAATTTAATAAGCACATACATGTAAGATCCCTAACATGTGTTCTAATTAAACAATGTAATTGCAATTTCAACTTTTCCATTCTAACATATTCATCTTTTGTGTACAATAATTACATTCCACCTTATTAGTACTTCACAATTGTAAAGTTCACATATTTAATTTCTAACTTTTTAAAATTAAACAAGTGAATGACTAATTTTTGTAATCATGCAATTAACAAATTTACGTTACAGCAATTTCTCGTTCTAACATGTTCGTATATTATGACTACTGTTTAAATTCCAACATATTCATATTTCAAAATTAAAATTAAAATTTTCAAATATTTAATTTGTAGGTTCAATTTAAAGTACACATGTATGGCACATATTGTCCAACAATTAATTCCAACATCAAAATTCAAACATGTAAATTGAATTTATTAATTTTTGAAATTAACTTAGACATACTCACTTTTTTAACCATTTTGAATTCTAACAATTCAAAAAAAAAAAAACATTCAAATAATTCATATTAAGCATAACAAAAATTTAGAATTTCTTACAAATTCCTTCAGTTCCCTTCACTTTACTTTTATCTTGTTTTTTCAACTTTATGAACACCTCCAGAATACGTCTCACATTACACCCATAAAACAAAATTTATTAGTTCAAAAGTATGCGTCAAAAATATTAATTTAAATTAATAACGTAAACATAGCTAAATAATTATAATTACTTGCCCAATTTTTTTTTCCTCCACACTTCCTTTCAATTTGCACAACACTCAAATTATTACAACAATGACAGAATTATAGATTAAGAGTGAGAAAGAATTTTGGATGAATTTTCCCATTCCATGTTTAGTATTTATACACAAATCTACCAACTAAAGAAAATTAAAATTCTGCAAATATAGTCGTTGGGTCACCAGTCCAACAGCTATATTTTTGCTAAAAACCCAAGAAAATTAGCCCAGTCCAATGGCTACTACTGCTTTTCCTTTTTTTTTTGCCCAAGCTCAAAACACGTCGCGTTCTCTCTGTAGCCCCCCCAAAAATGCGACGTTTCATGCCTGATACAGACCCAAAAAAAAAAAATCATGCGGGACGGAATGGATCGGTGATCCACCACGCGTGTCAGACCCTCATTTCTCTGTGTTGAGAGCCAACCACTAGAACGCGTGTGGATTGCAGGCCCTGCATCTCCCACACGTTCCTGTGGCTACTAGTGCTCTAAGGGTAAATGAGCGAAAGCACATTTCTATCTTTATATAGGTGACTTTTCAAAAGCAACATAGAACAACACTCGCTTTAAAAAGATCACATTTGGATAATTTTAAAAACCTTTCAACACCTGCTGATAATTTTCCCAAACAGAATATAAAAAAAATAATCAAACATTGAACCTATTCTACTCCACATACATGTTCAAAAAGACCCAAAGTAAGGTACCCAGGAATAAAGAAGGAAAGGAAAGAAGACATAGCCTTATTAGACGGAGCTCGAGACTCCCAGTCGAGTAGCCAACCTGAATAAATCAAGATAAAAAACAACAAAATTTCAAAAGAAACTATAAAACTCAGAAAAGAAACTAGAAGAACCAAAGGGAGAGGGAGGGAGTATAGGAGACACCCCTGCTATAGATAGCTCAACGCATCTCTCTTCCTCTGCCAATGGCGAGAATCAAATTGCCATAAATCAGAACAATCCAAAGGAACTGAAATAGGCAACAATAGAGAGGGGGAAGGAAACTTCAAAAACACAAAACAAAAGAGCAAAAATAGGGGAACCGAAACTAAAAAGATCAGGTAACCAAGCTGTAACTCAATACAATCAACACTTAGACTAAAATCAATATTATTTTGAAGCACAAGTCTAAGTTGGTTCCGCCTAGAATCAATCACTAAATAACCTGATTCGACCTAATCTGCAGACCCTAATGAGGGTCCCATGACCACACCTATGGGCCTGATCCCTGTGATCCTTTGACCCTAATAAGGGTCCCATGAACACACCTATGGGCCTGAGTGCTGCAATCCTTTCTTACCTCCTTGGGCCCCAAGGAGCTGTCCATCTTCAGGCCCATTGGAGGGTACCGCACTTGAAATTATGAGTTTGCGCACTCACCTACCCACTTTGAAATGGGGGCTGGATCCTAGCAGAGTATTCATTGCTTTAGCACTTTTACCCAAATAGATATTCCCTTTTTTGAAAAAGATCCAATCTTTCGTCATTTATCATCTTTGCTTTGCCTCTTTCCTGGGATCCCACAATGACTTGACCATCGGAGGCTTTTCTACAAGATCAACGGGCGCGGGAAGGACCTACGGACGTAGTGCCCTTATCATCACGTAAGTCCGCTCTTACCTTACGTGATCCCTCAAAATAGTTTGTCCCAAAACAGATTTGGTGCCATCTGTGAGGAAAGAGCGATGAACAATGGTAGTAAGCATTGCTACTCGGGGGCACACCTGGAGAGATAAGGCTCTCATGATTGATGCCTCGGTGGCTCATGAAGTGCAGAGCGCTTCAGAGAGTTCACGGCAGGCTCTTCACTCGGTCGGACAACGGCCACCTGAAAGGGAGGCGTATGTCACTGTAGACATTTAAAGAACTTTATAACCACCATGACTCCTACAGCAAGTGACCGAGCAAGTAAGGAAGACCATAGAGTTCATAAGCTCCATGAGGCCATTGCCTATATTTGACTACGTCCCAACATCGGGATGTGAGCCATCCCATATGTACGCCCCCACAGAATCATTGCATCGAAGTGGCAATGTACAAGAGATCGCTTTGCCTGAGAGGAATGGATGATCCCACAAGGAGAACCATGATCGGTCGGCCGGAGAGGACGCTCGGTAGATAATCCGGGCTTAGCAGGCCCCCCAGTTAATTTGAGGCAAGTTGGCGAACTCTATAACTGCATCCATGCCGTATACTACCTACTCCCGACGCTAGACCGGGTTCGAAGAGCAGGAGCTGACCTTGAGGCCTCGCAAGGAAGTCCCCTCGGAGGAGGCACACCGCTAAGCGTCCTTTAGCTTTGGAACGTACTCGCAGTCCACCCATGCGAGGCAGCCATAACCACAACCCTCGCAGGGCTAGACGGTCCCAGCGTGGTCCATCAAGGACTGACCTTCACCGCCGAAGTCCATTGGGTTTGTGGTGGGATGATAGCTTGAGACCCCAGTTAAGGTGTCGGGGATAGCCGATCGGACAGAGCCGATACCCTTTTCTACGTTGTTTAGTTCTAAGGTGATCAACACTCCTAGGTTCGGGAAAGTAAAAATGTCTATCTTGGAACTATATGATGGAACCATGGACCTAGAGGAACACCTTAAGGTGTACAAGCCTCAGATATATGTCCAGGACCTGGACACCACTGCCTACTGTTGATACTTCCCGGCCATACAATCCTGGTTTAATGGCTTGGCCCCACGAAGTATCTCTTGCTTCCAAGACTTGGCAGATTGATTTGTCAGTAAATTCATTGCTAGTCGCAGGAAAAGGTGAACCAGCATTCACCTGTCGAAAATCTAGCAAAGGTCGCAAAATTCTCTGGCGAAATTTGTAAAAAGATTCCATAAGGAGGCTGTCCTGATTCCAGACTTGGGGGATGAGGTGGCGTACACCTCCTTCCTTAATGGGTTGAAGAACAGATGGTTCAAATTTTACCTGGCCAAGCACAAGGAAACCTCATTGACCGAGGCTTTAAGGAAAGCTGTAGACTTCATTCGGGCAATTGAGATCAGTACAGATACAACAGACGCTTTAAGGAAAGCTAAAGATCATGGGGATAAGAACACCGGGCGAGGTGACAGGAGGCCAAGGGCTGATGTAGGGATTCACGCTTTACTTCGTACCCTAGGAGCATATTGGTGAAAGTGAAAGGACACCTCATGCTGGAAAAACCTTAGTTTAGATTGCAGCGCCGAAGCCACATAATGCACAAAAATATTGTAAGTTTCATGAACATAGTGGACACACTGCTGCCGAGTGCAGAGAATTGACGAAGGCCTTCTACTAGCTTGTAGATAAAGGGCAGATAGATCCCTTCTTGAAAAGAGGCCCATGGCCCTTTTGCAAGGGCCTAAACTTGGCACATGAAGAGCCCCGAGAGGAGGAGTGTTCCATTGAAGTTGGCCATCATAGCCAGGGAATACGCGGAGTGCATTACCCACACTGCGTGGAAAACCCAGATGTGAGGGATTTAACAGGTTATGGCAGCTAAGCATGGGCATCACATAATCATTCCAGCCATAGTATTCGATGGGCATGAGGGCCAACATTTTAACTCCTCACATAACGACCCCTCGTTGGTCGTTGCACTAAAGGTGGCCAATGCCTTAGTGCGTCAGATCTTGATCGACATTGGGAGTTTCGCTGATATTATCACCTGGGATTGCCTCAAGAGACTTAAACACCCAGGAAGGGAAAAACTCCCCTTGTACATCCCATTCTAGGCTTTGGGGGGTAGGAGATAACTCAAAGGGAAGTAATCCGCCTTCCTTTGCAGTTCGGGGATAAATCTAAGGCCTGAAGTCTAGAGGTCGATTTCTTGGTTATAGACAATCCCACGGCCTATAACGTTAGTTTGGGACGGTCGACCTTACATAAGCTTAAGGTCGTCATCGCCTCATATTTATTGTAACTTCAATATGAGGTAGATGGTGACAGTGTCAAAAAACTTGTGGGAGATCAACGGACGACTCGAGAATGCTCCCTGGTCAGCATATGACCCCTGGTGGAATGTTCAGATGACCAAGAGCTCGTCAGGCAGCAACCCTTGGATAAAAGGCCACATGTCATGCGTCCTACTGCTGCTGAGGCCCTGACCGTCTGCAAACTTACTTCGGCAAATCTAGGGCGAGGTCGTCCCCTTCGATGAACAGTGCCCTGATCGCACGATTCAGATAGGCCGAGAGATGAGTGACAAAACGAGGCACCCCCTGGTTGGGCTCATTCAGGAGTATAAAGACATTTTTGCTTTTGGCCCCGAAGAGATACCCAGCATCAATTCAGCGATTATGGAGCACCGGCTGAATATGGACCCCACCCACAAGCCAGTGGCTCAGAAGAAGAGACATATGGGGGCGGGCTGCAGCTGTGACGGCGGAAGTACAGAAGTTATTAGATGAAGGCTTCACAGGGAATGCCAGTACCCCGAATGGAATTCTAATGTGGTCACAATAGAGGTACAGAAGTTATTAGATGCATGCTGAAGAATGCAAGGGCCACCTACCAGCGGCTGGTAAACAAGGTTTTTGAGCCTTTCATTGGAAAAACTCTGGAGGTGTACGTAGTTGATATGACCATTAAGAGTATGTAAGACGCTGAGCACGGCGAAGACTTGTGGGGGACATTTAAGTTTCTTCAAAGGTACGGCATGAGGCTCAACCCTAAAAAGTGCGTCTTCAGAGTTCGGTCGGGCATGTTTCTGGGCTTTATGATAAGCAGTAAAGGAATTGAGGCATGCCCTGACAAGGTAAAAGTAGTCTTGGATATAAGACCCCCCACGGAATGTGAAGGAAGTTCGACGATTGATCGGGTGCGTAGCGGCCCTGGGCCGTTTCATGCCAAAATCGATGGATAAATGCCAACCCTTCTTCCACATCTTTCAAAAGCGCGCACAATTCACATGGGATCAGGAGGCAGACGATGCCTTTTAATCACTAAAAGCATACCTTGCTTGCCTGCCCAAGACAGCTAGCCTGGTACAAAGGGAGACGCTACTCATATATGTGGCTGTCTCTGAGCAGGCGGTAGGCATTGTCCTAGTGGTGAAAAGGGATAGGGAGCAGAACCCAGTGTACTACATAAGCCATGCCCTAGTAGGTGCCAAATCGAACTACCCTCTTATTGAGAAGTTCGCTTATGCCCTGGTACTAGCAAGCCGAAAGTTTCGTTCGTACTTTGAGGCTCACAAGGTGATGGTCTTCACCGACCAGCCCCTGAAGAACGAGCCACAGAGGTTAGACACTTCAAGCAGGCTCCTAAAATAGGCGGTGGAGCTGTCCCAGTATGACATCACCTTTGAGGCTCAACGGGTGATCAAAGCACAAGCCTTGGCTAATTTCTTTGCCGAGAGCACAAACACGGTTTCTGAAACATCCTCAGCCCCCAACTTCTAGAACCTATATATGGACGGCTCTTTAACAAAGGATGGACGCGGCACTAGCATGATTATTGAAACCCCCCAGGGTAAGAAGCATGAACACGCCCTGAAGTTCATGTTCAAGGCCTCTAATAATGAGGCAGAGTACGAATCCGTGATATGCAGGATAGAGCTATGCTGCACTGCTGGAGCAAGCTCAGTCAAGGCTTACTCGGACTCACAGTGAGTCGTCATTTAGCTCAACGGACAGTACGAGATCAAGGATGACACTATAGCGACTTACGTCCACCGAGTGTGCGAAGCCACCGGACTTTTGAACCACTTTTTGATGACACGTATCCCATGGTCTGAAAATAGCCAGGCCTTGTCCAAGATAGCCAGCTCCTCAGATGACAGGAAACCGAAGAGAATCCAATGGGAAACTTTGTTGGAAAGAATTATCGAACCCCATGAGGTCTTATGGCTCGACAGAAGCTCCACTTGGATGGACCCCATTAGGGCATCTCTGGCCAATGGTACGCTACCTGCAGATGTCAAGGAGCAGAACGAGCGAGGAAACAGACGTACTGGTTCATCTTATAATCAATTACTACTGTGTTGTGTGACCCCGGAGATGAGACAGAAGAGTCTTTAGGAAAATCCACGAAGGCATTTGTAGTTCATACATTGGCGGTCGTGTGCTCGTGGTCGCTGCCATCTGCATTGGGTATTCTTGGCCATCTTTGCGAGGGGACACTATGAGTTTAGTGTGCAAATGCGACAAATACGAAAAGTCTGCTCTTGTATAGCGGAAGCCCACCACCCTGTTAACTCCCATCATCAGCCCTCTGCCCTTCGCCACATGGGGAATGGACGTCTTGGGGCCTTTTCCCAAAGCCACCAGTCAGCATAAGTATCTCTTTGTCACTATGGATTATTGCACCAAGTGGATAGAGGCAGAAGGCGTCGCCTCCATCACCTAATTTAAGCATCCACAGAGTGATGGTATTTGATAGACACAGGCAAGGTCGCCAACTACTTAAGCAACTTAGGATGTTAAGTGTGGTTCACCACGGTAACCCATTTGCAAACCAATAGAAAAGCGAAGGCAGCAAATACGGTCATCCTGCATGACCTGCAGAAGAAACGGTTGATACCAAAGGCAAGTGGACAGATGAACTGCCAGGCATATTGTGGTCCCTCCGAACCTTAGAAAAATAGCAACGAGAGAAACACCATTCATGCTGACATATGGCTCCGAGGTCATCCTCCCTATTAAAGCGACGTTTCACACACACCGCCTCATTAGGTTCCAAGAGTCCCTCAATAATGCAACCCTATGAGAAGCCCTTGACTTACTCCCTTCCGTTCGAGGTGACGCTATCCTTCGTGAGGTGCTCTACAAGTTATACATGGCACGGCTCCATGACCGATGAGTCAAAACACAGCCCCTCCATATAGGCGACTTAGTACTACGGAGGACTAAGGTAGTGGCTCGATCTGGCGAACATGGAAAGCTCACGGCCAATTGGGAAGACCCTTACTAGATAGTTAAGAAGGTCCGACCCAAGACCTATCGTCTCATTACCCCACAGGGAACGCCCATCACGCGGATGTGGCACAGTAGCACATTGCGCAAGTATCATGTTTAGCGGATCATATCTCTTGTACGGTCGATAAAATGTACTTACATCACCTTTTACTAGAAATGAGCTTGAACATTCTGACCAAACTTGATCTTTTCACTACACCTTTAGCCCCCAAGGGTGTAAGGGTCTCACAGCACGGCCCATGTGTAACACCCGCGTTCTCTGTTTTTACGTTACGCTGACTGTCTTACCTTTTTGACGTTATAAAATCGCATTTTAGTAATTATATGAGTTAAATTATTATTGATGTGCTTGTGTGAGCGATAATTTTATTAAAAAGAATATTATTGTTGCTATTAGTATTATTATTATTAGTTTTAAAAAATTTTTAATGATTTTAGTAAGCATTAATAAGGATTATTAACGGGTACTAAATTGAGTAGGAACCCAAATGCGATTAGATTGTCGACCTTAGAATTAGTTTCTTATTTAGTAGACCAAACCTACACATATTTGGAAGCGAATAATTGATGAAGGGTCATATTATCGATTTAGGCTCAGAGTATAGGATACGAATTAGACTAGCGGCGTTAATTTGAGCAAGCTTGACATAAAAAAATAAAATAAAACAAAAACAAAAGGGGGCCGAAACCCCCTTTTCTTGCCCCAAAAAAAAAACACGAGAGGGGGAAGGGGGTTCTGCTGTGGCCTAAGCCTTCACAACCCAAACGAAGAGAGAGAGAGTTCGAGGGAGGCGGAGGTAGAGAGTGGCGATTGGAGGCGACACCGGCGGGCAGCGGCGGTGACCCCAAAACCGCTTCACCACCATGATCTCGGCCAAACCAGAGAGAGAGAGAGAGATTGAACGAAAGAGAGAGAGAAGGGGGTCTGGCGACGGCGACGGCAGCGGCAGCGCCACACTGACGACCGCCGATCTAACGAGCGGCCATGACCCCAACTCACGGCTGGTGACAGAGAGGGGTCGAGTGAGAGCTACGATTCAGGAGGTTAGGGTTTGAAAACCATGGCCACCAGCACCGCGACCGCACTGTTAATGGTGGAGTCAAATTTCAGCGATGAAACAAAACTGAGAGAGAAGAAGAGTAAGAGTAGCACAAGTTCAAGGAGGGTTCGAACGACCTAGAAACTTGCACAACATCACCCAAATCGAGTCCTTAAGCATGAAGCGAGGTGGGCGTTTCCCTCCTCCTAAATTATAGTAATTTCAAACGAATTTAATGATTTTAGGTAGTTTATGCTGAGATTCTGAAATTGTATTAGTAGTAATTGGAATATTTGAGGTTGAATTAAGTGAAAATGGTGTTGATACTGATTTAGAGTCCATGTATGTGAATCAACATCCAATTTGCTAACAGGGCGATTTGAGGAATTTGTAAAGCAACCAGAAACATGTGTTAATACTGTTGCTCAATCAGTTTAATATGTCTAAAATCTATTTTGAGTGCTGCACATGAACACTATGCCTATGGATGTTGGTTTCAAGTATTAATCGATCGAACTATTGTGATGTTGAACTGAACTAGGTAGTTGGATGGTCTGAGGTGAAACTAATGAGTGACTCGAGGTTTTTGGGGTTGGTGTTGTGTGAGGGGGGAGCTTGGGTTTGGTATTAGCCACAATTGTGTGGATTACGAGGTTTATGAAATATTAAAGTGGATTCTGCTGAAACTGTTCCTGCGAAGTGTTGCGAATGTGCTACTTGTGAACCCCTTCCCTCTTGATGTTGTTAAGTGATACTATATGATTGATTTCTAAACTTAGACATCTTTCGGAATTAATGCTTATTTTCATAATTATGAATATTTTGAATGTCTACCAGTTGCCTGTTAGTTTGTTAAGATGTTTGCAGCCTTAAAGATCCTAAATCGCCGAACTACTCAATGAGTGACTCAACTAAATAGTCAATAGGCCTAGGAAATTAAATAGCAAGCTAGTAGTAAGTTCGAAAACATTTGAAGGCTTTGGTTTGATTATGTCCCTTTCTTTGAGTTTAGAAAGGATTTAAACGAACCGAAAATAGGCAACTGAAGATGTCTATTACGAAACCTTGCTTGAATTATAAGCGAGCTAAGTACTTTAAGCTTTGAATGAGTCTCGATTTGCAAGTTAGCAAACCCATTATAATTTTGTTTCAAGTTGAATTATGAAATGTTTGAATGTGCTATGTATGAACCCCTTCCCTTTTATGTCGTTAAGCTTTATCATGTGCGTGAGCGTGAGTTTGAAAAAGAAGGTTTTCGTGGTTGAAAATAAAAGTAGCCATGACTATTAGCGAATCATGGCCTATTTTTAACTATACGAATACAGTTTTTAAGGTATAAAGAATTTTAAAAAGGAGTGGTGTTGCTAGAAAATTATGTTTCCATATTATAAACTCGGAAAGCATATATAGGAATAAGTATAAGTATGTATGTATATGAATAATTATGTTCATGCTTACATGTACGTGAAGGAGCTACTCTAAAAACTTTAAGTTTAAGTCTGAGACTCAGGAATGGTGGCTTAGTATCCCGCCCGGCATAATATAAGTTACGTTAAGATAATCCAGGAACGATGGCTTAGTATCCCGCCTGGCATAATGTAAGCTATGTTAAGATAATTCAGCGATGGTGGTTTGATTCCCACCTGAAGTCTTAGTATGTAAGTTATGTCTCAGCATAGTATGATGTCTATCTAAATAGACGTATGTTGCTGCTTGAGTTTGGCTGACTCGGGATGGCCGTAATAAGGTACCTCTAAGAGTCTAGACTCCTCACTTATGTGATTAAATTATTTTGTATGTTTCTTTTAATAAACAATGATCTTACGCCAAGCATCTTTTCCTAATGAATAAGAAAAGCAATTGGAATTTGGCCATTTTAAGTATTTCAGGAAAAGAAAGGGCCTTTAAGAGGCCAGCTTAAGTGAGATTTGAAGAGCTTATAAGGGTTATCAAAGGACCAATACAAAAGAGATTTCTTTTTAAAGAACATGAGCCTCAAGAGGCTAAGTAAGGTGTGGCTACATCCTTGTAGTGCATCGAGCATTTAAGCTTTCAAATGTGGGTATTTCAGGAACTTTTAGAAAGAATATAAGCCTTAAAGAGGCTAGTATGATTTATAAACTATTCGTGTAACATATCATGAGTCACTGTGTTTCTAAATGTGTGTTTGAAAGCATCTTACTCAATCCTTGTTTCTTACTTGTTTTCATGCCCAAATGCTTATTAGTAGGGAAGCTTGGTCATTAAAGGCCTAGAAATGGGTTTGACTGGCTAGTATGATGTTCAGTTATAATTTATACCGCAAGTGCGCGGTATAGCTACAGGTAGCACACGGCAAGTACGGGTCGTATTCTACAGGGAACTTAGCTCCAATTACTAGAATGAATTATATTACTCAATCCAGGCGATCACAATTGTTAATTGAGAATTAAATTAAGGGAAATTCTAATGACTAAGTAGTGAAATAAACGGCAGAATGGAAAACACTTAGGTTCGAATTTATAGCACGACTATGCCAGTGAATCAATTATTAACCCCGCCAAACAAATCCAGGCATGCATTATGAGTGGATAGATCGTCAGTTAAACCCATCTCCTCCCCCTCTCGAGGGTCAAAGACTAATCCTACAACTATAGTCACCTATTCTCATGGGACTAAAAGTCGAAGGATTACAAGATTTACAATCTCAAATCCCAATTAGAATCTTAATTATTTTCATATTAAAACCCTAATTGTCTACTAAGTCGCACTAAGTAAAGGTTTCGTCTCTCAACGCTTCCCTAAACCCTAGTAAAAATGGATGACTGCTCTTTCAAGCAATTCATCGAGCATGTGGCATACATAGTCGAAATCGCAAACAAACAAGGGGAAAGTAAGGGTAGGGCCTAATCCATAATTCAACAATACATAGCCGGCATTAATCCCACCCCAAGTTGGGAGATTTAGCCTAGAATCATCTTTTTAATAACAACCACAACATTCAATTCAATAACCATAACAAACCCTAAAATAATCAAGAACAAGAGAGGATAATTGAGGGAAAAGAACCTGGAATTAATTGAATGAATTAAAGGTAGAATAAACTTCAATCCAATAGCATAATGCTATGAAAATAAACTCTCAAGCCAAACCTCAAAATCGCCTCAAAACGAAGTCTGAGAAAATAAAACTGAATAATCCCACTAAAGCAGCCCCGAGGGAAACTTAAGTCGCGATACGAGACAGGGGAGGCATGGCCGTGCCACATGGCACGACCAGACTGTGCCACATGCTGACACGTGGCACGGTCGTGCCACATTGCTGGCCGGCTTGCCGTGCCAACTTCATATGGCGCGGTCGTGCTACCCGGCATGGGGTCCCTGTGCTCGATCCTAGGCGCTTCTGTGTGACGTTGTGTGACCTTTTTTGCGGCTTTAAACTCACCTCCTTAGTACTTCTTTTTGCTAAATATCGTCCATCTTTCCGTTTCTTCGATAAAATCCCTGAAAATACCGAAAGATGCTATATGAGTAAAATCTATGCTAAAGGAGGCCGATTTGATCCTTTCTTAACACGATCAAACGTGAAAACGCGGGAAAAAAGAAGTCAAATAGGGGCTAAAATAGGGTCGAAATAGAGGTTTATCACATGAAGTTTATGGGCGATAATACTTCCTTAGGGACTAGGATTGCCTATTGTGATAGTAATATGTAAATGCGTGATATGTGACTATTCTTGGTATTATTTCCTGCAACTATTTTGGTTTAAGGAGTTGAGGAATATTCACTGAGCGTATGGTTGCTCATCCCATTACTATTTCTCCTTTTTCCCAGGTTTTCATTGTGACAGGTAGAAGTCGATATACTTATGCCGAGTTGGAGTCTACCCTTGGTTGAAAACGTGTCATATATGCATACATATAAAAGTGGACTTATGTGGTAAACAATGTAATATAATGTATCCCTAGAGTTGTAATGTTTGTAAACTAAGCACTCTAGCCTATGTAATGTATATTGTTTATAAGTCGTTTTGCATGCCATGTGAGCCACCTATCTGATTAGCCAGTTGTCTTTTTTACTGAAGTTAGCTATGTTTTGGGATATAAACTCTAGTACTCTGGATGTATGATCTGTTGAGTTGTATCTTTTATGTCCTTCTTTATTTTTGAAATTTATTATTTTGCTGTACTCTGGGCGAGTGGTCCGTAGAGTTGTAGACTCCGGTGCGTAGCCATAAAGCTTATGTTAGAATTCTATATGCTTCTATTGATTATAGGGATTTATTGTAAGGCCTTTAGCCTGAAAAATGGTCAGTTTTTAGGCGAAATTCTGTCCATTTCACCTAGAAGTTAAGTAGGAAGTAAGAAATCACTAACATCCATAACCTTAGGGGTAGAAGTGCCACACCATGGCCGGTCGCTACACCTTTAGCCCATAAGGAGATAGCACGGCCTATGGCCATTAGCTACACCTTTAGCCCCCAAAGGGCTAAGGGTCTCATAGCACAGTTGGTAGCCATTCGCTACACCTTTAGCCCCCAAGGCGCTAAGGGTCTCACAGCACAATCCATCGGCGGACACTACGCCTTTAGCGCCCGAGGGGCTAAGGGTCTCATAGCACGGCCCATAGCAGTTCGCTACGCCTTTAGCCCCCAAGGGGCTAAGGGTCTCATAGGACGACCTATGTCCGTTCTCTACACCTTTAGCCCCCAAGGGGCTAAGGGTCTCATAACACGGCCTATGGCCGGTCGCTACACCTTTAGCCCCTAAGAGGTTGAGGGGCTCGTAGCATGGCCCATCGTCATTCACTACAGCTTTGGCTCCCAAGGGGTTAAGGGTCTCATAGTACAACCCTCGGCTATTCATTACACCTTTTGCCCCTTGGGGGCCAGGGGTTTCAAGCTATTACTTTCTGACTTGTCATTTCACTTAGGGGCTAGAGACTCATAGTCCCAATGAAGGATGGTATTATATGTGTACAGCATAAAGTTAAATAATAATTCATTAAAGACCAAAGTAGTCAAAAGAGAACTTCATTGAAACTTAGTCAAATACAGCCATCAATGAAAGAAAAAAGAAGCACGAAGCAAAGACAGAATGGGATAAAAAAGCTATAACTCTAGACAGTAGGGTCGTCATCATCACTGGCCTCCTAGCCAAAGCTGTCCAAAGGAGCAGTGCTACCAGGGTTGTTCGAATCTTCATCCTTCGACAGTTCGAACTGAAACACAACCTTGTTGGGATCCTGTCTGGCTTAACTGGTATTGACACGACCTTTGATGTAACGGACCCACGCCTCGAAGCAGCCCTTCTGGTGGAAGTGAGCGGGGGCCAACATTTCCAGGAGCTCAAGGAAAAATAGGGTCTGCTCCTCCTGAACACACTGGTACCCCTCCTACTAACTTCGTTGGTACCCCAATGCTTGGCTTTAGCCGTGGTCTCCTGGCCAGCGATCTTCTCAGCTTTCAGCTGAATGTGAACATCCTACAGTTGGCTGTGTAGTTTGTCCTTCTTTACTAGCTCTTACTTTTCTTTCTCCCACACCTCTTTCTTCTTCTTTAGCTTCTCCCAGCAGCATTTGTATTTGGCAGCTGAGTCCCCGACCTTATGTTGGCTCTCTTGGATGTGTTGAATCCTCTCCTCCAAGTGCGAAGTAGAAGGCGCATGCAGCATCACCTTCAGGGCGCGAGCAAAGCCCTGCATAGGTAACAACCAACTTTATGGTCATGAAAGGCTAAGGACAAGAAAAGGGGGGAAGAATCGAAGAATGCTTGGCTTTACGTCAGCGATAGTGATGTGATCCTCGGTCACTCGCTGTAAGTTAGGGGAAGCCATGGGAGCAAGATCCAAAAACCGGGCAAGCCTCTCCACTAGTTCTAACTTAATTGGGGAATCAGCTTCCAGAAAGTTTAGGGCCCAACGAATCTACAAAGATAGGTCGCCAAAACCTACCGTGGGTCCAAGGGGCAGCCGCCTTGAGAGTCCGTTGGAGGTAGTGGACTCCTATTGTCACCACAGCCCACCTGGTGAGCTGATCCCCTAGACACTTCCCTCGGTGGAGATCCTCCGGCCTCTGCAACATCTTATCGGGACTCTCCATGTCGCTGGAGAGTAAGCGCCGAAGTAGCATGGCCCCCGACACTTCTTGGCATGGACGCTTGCATATGGTCATCAGAGGAAGACTGATGGCCATGGTAGGAGGCTTCCCCGACCGTAGTATGATCTTGGGTAGCTATTAAAGCAGGCAAGTTTCTAAACACTAAGATTATACGTTCAGAGAGTTTGGGAAGCGGAGCCAACCTTGCTGGCCTAAGGCTTGATATGATGGCGCCAGTCTTTCTCCCGACACTAGGCAGCTTCTGCGACAACCTTTTCGGGGGGTGGCGTTCCTGCTCTCGTGACAGGAAAGCATCGTGCGGCTTCTTCTGCATGAAGGAAAAGAAAGTTAGGTCAGAAATACAGATAGAAAGACTAGGGGAATACGAAGTACCCTCAGAATATTTCTCAATGATAAGGAGGCTGGCGATGGCGAGGAAGCAATCATTTTCAAAGTACGACAATTTCAGGAGACAGTTGAAGGGTTCCTTATCGCTTGACTTGACCCTCCTGCGCTCGAGCCCCTTGACTGCATCAATTACGCGCGACGTAAAGGTAAGGAGGGGTTTCGGTCGGTTGTCCTCCTGAACGTAATACTGGAAGTATCAACAGGTAGTCCTTTCCTCTACAGTCAGCTTGCCAAAGGGATTCCGGATCGGCTTGTTGTTGTAGGCCGAACCAGCCGCTCCGTGCTTGAAAAGAAAGTCGCATTTCTAGTTTTTTAGTTTGGACTTCTTTTCGATGGCCATGATAAAATCCCTCTAGTTATTAAAATTGTACCAACCGGTCTCCCTGGTCTCGGTCAGTGCCCTCTGCATTGTACGCACCAACCTAAACGCCCGGCCAAAGCAAGTTGACCCTCGTAACTCACATGTGGCGATGAAGGTGCAGATGTTGTGGCAGAACGTGGGCACTATCTGCACAGGCGCCAATTCGTACTTAATAAGGATCTCAAAATGACCCTGTCTAGGGAGGATTCTAACACCATAGTTAAAGGTCACCTTATACATCGTTGTACACTCCTGAGGTGGCCTATTCATCGCAGCATCCAATCAAGGATCACAAAGTTGTAACCGCGGGGAACAGGTACTTCTCCACTAACGCCGGTCTCTTTAAGGATTACCCAACCTTCAGGGTAGGGAAGTGCGAGCTGGACCCATCACTAGGGTCCGAGTGACCGGGTGCCCTTGGAGAACGCATCCCTTCTGCCACAACTTCTTTGGACGACCCCTTCTGGGACCGGCCCCTCTTAGCCATAAAGACCGAAGAGGGGGAGCTTGAAGAATAGGCTTCCCCCCTCTACTCAGAGGAGCTGGAGCTAGTGGAGCAAACCTCGGTGCTTCGCTTGAAAGAATCGGAGACAAAGTGGGAATTACCTCTAACATTCCGTTGGTATAAGTTCAGAAACGGTCTTCAGCTTTACGGTGGTCTCAGTCTTAGCCAGCTTGCGTTCCTGAGCATCAGATATACGGGAAATAGCAATGCTAATTTTCCATGGATAAACAACTTCCTCTTCAATACTAAGAAAATTGGGAATGGAGGAATACTTATAGCTTGACCAAGAGCTAAGTCATGGCTCATAGACGGGTAAGGAGTAGGGAATTTGCTTAGGCTCCCTAAATTGATTCTTTGGGGAGGAAAATGCCACCACTAGACCATCAATTTTGACCGGGAGGTTGGAAAATTGGGGGTGACGGCCTTCTTCTCGAGGGCTGGTTTTCTGTTCTGGGACGATCTCACTAGATGAACACGATGATGACGTAGCCTATTTAATATTATAAAAATAAGCTCAAAGGAAGTGCAAAGAGGCCCGTACCTGTGAGAATTTGAATATGGTTCGAGTTGAAGTTGAATGAGTTTATTTGAAGATGTGAAGGAAAATGGTTGAGGCCTCAACAATAAATTTGAAGAATAACTAGGAGGTTAAGTGGGGGACAGAGCTTCTCTCCCTAAGAATTCGCTTCTCTCCCTAGAAATGGCAAAGGTATGGATTGGTGCGGCTTACCACCTAAACCCCACCCCCGTATATGAAGAGATGCGGAAGGCAAACCGGCACACTACCCAAGGCAGGGTGAAGTTGGAATGCCAACAAAGTAATGACACGTAGTAGGAAAAAAACAGAGATAGGAGGCCACAAGGGTACCACACTTGGACTGGCAAGGAAGGTACAGACCCTATAGAATGTTCCGACACGGCTCATGGATATCCGCGTTATAACCCTGGGCCGTTCGCTACACCTTCAGCCCTCAAGGGGATGGCATGGCCCTTTATCGTTCACTACACCTTCAGCCCTCAAGGGGCTAAGGTTCCTAAGGTATGACCCTTGGCCATTCCCTACACATTTAGCCCCCAAGGGGCTAATGGTCCTATAGCACGACCCTCGGCTTTTCACTGCACCTTCAGCCCCAAAAGGGCTGAGGTTCCTAAGGCATAACCCTCGGCCATTCGCTACATCTTTAAACCCTGAGGGGCTAAGGTTCCTAAGGAATGGCCCCTGGCCGTTTGATACACCTTTTGCTCCCAAGGGGCTAGTGGTTCCCTGGCACCATCTACAACCAAACCGTGTAGACAGAAAAGTCACTCTTTATTGAACTCATGGGAAACTTATAAGGCGAATATACAAGAGACGCAAAAAAAAAAAAAAATGGAAGCAAAGAAGAAGAAGAAAAAGAGAAGAGATGAGGATCAAAAACCATCACTCCTTCGCATGGTTGAATGTGGGAGGAGCATAGCTCAATCCAACACTTTCCTCCTGGCCACCCGTGGACCCCGATGCTGCTCCTAGAGCCATAAGACCAAGCACTCGGGCCACCAGGACATGGCTCCTATGAATCCGCAGCCATGCCTCGAATATGAACCAACAAAGATCAGTAAGCGCACACTTCAAGGTTAAGGCCATGTTCCTCTCAAGAATGCCCAGCTCCAATGCATAATTAACCACCATGGCGTAGAATGTGGCATGAACCAGTTCAAAGATCCAAAAATCATAAGCGGCATCGTCAGTGTCAGAGCGATCAAAGTCCGGACATAACTCTTGATAGTTCTCAAGTAGTGGTTGGGAAGGGGGGCACCATGCCCCCTCAAGTGCCAAATGAAGGCCTCCCATACATGGAGGGCCATTTCCTCTGTGTTAAGATAGTAAGGGAAAACCATAATTGAGAAATTTTCTAGCAAGCAGGGTTGATAGCAGACAACCTACCTAAAATCCCTCCAGCAACTCCCTTTTATACATGAGGGATAGAGGCACCCCAAATGCTATACATCGTCCTCGAGAAGGATGACACCTTAGGAAAAGCTCTGACACTAGGTCCGAGACATAGATGTCCGTAGGTGGTAGGAATTTACACCTGCAAACTGACTTTAAACCTGCAAATAATAGTTCTACCCCGTACTTACTCAACATTCTATTTACCCACCCCGTTTGACGGGCGTATATGCAAAATGTGGGGGGCAAATAATTTGGCCTAATCTTGGGACCCTAATGAGGGTCCCACAACCACACCTGTGGGTCCTGAGTCCTGTAATTCTTTCTGACCTCCATGGCCCCGGAGAGGTTGTCCATCTTCGAGACAATTGGAGGGCACCACACTTGAAATTACGAGTTTGCCCCTAGCTACAGGTATTATAAGTGCTCACCTACTCACCTTGAAATGAGGGCTGGATTACGACACAGTATTCATTACTCAACACTTTGACCCAAACATATATCCCCTTTCCTGAAAAAGATCCAATTTTTCGTCATTTATCATCTTTGCTTTACCTCTTGCGTAGGACCCCACACTGACTTAACCGTCAGAGAGGCGTTCTTTAGATCTCCATCCAGGGTGGCCTTTTTTGTAAGATTGACGCACGCGGGAAGGACCTTCGGACATAGTGCCCCGATCATCACATAAGCCCGCTCTTACCTCATATGATCCTTTGAAACATTTTGTTTCGAAACATAACCCAACATTTTTTGATGAAATGAAATTCAATAATCATAGAATAAGAATTGGGGAAGGAGGAAATCTAGAATCAAACAAAAATTCAAACTTAAATTGACTAATTTTAAGCCATAATCACACATGCTAGCCCAAATACCAAAACACAATCCAATTACATGAAATTTAAAGATTGGAAAATTAGACCTAATAACGTAATGAAACAAAGTAATGAAATTTCGAAATTGAAAGCCTAAACCTAAAACTCTAAAATCTACTTTATGTTATTCTCCACTCTAATCTAAGCTTAGCTTAAAATTATCGGTGTTGCTTCCTTTTATACCCACACGGTTTGCTATGTTCATCTGATTACTGATGATTGAACAGTGATAATGGCAATGAGAGTTAATGATGAGGCGATTGATGATGATTGGGGGGTGCTAAAGATGGAAGAATTGATTGGGTGATGGGGGATATAGGAAGATGATGGTGGTTAGTCCTGATGTTAGGCTAATGGATGACGCTGGGAGTGATGATAATCGATGATGGTGATGTGGGTTGTGATCGGGGTTGTCTGATGGTGAGGATGAGAATCAAACTATTAAAGAATGAGAAATAGGAAGGAGTCGAGGGACTAGGGGTTGTTGGTGGACGAAGAGGAGAGAGAAGAAGGGGGTTTGGATTGAAAATCCTCAAAGAAAGATTAAGTTGGGGTTATTTTTATTTTCTCTTTTTTGGATTTAATTTGAGCTATCAGATTTGGACTTTTGTTTTAGTTTTAACTAGCTAAGGGGCGCACTTTGCCTCGGAACGTAATTTTTTGAATTACAATATTTTTAAAGTAATGGAATGGAATGCCCCAAGCAAATGAACTATACTTTGATATAAGAAGTTTTGGAAAGTAAAGATTCGAACATAATATTCAATCAATCTACCTCAAAACAAATGATAGCAAATCTTTTTACTCTAAAGATTTTGTTGTATACTTCGATCGCTCTAAATATAAAAACAACTTTGAACAATGACGTAGTATTTTTTTTAATTACTTTTCCATAAACTAGATCATATCAAGCTCAGTCCACAAACTTCAGCCAACGGTGCAATTTCAATATTGATTTAACAAAGAAAAGAAAAAATAAAATGGATGTCAAAAGCACCTCCCAATCCTCCCCCCCCCCCCCCAAAAAAAAGAAGAAAAAGATAAACACCCTTTACACATCTTGACCTCAAGTCCCCACCCCTCCCCCCCCCCAAAAAAACCCCAAATACATAGGAATATGTCACCTCGATGACACTAACTGACATTCCCAATTATAATAACTCAACCTAATTCAACACCACATCCCCTAAATATTTCCAACTATCTTAGTGCACCCACCAATGACATTGATTATTAGAGCACCCAATATAGTATCAATTTCAATTTGTCTTTGTCTATCGATATATATAGGTAGATTATGAACAAACTATCTTATCTGGAATTAAATGTTTATATGAGTACAATCATGTGAATAAATATGTATATATATCACACTTCATATGCATGCTTTTTTTTTTTTGGCACCTTCAATCTACATCTCCTCCAATATATATAGCTAGATCGTGAAAAATATTAATATTACTAAGTTAAATCCTCATTTTTTAATCACACTCCACACAACATAGTCATAGTTGGAGCTTACTATATATATGTACATGTCTATAGTTGTGGGATGAATAACTTACCATCAATATAAAACAAATATTTGTGATCATAAGATGTACTATTTGATTGACTACATAATCTGTTGATAGAAAATTTGTTTTAGTTTGCAATTGCCATAGTGATCAAAGACATTACATAACCATATAGTCTGTCTTCCATACTACCTCCTCCCACAATTATCTTCAATATGCTCCATCTCATACATGGCCTAGCATGGCAAAAGGCCATTCTTGCAATGCACGGCTTCAAGGAATAACCATACAGGTTATAGGTGTCGACCTACATTTAAAAATAGGAAATACCAAAGTACCATAATAAAAGAATCAAGATTTTCATTCATAAATTACTAGTCTGGACCCGGGGTGCATATTAAAGTAGACAATTCATAACATATACTATGCAAGTAATGAATCAATAGCCATTGTAGACAGAGTTAATATTATAATTTAGGGAAGATAGAATAATCAATAAAAAATATGTATGGATAGCAGCTTGATATATAATCATTGGGCTGAATCAACTAAAACCACATGACTTAGAAAAAGGTCTATAACAATATGATAGAAATAGTAGATAATGATTATGACCAAAAAAACACGCTAAATAATATGATGAGCAGCCAATGTATCACACCAATGATGAAGAATCCACCTCCGCCTTCTATACCTACAGAGGAAATATAGTTTTAGAAATAATTTGAATAACAATGATGGGGTCGAAGTTTATATTTACACGTGATCTGCCTGGTATACCTAACATTGGTCTTTCGTAAGTAATAAACCTCTTCCTCCCAATGAACTGGTGCAATCAAAGCGATAGGAACTTCTACTTCATAATGACGTGGGGGCTCCATGACAAATACCCATGCTTGACCTATGTAATCATCTATAATCGCATAAAGCGATAGATGTCCATATGGCTGTAGAAAATATTAACATAGGATTGTCAATAGTAAAAGAATAAACTGTGTTAACTGTGATACGTAGGGAAAACTATAATACATGCGATGCATACACATCTAACTGCGCAGTCGTTGTGTGCAAGAGAATTCGAGCATCCTCATGAAGAACAGTAAACTCTCTACAACCTGTATTTTCTTGCAAGAGAACTCTGAAGATATACCTATAAATTTAAATTGCAGAGGACGGTTATAATAATGCATATTTGGAAAAGTAGAAGAAAGTACATAACTATAGGCAATCAAGTACACAAACCTCTTTTGTGTCAAATTTTGAGATTGACATGTACAGTAAGGTACATTCAGAGCGAAAACGTAAGAGTGATCACTTTTTTTGCAATTAGTGCAGGCATCATAAATCAACGGGTGAATTTCAATGACGTATGCAAAAAGTCGGCAATATTTGACCTGCATATCGTGAACTGTAAAGATTATGTTTTGTTAAAAGAATATATGCAAGTAAAAAGTTACATTTGTAAGGGAAATTTCTAGCTTACATTTCGCTTAGATGCATATTCATATAATCTAATCCTTCGAGCTTCGAACAACTTCTCTAGATTGTACATACGTTATGTTCTCTTATGCATAAAATCAAAATGGGTCATCACACCTTTAGTGCCTGAGAACCTAATATATGTAGGGAGGGTAACATGTGTGAGATCAAGGATGTATAACTTATAAGAGAAATGGAAATTACAACTGTTGTTGTTGGTTGTATATACCATCCTTCAAAGTCTTCTGTTGCTTGAATGTCCAGGTTAATCAGCAATCTACTAATTCATAAAGTCGAAACCGATATTCCTAAAAGTTTCTGGTTGAACAATTAGGCCGTATTCTTTTCATTGGAAAATTACAGATGTGGAATGAGGGAGAGTGGGAAAGGAAGGGAAGGAGTGGGTGGAAGTTGATAGGATTAATTTTTTTTTAAGTGCGGGAAGAGGGGAAGGAGTGGGTGGGGGTTGGGAAGAAGTGGGAAGGAGAAAGAAGAAGTTGAATAAAGTAGGAAAGTTAATTTTAGTTACGTATTTGGTTTTTTAATGTAATCTTTTATTTGTGATAGTAATTGCCAATGATAAAATCTTTTTAGACTGAAAAAATATTTTTCTGTGTTAACTCAGTTACGAAATATTGTTTCGTGGCCACTGTTACCTCAAAAAAATTGTAATACATTATTCATAAAATAAATTGCGGATGTATTTTTTCATACACTAATCAAATACGAACAACAAAAAAAATACACATATGTTCCGGTCTTGTTCTTTTCGTTGGTAAATCCAAATTTATCAATTTCAACAAACTTCAACCTACATCAACCCACTTCACGAACTTCAATAAAAGAATATCAATTTCAACCCACTTCAATCAAATTCAACCCACTTTCCACTATTTTAACCAACTTCTATCCATCATACAAAAAAAAATTCAACTAACTTCAGCCCACTTTGACAAAAAAAATACCCACTTCAACAAAAAAAATACACACTTCAACCCAATTCTATAAATCTGAACAAACTTAACCCATTTACCAGCTCATATTTCCCAACGAACAGAACAGACCCTCAGTATACGAAAATAATCATCTGCAATTTATGTGTAAAAATTCTAATATTTTGTTACTAACGCATACGAAAAAAAATATTTGCTCAAAATATACGCAGAAATGTACAATTCATCAGCACTTCTGTCACGAATTACAACCAATGCCAAAAAAATTTACACATTCCTTTATTATGCCCAAAAAAAATCTGAAATTTCTGGCACAAATTATGATGAACGAAAAATAAATCTATTATGTATGTAGCAACAACAATCCACGCTTTGGTGATCTGCAACAAATATTTCGTAATCAATGCAAAAAAAAAAAAAAATTTAAGCATCTCTTCCATATACAGAATCAAACGTAAAATATCTATCAGTCACAAAAAACTAACATTTGCTTAACAAAACAGAAAAAATTATTATTTCTTCAATATATATAACAAAAATTACGTCAACTATAATTTCCAGCATGACTAACAAATATTTAGAAAACATCCGAAAATAAATAAAATTTTTTATAACTATTATCAGATTATTCGTACACACAATAACATAAATTATAAAGTTTTTCGAAATATGGGAAAGTGTAGTTATATGCCAGGCTATTCATCGGTCTAGGACCGGATCAGACCGGATCGGAGCGGTCTGGCCTGGACCGAAGACCGAATAAACCATATTATGAAGACCGAGGATCGGACCAAACCAGTTAAACCCGGACCGGACCGACTTTGGACCGACTTGTCCCTTTTTTAATTTTGTTTGATAAAGAGTGCTCTATGCAGATGGCCTATAAACACCCACATTGGGGGTGGGGGACCAAAGAAAGTGTCGAGTAAAACTTTCCTCATAGCAGAGTACATTGGACCTGATGGAATGCTGTGGAGAGATTTAAAGGAGATTCAAAGGAGTGCTCTGTTGAATATCATGAGTATCATTTTGTCACTTCATCAGTAAAACTAAGCGATACATGACTGGTGATTATTTCCATTAGCTTATTCTTCTCTCATTATTTATATTAGCTTATTCCTTTTGAAGGTAGGCAGCAAATGGATTCCCAAACCCTAACAGCAATAAATTCAACTTGTCAAACTAGACCAATCACCAATACATTTAGAGCATGACCATCAATAGGGGATAATAAAGCAATCTCAGAACAAGAACACATTACATCAGACCAAATTGTGAGTGAGCCAGTGAGCCATGACCAGCAATACCAATAAGTGAAATAACAACCCTTTTCGTTTGGTTAAAGAATTAGAGAGCAAGAATAAATATGAGGGAGAGGCCGAGATCAATTTATTACATCAAACAAATGAAATCAAATGTGGAAAATTGCAGAACAACAACATACTGATATGAGGGAGACACTGAGAGACGGGTGTCGCGCACCAAAATCACTAGTGGTCGTGGACAGAGGCACAGAGCAATTCAGCGAGAGGCCAACTGACGATGAGGCCGAGCCTGGCGCGCGACTATGGAGACCTGATAGTGGGAGGTCGTCGGCGCAGGCGTGTGAGACGGCGTGACGGGTAGGGAGAGGCGGGAGGTGAGAGAGAGAGAGGGAGGTTGGAGGCAGAGAGGTGTGTGCGACGCCAACTTCAGTGCTGTGCAAACTGTAAAGTCACGTACAAAATTGAACGTCTAAGTTCAAAGCCCAAGCCCAAGCCCAAGTGAACTAACCCTAATCTTTTTACGGTCCATCAGTCCTGTTCATCAGTCCATCCGATCCAGACCGGGACCAAACTGGAAAGCTAAAGGACTGAGGACCGCACCGAATTTACTCGGTGCAATCCGGTCCGCTCCGGTCTAGTTCTGGGTCGAATAATGAATAGTGGGTGAGAGTGGGTGAAAGTGAGCAGAAGTGGGAAAGAGTGGGTGATTGTGGGTGAAAGTGTGAAGAAGGGGTGAAAGTGATATTTTTTTAAAGTGTGGGAAGGAGTGAGAAAGGGGGGAGGGAGTGGGAGTGAGAAGAAGTAAGTTGGATCCATTAAACCATGAAAAGAACACGACCTTAGTAGCAATGTCTTCAACATTTGAACACTTTTATTTAAAAAAAAAAAAAAGAGGCAATGTCCTCGATGTACTACACATCTAATCTTCGGGTTTGAACATCAGCAGCAGGCAGCCCATCAGCGTGCGCCTTCATGTTTCACGTCACCCCAACCCAATATCACCAAGCGTGTGAGTGCATATTTACAAATTCAAGTTATGCTGAGGCTAACCACAAAATTTGACCGGGTTTGTACAGTGCAAGGTTGTTCCGTCGTGCTCTCCTGATGTCTCTCTCTCTCTCTCATGTCTCTCTCCTATGTTGACAGCCTTTTAAGGTCTGGGAGATCGAGGGATTTCATTTGGTCTCCAATGTATGTCCCCTAGCGTTTCTCCTATATTTTCTTCTAGATATGGGATAAGGGCAATGAACAGAGCATCTCTTTATTTAGTTTCCTTGTTCTTATTATCTTTTATTAGAATTTGTTTTCCGTAGTTTTCGTGGGTATCTATTGGTATTTTTAATTTTTCTCCCTCTTCCCTTCTTGACCCTTCTGCTAATATTTTAGGGACCCCATTAGATCAAGGAAAATTTACCAAATGGTGTTGTTCAAATTAACACTTTTTAGTTTGCACATTTTCGTGCTTAGAGGCGTTCTTTTTCTAAAAGTGGGCCCCATATGTCCGTTCTCATGTCAGCACAGGGGGAGAGAGGGAAGTTAATGTTCCAAAGCTGCCCCTCCCCCATTTCGTTCATTTCATCTAAAGAAGTTATGGAGAGAGGTTGAAGGTGTGTGAAAACCGCACAAATTAACGATCAACAGTTAGGGGAGAGGTTGGAAGCCACATTGAGGGAGTGGAAGCCATTCATCTGGATAGAGGAGAAGCAACGAAGGTGCCGCAATTGTCAAGTGCTAGTGGTCGGTTCGTCAGGTAGGGAAGGGAGTCTGCTGAGTTGCCATACAGATATCAAACGTATTGGTTTTGCTTGTTTAATTGTGTGTAATTTTGGTGGTGGTTGTTGTAATATGTGGTAGAGGATGTTCAATTTTAGTTTAGAGTGGTGAATGGTGGGGGAGGATAGGGATTGTGGTGTATGTTTAGCATGAGTGATGAACGGAGCAGTTGGTTTATAGAAGTGAGGAACTAGGAGAATGGGTTATAGAAGGTGGACATTGTGGGGGAAAGACATGCATTGGGTAGGTTGTTAGTAGTTTGCACAGTAACAGTATCCCCGAAATGCATAGTGGGTAACCTAGGTTGTAGACTGAGTCTTTGTGGGTGGTGGTGAGGTTAAGTAGCAAATGGGTGAAGTATGGTATAATGTGTGTAATCAGTTGGTTATTATTAGTGTAGTGTTGTTGAACTAGAGTAGGCATGGTTTAAGATGTGAGGAGAGTTAAGAGGTTTGTGAATTGGTATGCCCTAATATCCTGTGAAATGCATTTGTGTAATTTAGGGTAAGCAGTATGGTAATTGGTTTGCAGTATATGAGATTGCTTTTGCAATTGTATATCCCAGGTGAGACAGTAGTATGGTGGATGTGAATTATTCCTGACATGTGAGCATCCCAGAATGTGAGTTCGTGTATCCCAGGGTTAAATGTGGCTATGTGACTTGTGTTTGCAAGTGTATCTCAGGAATGACAAATGCAAGTTCCACAGTGAACACTAGATATGGGAATTAAGTTCCCTATGTAGTAGTACTCGATAGACGCAATTGTATATCCCAGGATGTACCGTAAATACGTATGTGAAATGTGTTGGAATTAGTAGTATCCCACTTTGCAACCTTGGACATCCAAGGTTAAAAAGTAAATAATGTCAGTAATGTGAGTACACTAGGAGCTGCAATTGTATATCCAACGGTGAACCCTAAAAATGTGTGTGAATTGTGTTCCTAATATGTTAGTGAAAGTTGTAGCCCCCATGGAGGACACTCAATGGATGAGCTGAAGTTGCTAAGTACCAGTAACCCACAGTATGCAATTGTATATCACAAGGTAAATAGTAGGTATGTATAGAGCATACATAATGCGAGTGTCCTAAAAGTAGTATTTGTGTAACCCAGGTGAAGAAGTAGTTAGGGTTGTCAATTGTCTGGAAAATGTAGGCCCCTTCCAGGGTAAGTAGGCATGTGAAATTAGTTCGCTGTACATTAGTATCCCTGTAAATACAAATGCATATCCCATGTTAGAATAGTAGTAATGTAAATTGTCTTACATAATAAGGGTGTCCCAGAAGTTACCATGCCAACCCTGGATGTAGAGGATGGTGTAGGTTGTGTCCCACAAATGGCTGTCTATGTGACTAACCCAGAATTTGCAAGTGTGTAACCCAGGATAATTGTTTAAAAAATGTAGCCCCCTCCCAGGGTAAGTAGGCATATAAAATTAGTCTGCTGTACATTAGTATCCCTGTAAATGCAAATGCATATCCCATATTAGAATATTAGTAACGTGAATTATCTTGCATAATGATGGTGTCCTAGAAGTTACCATACTACAACCCTGGATGTAGAAGATGGTGTAGGTTTTCAAGTGTTCCACAAATGGTTGTCTATATGACTAACCCTAAATTTGCAAGTGTGTAACCCAGGATATATGTATTGATGGTGTGACTTGAAAATAGGTGTCACTTGGCCTGTGTCAAGCACATGTTACCTGTATGCAATGTGGGTGTGTATGGTTTCACGTTGAGAGTGCTGGAATGACTTATTGTGATGGTATCATGCAAGTTCATAATGAGGAGAAGTGTCGGAAAATGACGGGGGCAGGATCGTCACATAGTGGAGGTGCACAACCGGGTTCCGTGATGGATGAGGAGTGGGGAATGTCACCGGGGAGTGAGTATGCGCCTTCGGAGACGGGGCACAGTACGGAGAACACTGTATCTATGGTCAACAAGAGTTGTGAAGCTGTTGGAGGCTCTAGTAGCGAGGGTGATGATGCGGAAGAGGTACATGCTGATAGTGCTGAGGGTAGTGGGAAGGGGAAAAGTCGGAAGAGGAGGAGAGAACCCACAGTGGAGGGTAGGCGGTGGAGGCAAAAGGCAGCTGGAGATGGGTTTATGTTTGATAAGAAAGGAAGCGGTTTGAGGGGCGTAGTTCCAGTTAGTGTGAGGGGAAGGTGTACGTTGCAGAAGATATGCAAGTTCAACAAGACGCTGGACTATACCAGAAGGAAGTAATTGAGGGGATGATATTGAAGCTGATACTAAAGTATCGTCCTTTTTCCATGCAGCGGGAGTTGACAGCGACACCAGTGAAGGCGTGGGTGCCGCAAAGGAAAGCCTTCCGGCTTGCTGGGAGGCTCATACCCTTCTCGGTTTATAACGTCACCCTGTTCATAAGTTTGCCGGTGACTGGCAAGATAGTGGAGTTTGGTGAGGATGATTTATCTACGACTAAGCTAGCGAGGATGGTACACCTGCGCATAGCACAATATATGACATAAAAGAGTGACAACCTGAAAAGTGAGAAAGGGAGGAAGAGGCCAGTGTTCAGGAACTACATAAAGGTGATGAAGAAGCTATTGGACGCGAACAAAGAGCCAGAAAAGCTAGGGTTGTAGCTAAGTCTGTATGCTTGGAGGGTGATGAGTGGGGTTATGTTCCCAAGAACCCCTTATGGAGCTGCATGGTCTGTGCAGAAGTACATGGAGGACGTTCATGGAATGGACGAATATGCGTGGGCCAAAGCCGTGTGGCACGTCCTCATTGAAGCCATAGAGGAGATGCAGTGGAAGCTGGAGGGGCCTGTTTTCGATGTGCAAATGAATGGATTTTTCCTACTTATTTAGGTCAGAGTTCATTAGGGGTGAAGTACGTACGTTAAGTAAATGGCTGAAATTTGCTTCAATTTCTCATGTTTTGCCCTTTTTTGGGCAGGTGAGGTTCGACAAGCATATAACAAGGTTTGCACAACATGACAAGTGCAGGTTCCCTCAGTTGGCAAGTCGGGATAGCGTCGACCATGGGGGAAGGTATAATGCATTTCAGCTGGTGGAAGGAATCAAAGAGTCTAAAGTACGACAAATGTTCCCAATAGTCACTGGTTGAAGTTAATGATTGGGGGTAGAAGAATTACAAAATTTTATTTCCGTCACTATGAGTTAAGTTTAACAGCATTGTAAGTGATCCCTGTGTTGTGCCCGTGGGAGGAGGAGATGCTGGTGCCCACGGTTAGGGCTTTTATGAAGACAGATGGGTTCCGAGACTACATCCTTGATGGAGAGGTAGGTATTGTTAGATTCAGCAGCTATTTATGTAACTGTATGTGTTTTGGTAGTGCCCTATTTCTGCTTGGGTGGTGTGCAGTGGACATGGGTGAGTAATGTGTGTATACACTGACAATTGATTGGTGTTTAATGTAGGGTGTGCTGTCATATGAGGAGTGTCTGGAGCGGGCACGTGAGGAGTTGTGTGCTGAGAAAGGGAAGCATGTAGATACACTGAGAATGCTGGAATTCTGGAAGAGTCATGTGAACTAGTTGGAGGCTAGGTTGAAGATGTACGCGGCACCTAGTGAGGCCCAGGATATAGGGCATCAACCTGGAGGTGATGTCGGGGAAGACGTACAAAGTGACAATGGATTGGAGTCTCTGGCAAGGGCAGTAACTAATTTGGGGGAAGCTACTACGCATGAATTGAGTGCGGTTAAGGGTGGGGAAGAGGATGCAACCTGCCAGACAACAGCGGATATCCTAGGTGCTAGTTGTGATGCTCAGAGCACGCCACCGAGGATGGCCAATGCTGCTGCCCTGTTGATATTGTGATGATGTAGGCGATGCCCCCTAATGTAGTAATCCACATGTACAGCCCTCCACTGGAGTTAAAGACGTAGGCGGAAGAGCGGTTGATGTGACGGCCATGCCTTGTGGGGAAGTTGTTGTTGGTGCACAGGAGCCCATACAGAAATAGCAGCAGTCAGAGCCAGTTGTTGGGGAATCTGATGCACTGCCCGGGCCTCACGTTGGGGAGGAACCGGCGAATGCAGATGCTCCAGGTCCAGGCATAGATGAGGTGTATGTGAGAGGTGATTCAGTAGTAGGGGAGGGTGTTTGCACGACACCTGCATCTTTAATGGCGAATATGCAGGATTGTACACCTGTCGCGACGGATGGGGTGGGGTATGAGCCGGCAGTTGATCCCCGGATGGAGTACGTGCACCACGGACCACCAATGACAGCAGACAATGTGGCCGCTGATCATGAGGCATGTGTCTAGGCTCCATTGGGTGAGTCCGTACAGAGGGTGACTACTCCAGAGGAGGATGCACAGATAACAGGAGAGGCTGAGAGGACGAGTCCTGACGCGGATGATGTGGGGTGCGAGGATGATGGTGGTGAAAAGAGTTCCAACATTGTCGCCCGTATGAGGAGGAAGCCTCGGTGTCGGAAACTAGCCGCAGTTTATGGCAGTCCATTCACTGACCAAACTCGTCTGCCGAGTGCCCGGAAGAGCAAGAAGGAGAGAAACGAAGGGATGACGGGTGCGGATGAAGCATGTGCTGTCGATGACCCCGGTGAGAGAAGCGTGCACTCATCTACTCTTGACGTGCATCCACTTTTAGTGGAAGGGTCAGGCATCGGCCCCAGTGTGGAGGAATTGAACAAGCTAAAGTTGATGAAATAGGTATTGACAAACTTCGCCTACATGTACTTGGTTGTTTGTGTACTTGAAATGTGTCACTCATGGTTGCATATTATGCAGGTGTTGACAGGTTATATTTCCGCCCCCTTGTCAGCAATAGAGATGGAGTTGGTGACCAATGTGAGGAGTAGGTTTAAGGGCATATGCCCTAATGGTAGAAAGTGGTAAGTATATGGGAGGCGGGGTTGTTGTTTTATTTGCGTGATAGTGTTAGTTTACGCCTGACTTGTGTGCTGACATTGACAAACAGGGAGGAGGACCTGTAGGAGTGTCTGTGTGCTGACATTGACAGGCAGGGAGGAGGACCTGTAGAAGTGTCTACCGAAGCTCGTGCGTGCAAGTTGGTTATGGGGCCTCATCCATGTGGTTCCAAAGGTGGGAGCTGGGGACAAGTCTGGGAAGTACTGTATTGGGAACCTCGCGATGGACTTGTTCACCGAGCTCCTCCATAGGCGGCAGCAGAACTACCCTAACATATGCTGGATGTCGGTGCTTTTGAAGCACCACACAAGTGTATGAAGCTGTAACTATGGATTTCACACCAAACCGGCCATCTGCATGTGCACACACAGACACTGAATGTCACTGACTCTTGTACTGGTTTCGTAGGTGACTTTACACAACAAGGGGCGTATCTCGGGCATCATATGGGGTAGCTTCAAAGCCACCCCTCAACCGGACGTATGCTACGTAAGACACCACCATCTATTTTCATTGGAAACACAATAGCAGAATTCTGTAATGATCATGTTAGGACCTGCTGGTAAGTGTAGGTCTTCATGCCCCTGCTGGAGACAAGTGACGGGCACTGGTTGCTGCTTGTTACAGATTTACGCGAGTGTTCCTTCCTCGTGTACGATTCGTTGCCCAATCCAATGACCAAGAGCAGGCGGGAACTTGTGGATAGCGCAGTGAATCGTTTATGTGTGTTGTGGTTGGTGCTTCAAATTTGTGTTTCATTTGAACCGACGCCTGTTGGTCCATGCGCACTACCTCACTTACGTTGTTGATAATGTTCGAACGTGTGAAAAGGATTGCTTTCGTCCTTGCGTTCCTCTACTGCACCACATATGCTGACACAGGATGGTGGGATGTCGTCACACCCAAATGCCCAGAACAAAGGAAGTATGTGCACTCCATTCCCATGACCACCACACCATGTCTGCATGATCTTATTTAACCCAGGTTAGTGACATTACTATTTGTGTCTTTTGATAGTGGACATAATTGCGGGGTGTTTGTCATGGCTTTCATGGACTTGTTGTCCCTAAAAGTGGATGGGTTCGAGTTCAACCAAGATTGTGTTACGCATTGCAGGAATAAGTGCCTGCTTAGCTTTTTGCAGGGCCGGGTAGCTCATTTCCCGCAACATCTACGAGGTTCATCTTCAACTTCTCCAATCTTGTGACATATCCAAAGTCGAGCACGTAATTCGTTGGTGGTTGCATGTTAACTGTAGGTTTGCCTCCCCCCTAGTGGTTCTCACCTTACGCATTGGCAGCGGTTCTGTGTGGTGCGGCTTTACTGACAAAGTTTAGTGGTTGGTTCGTGGCCTGTTATTATTTGTTTGGTGTTTTTTGCATCAGTAACTTTCTTGTATTCTGCTATAGACTATTATACTTTGTTGGGTTGTGTGGATCTGTTCACATCAGTGGGTCACTGACCCACTAGAGTTGCAAGCCAGTTTGGTTCTGTTGTATATGCCCATTGTTTCTGTGTATGTATAACCCGAGTTAGTCAGTTCCCTGGACTGGGTTACCTGCAAAAATGTTGCATTGCACTGTACGATTATTTACCCATGTTTGCTGCTCATATACATCCTGGGATATTGAGGTCATTTTATAGGGCTAATGAGAAGCTCCAACATATCCTCCTTCCTGTTATTAAAAACTGTGGTTATTGACCTCAATTTTTTGGGATATTGACAGCGTTCCATGAGGTTGGTGAATGGATAACCCGGGATAGTGAGTGGGTTACGTCAGGATATGAATATGGGTGATAGACTGCAGTCATCATGAAAGCAAATGAGTATTGGGGTTACTTGTTTCCACGTCACCCATGCTAGATGTGACAAATGCATCTGACATAAGCACCTTCTAAGGTGTACTTGGTGAGGATTTTTTGCTTACCTAATCTAAGCCACTTCATAGGGCCTTGCAATGTAGTGTAGTTTCCTATGTTTCTTATATAGATTACTTGGGTTGGTGACATTGGAGGCTGGGGAAATTGTCACCTCCTTAAAGTCAGTGACTACGTGTTCTGGGGGTTGACTTGGACAACCTATCATAAACTAATCATATAGAGATCCCGAGTTAGTTAGCTATGTATCTCAGGATATCGACATGGGGGACCCTGTAATGATGTGAACACTGCGTTTATAACCTACCTTAGAAACGTACAATATACCGTGCTACGTAAATGGAACTGGAGGTGGGGCAGTAATTAGTGGGCAGACATCCCTGCATTGTCCATTGCCTAATGCAGAACAACAGTTGTGAAATAGGGCAAGTTATAGCACTTCGGTCGGTGCTATATACCATGTCAGAGGGTACTAGGCAGGGATACTGAATTGGTACACGTCAATTATCTATTATTGTCACATCCACAACCCGGATTAATGTCCTTTGTTTGTTGGGATACTGATTTGATGCACCTCAATGATCCTGTTATTATTAATCCCACAGCCCGGGTTAGTCTTTGTTGTTATCTGGGTTACTGATATGTTAGACGTATATGGTGCACAGGTGGATATATCCACAACCAGGGTTACTAACCTTTATTGTGTGGGATGCTAATGTGGTCCACGTCAGTTGTCCCGTTATTGTGACATCCACATCCTAGGTTAATGACGTTTATTAAGGGGGATACTGACATGTTGTAGTATCCCACTGGTGAAATTTACGCACACTCGGGGTTAGTGATTAGGGTTGGTTGACCTCTTTTTGGGGTACTGCCCATGTTACACCTCTATCACACCAGTTAGGAAATGTTCTAGGATATTTATTTGTTGCACCGAAATGGTCATGTTATTGCTATACCCACACATACACACCATTGCATTGGAATAGATAACTTGTCTTCTACACATATAATACATGGGATGCTGACATGGAACTATCCACAAGCATTGTAGGTGGGCGAGTAGTAGATACCCACCTATACACACCATTGTATAAGGTGGATGTAACAAAAGATGGTGAAGTTGAGAAGAAGAACAGTTGTCAGATACTGGAAGTTTGCGCTTAAGTGGTGCAACAAACTTCCACCATGTGACACAAAACATATGGTACTGCAATCGAGGAGTACTACTACATGAACATATCTCCAATGGCTCACGTTGACATAGTGATGAACCCAAAAAGGTCTAACCCATAACCGGGAAATGAGATTAGATGAGGACACCTGTGAATATCATCACGTATGCGATAACCGCAGTGACGTATACACACAAGCTCATTAATTGACCTCTCATGCCGCCGTTAAGGAGTAGCTTTACACCCATTTCGGCGTCCATATACCAGCGGAGAGTAGCTATGGCAGTCAACAAATCAGCATGCAATAATCAGTTCTCTGGTTGAAGGTTCGTATCAAATATCTTGTCAGCCCTGGTTAGGCGATCATCCACCCACTCAAAGTGCTTGCACTTCCTCTAAATCAAATGAAAAATGCACATGTAACTACAAATGACAACGCATATGTGGACATTATAACAGTCACAAGTGTACGGAATTTTGTGGGTTGCATTGAATACCTTATGGCACACCGTGTGCCTCTGATATCTATTGCCCTACGCGGGAATGATGTCAGCAGGCATACCACAGTCACAAAATATGAGCAACTCAGTGTCTTTCTCTGAAGGCATTGACATTAGTATGTCTGACTAGGTTGGTTAGATTTTAAATTGTGGTTGGTATGGGTTAGGTGTACCAACGTCTGTGTGGAATGCTTAAGTGTTGAGGGGAACTTTTGCTGCATTCAATGGGGTTTGGGAGTTGGTGGCCATTAAATATGATTGACCCAGAGTGGGTCAGTTCATGATGGGGGCTTGTTTTGGGCGGGACATTTTCCCTCCAAAACGGGAGTGCGTATCCTGCCAATCCCACATCATGATTAGTGGTGGGCCCCTCTTTTTTGGTTGACATTACATTTTAACTCTCCAATTATGAAGTAGGGACCTCTCAAAAATGTGGCTCGTCCAAATAACACTTCAATCATATTCCAGTACACACTAACATTGACAAAGTTTGGTCAACAAAATGGGTTAGTCAATTTCCACCACATTTCACTTGTTTTTTTGTTGGTTAAGCACACCCCATTTACGTGCAACCTCAGGCGTGACTCAATTAAGGGTGCTATGGATGTAGTCACCATAATTGCAGTTCACATTTTATAACTTTAAGGACAAGCTTGCAAGTTTGCATACGTGCAGCTTATATACAATACGCATTTGGTACGTTCCACGTACTGCATGTAACGATTACATTTGATAAAACAACCCCAAAATATTATACATGCGACATGGTGGTCACATTGCGCTCCTAAAAAACAATCGAGATGGCACGCCTTAAGTTGATTAAAAAAAAAAAGAACTGCATCTTTTTCATATGCATGGTTTGGCAGGTCGCGATTACAAAAAAACAAAACAAACCCCATGTGACGACTTCATCCGAACACATAATCCGGGTCTGCAGATGTGAAGGCCATCCCTAAAAAAGGGAAGGGATCATTCAACCCCCATGATCCATTCACGTCTATATCCAATGCATGCAGAACGCAAGCAGGATTGCAATTGTCGCCACAGCAACTCCGACTAACTTCCGCAGCGTGTCCATTTCTGCCCGGCATTCAGCGTCTATGCGCATGTCCTCTTTCTGACTCCAAAGCTGGGCCTTGTAGTCATCTAGAACCTAGTCCCTCTCCAGCGCATGCTCACGTACAAGGTCGTCTATCACCTCTTTCGCCTGTTCCGGGAAGTCCAAGTCTATTAAATGAAAGTAGTCACAGGCGACTTCATCCTGCACCCAACCACAGTCATTAGACAACGACCACAAAGTGAGTACGTTAGGGTGAACAGAGTTGGACAAGTGTGAATGAACTATAGCTATATGGTAAATGTGGATCAGGACTTACCCTTTTCGGACACCGGGCATACTGCTGCCGACATTGACCGTCACCTTCGAATATGTCCGCATCTAGTCCACATTTGCATGTGTACGTCTCCATTGCACAACAATCCATTTGAAATCTGACTCTGAGCTATCACTTGTGGAACCTACATCCACTGGTTAGGAGAACACAGTGGCAGATGATATATGCCTTGTACCTCAACCCCCTAATTTAGTGTAGTCCTTCAGCACTAGTTGCCATTCCACCTTTATATAGCAATGTCTACCCCCTACATTATACCCTCCACCAACAAAGTAGTACATGGCATTCAATTGATGTGGTTAGATTGCATTCACTGTACGGCTACTGAATTGCAATTGCCAGCGAGATAGTGTACTAACTTAATACAAACCGTCCCTTTCATTTATGGTGGTTGGTTGCAATCGTGATGTTTCACGTGGAGCTCTCGTGGCCTCATGTGTGATGTTAACACCCAATAAGATATAGTGCAATTTCCACAACTATATCATAACTTATTTCTTACCTCCCCCCTTTGATGCTTCAAACAACATCGGCGAAATTGTGATTTGACGCCACGCACACGTTTCATTAAACAACCACCACCCATATCCCATGTTTATGTGACCCATAACCTGGGATGCATATTTTGCAAGCATGTCCTTTACGTCTATTGTGTGCGACGGAAAGAAATGCGTTTTAACTTTGCGGCTGGGGATGTATTGGGAATCTGTAATTCAAATATCGCGGGTAGTCACCCAATTTGCTGGGCTATCGACGGGTTCGGAACGCGGTAAATTCAATCCATACGCAATAAACATTACATTATCCATTGCATAAGTTGTTACATACATTGGAAAAATGGTAGCCCTCTACCGGTTGTTTCTCATGGACTGACGTTAAGTCCTAATGCAACGCGGACTTGTAAAAGTTCTTCAATTACCCTGTCTAACATAGTGACGAGCACGTGCATATGATAACGAAGACCATCGTCCACTTCATCATAGTGGAGATGTACTACTCCCCAGGCATGTGCTAGAGACGGTTTTCACATCCGCATATGTGGGGTACTTACACTAAACCCTGGATAACAAAGGTTGTCAACTTATGATGCATATATGTGAACATCTTACTAAATGAACATACTTCCAAACTGAGTGTGAGATGTTTCACTGGGGTACGTACCTTCATCATATAAGACATGTCCATGTCATGGCCAGTGAAACCACACACTTCCACTTTGGAGTTATCCAGAGGATGGCGACCCCCCCAACAAAACCAAGGGGCTTCCTGTAGTAGTAGTTGAGGTGGTGCGCCTCATCAAGGAACCTTCGTGCATTACAAGTACTAACACGTGTGTCTGTAAGTACTACCACATATGCCCCCGTAATTGATGTCATAGTGAATAGGTTTGGTCGGAAGGAAGCACTCGCAAGTCCTCTGCAGTTGCATACGTAAATGCGTACGTCCTGACATGTCACCGGTGGTACGCGTGATGTGAAACCCCGGTGGTTTGTAGTTGTCACATTCGATATTTCATACATGACTCATTAAGGGTGGTCAGCTCAATGTTCAACTTTGCTGCTTCTCGACCAAGTGGGAGGGCCAATAAGTACGTGTCATCCGTCCAGCCCCCATAACGGATGGTGTTCACAACCGATGTCACTTAGCTTCGAACTTGCGGAATGAATGCTAGGGCTAGCGTCGGGTCGATGTCGTACGCCTTGAGCACTTCATCTTGTTCACAAATATGCTCCAAATGGAAGCAACGATGTCCATCTACCAACAATTGTTCTTTCCACTCCTGTGGCCAGTTTGGATCAAACTCCCTGGCTAGGGGGACTTGTCCAGGGACAAGTCGACTAGAGGGCAGGGAACACTGAAGGTTTCGCAACTTCTTCTGCTCAAATGGATTGAAATCATCCTATAACCGCACAGGGACGTCCACAAAGGTTTGGAGCGAGATGTTATCAAGGGGGCAGAAGTGACCCCCTTGAACCCACCCAAGGGTTGGTAGGGATTGATTAGAACTGTCAAGGTTAGCCATATTGAAGTGAAGATAATGGTTAGGAATGATTGCATATATTGTGTGTGTCATCAGTGTGGGTGTTGCAATGTAACATATGAAGGCTTTATGTAGAGGTAGATGTCATAAATGATTTCACATACCTTCACCCACTCGCACCTACCTGGGACTTTTTGTTATTAACTTGTATAGTGACTATGTACCCCGACATAGTCAAAATTGGTACTTATAATTACCGTTAACAGTGGTATTAGTCCACTGTAATATGTTAACTTATGTTTTGTATGTGTTATTAGGTGAAAGTACATTGCAAATGACATTCATTGCAGGGCCTCGTCCATGATCATATTTTCAAATCTCGTACAACGTTACAACTATCGAAAGCACAACTTGACATATTGGACAAATTTCAATCGGTTTTTTCCGGTGAGGACGTCTTTGTGTCGTACATTTGCAACCAAATTTACGTTTGCCTCAACATCCATTATTTGTTATGATCATTACCACCATCATGGCAGGTAACTTCTATTGAGTGTGATGTGTGTTCCCCATCCCATTAGTTGGCAGATGTTTGGTGGCATGCTTCGGTTATTGGACGCAAATCCCCCCAAACTAACCTAGGGTTTCCTTGACAATTCCCCTATACTGCCTCCTTAAGTAATGCACACTCACCGCGTTCTACTGAATTCATTTCTTCCACCCACCATCCCTACCTAACTGTCTAGAACTTCACACTCCCACTGACCACATTAATTGCCCTCCCACCACTCCAACCACAGTAGTGCACACCCAACAATTCTCATACATAGCATGGGCTAGGTATTTAAACTGGCCAGTATGCATACCCCGCTTAACACGATACATTCTCGGGATATTCATATCATCATGTCAATGCAAAGCACCCAAGTAACCAAGGGAAAAAAAAGGAAAAACCAGAACCAGAATACACAGGCGTTGTCAATTAAACATGAGAGGTTGCTGCTTATGTACATGAACCTCCATCAGGCAGACGATTAGGTTTGCAACCCACATGTTTCTACGCTGCCAGTACACAGGGGAAGTGAAGCTGATAAAAGCCCCACTGCATTTATATGATTCTGTCATTTTACAGCAGCTCAACTGCAACCAAAACACGAACACCTGTACCACCACACGGCGTTGCAAAATAATTAGTTACAATTGCTGCTTATGTACATTAACCGGCACAAGGCGGCCAATTATGTTAGCAACCCATATTAGTAGGACAACTATCCCGGGATATGTGTAAGGAAAGGACATGTTACCTTCATGTTATATCTCCTGTACGTAGCTGGCTTCAAATAAATCCTCCGCGGGTACAACCACTATGATCTCATCTGCATTGAAATCAGCCCACGGATTCCTGCACATGTTTCTGTAGTATCTAATCTCTTCGCATTTTGATCACTTTCGGACTTGGATGCCTTGCCTTTGAGATTCAATTCACCTCTTTTGTGGTCTGCCTTGTGGACGTGGGTTCACTGGGAGAAGGATTCTTCAGTTATATCCGTCATCCAATGCTTCCCCGCCTATACCCAGACCCGTGGTGTTGTCCACGGTTGCAGAATCATGCTCCTCCATTGAATGCATGTTGTTCATGTATCTCATATTCTGACTGCCCGCCTTGTAACAATCGCTGACATAATCATACACCCACAACTTCTGCTTGTCAATGACTGCCATTGCATGTGCACACGACAGGCCCTTCAACTACCACCACTTGCAGCTACATTTCCTTTCTGCTAGGTTCATATCTACTTCGGAACTAATATTGCCTAGTGTCTTCCTTAGCTTCTCCTCAATTCTATCATCTACACCATTCTTCCACTTTTCGAGCTCTATCTTCTGCTTATTAACTTTCAAACCGAGCTTCTGTATATGCCCACTAACAAGCCACGGGATTAACATATGACGCAATGAACATATCCAGTCGTTCCAGCTCTCTACAGTATTGTTATTCAACCTACCCCACCTCTCTTTTGTGAATTTTGATTGTGCCCAACGTTCGAGCTCATTACGCTCCACCCAAGCTGCCAACTGCGGCTTGTATTTCCTCAACTCCTCCACTGCAACTCCATACTCAACCCCTATTAGGGCATACAAAATCCTGTTGAAGACCTCCTTCAACAAGTCTTTCGATGCCTATTGTTAGATCCCTACCTTCCCCACGTATATAAGAAAGTTCTCCCACATGTGACGCAAACAGTAGTTGTGATTCTCAAACCTAAACACTTCGACACCGTAGAAAGTAACCCCTGATTCCTATCGTTCATGATCACATATTGCATTCCGCCCATACATTTGCACAGTACAGTCAAAAACTAGAACCACTCATTGATGTTCTCCGCGAACACAACTGCATATGCAACCTCGTACAAATGGTCATCCGCATCAAGTGCAACAGCTAACAGTATAGTCCCCTCATACGGCCCACTCAAATAAGCTCCATCTACAAACAATATCTTCGTACACCCAAGGATGAAACCATTCAATGATGCACCATACGTAACAAACATACACTTGAACCTGGATCCTGCAGCTCACAGAATGCTCTTGAATCAGGATTAGCCCTTATAATAGCTGCACACATCTACGGCAACAGCTTATAATGGTCCTCCGATCTTCTATTTGCTAGCAACTGCACATACTCACAGGCCCTCCAACATTGCATATATGATACCTTCATTCCCATCTTTAGCTGCAAATCCTTCAATATCTCTGGGGGTGTGTAACTATCACTTAATCTTCCCTTCAATGAGATTACTAAGGAGACTCGCTCGCATTCGCCTTCTCGCCCACTTCCCAATTTGGCACTCAGCTCCCACACTGTGCACGTGCCCCGGTTCAAACTCCTTCACATGCATTCCACCTTTTTTTAGGTGGCCCCTCACACAGGTGTAAAACCCACATCCTTCTGCAGTGCACTTCATCGCAATTCGTTGCCGACAATTTCATGCATACTTATACTCAAATCGGTTCGCAATGGCATACTTCCAAATACTTATCTTCACCTCACTCGCAGAAGCAAACACCTACCCCTTTGCTTTGATTTCATTCTTCCATATTAGCATCCTCTTTTGGTATGCCTCGGCACGCACCCCCAATGTTGGCCACACTACAGCATCCCCTGCTTCATTGCCGTCAATCAGAGCTTGAATCACCAGATTCGTCCTCTGGTATATCAAACGATACACAGCTCCTTATCACCTTTGTATGTTCCTCCACGACTGCTGCCTCATCAACTTCCTCCCCTTGTCCTGTATTTCCTTGTGCAGCATCCCAGCAGATAAAAAAACCGACACATGATTAGTCATTGTTTGTTGCTACTACAAATTACCAACCAAAGTCATATGCTTGTCCCCCACAACCCTTCTTACCTTACAACGTGCTCTATTTCCAATCTCCCACCCAGTGCACGAGCGATGTCACATGCAGCATCGACCATTACCTCACCCCTCCTATGGTCAGTACAGCCAACCCCCTTCCACTGCTCTTCACACGCTTCATTCCTAAGTGCCCGTCCCACACCCGGACCTTCACTCCCTGCCACATAAAGGTAAGCGTACTCATCATTCCCCTTCATCAACTTCTTAACATCACCATCCCGTCCTAATGGCAACAACTCCAATCGATTATACTTCAAACTATACCACATCCGCCGACCCCTTATACCCTTCCCCATTGCCTCCTCCACTATTCGCAACACTTCAAGCACACCCATATTCTCCTTCACCCACACACAGTCTTTCCTCTCCCCTAGTAACATAACTTTCCCCCGGACCTTCCTTTAATAACCCTCCCTAACATATATACAACGTCATCTCCCTGCCACAACCACCTCCTCCAACGGCATTTTGTCCTTCCATTGTGGTGCATACTAACAATCACTTGCAAATACACACATGCTTGTCAGCACCAATTCCACACACTAGACATATACCACCTTTAAACGCTAATATATCTCATCACAACTTCACATTATGCACTCACATGGATTACAACATATTCATTGCCAAACTCAAGTCACCATTGCAACTAGCACATGATACTATCTTCCCTTAGTATGTCCTGTGAAGAGTTCATTATCCATTGTTACCCGTCCAATAGGTACCCCAAGTTATTGATCACCACGTATTTACGGGTCACCCAATGCAAGTGAAGATCGACACCATCACCCACTTAATTACACCTGTCCACGTCAATTACAGGCATTCTACACATCTATTAGTAGACACCATCACTCCAAATATGTTCATCTACACCTTCTCAAGCGGTTAACCCGGGTTAGCCAATACGTATTATCGGGTTAACCAGTCTTACTTACTGGGTTATTCATTACGCATTTTCGGGTTAACCATTTTTCCTATGAACAATCATTAACTAGCCCTACCGTAATTGTTATCCCGGGTTATTCAACAGACATATCCGACATAACCAGCACACATGAGCAAATGTGTACCAAATAAGTACTGTCTGATCACATGCATCACATATTCAGCACCACAAGCATACAACAATTGCATACATCAATTTTATCCAAGCCCTAACTACCCACAGATATTCTACCCTCACCTCCCCAACCTCAACACCGAACCCCTAACCCTTCATCAACAGTAAGCAACAGTACCCTTCCCCTAAATCTCCACCTCCCGAATTCAAAGTTGAAATTGACACACATGTTAACACAACTAATTAACTCACTTACCTGTATACAATGCAAATAAGAAGTCTTTCATAACTCACCACCCATACAACATGTATAGTGCTGAATGCCCTCAACTCCTTCATTCTCTTTCGATCCTTGACAAAAATGACATCTTCCATACACCAGCACAAGCTCCCTTCCCCACCTTCCGCTTACAGCCCACCCATACCCACCTCTTCCTCCGCCATTATCGACTTGTACAAGCTCGAAATATGGGTGAGTCTCCTTTATGGGAGTTTTCTTTCGTAAGCTATCAGACCCCAACTCTTTCTTCACCTGACTTTTCCCCTCATTTTGGAAAGAGTTCATTAAGGGCAGTTAAGTTATTATGACCAGACAAGAAATGATGGCCTCAAAAGTTGCTCCAGACCAAAACAATACCTCTAAGCAAGAAGGTACCAACTGAAAAGCTTTAATATGAACAACACCATTTGATAAATTTTCCTTAGATCGAGGTCTCTTTGGGTCGGATTGAGCTTTTAGGTGTATGTTTTTGAGGTGAAACATTTGCATCCTTCTGCAAAAGTTTATATATTTTTTGGAATTAGTTAAGTTTCCAGGGGTAGGGCTTACAAAAATTCGAGTCCGGGACGATTGGGGTCCAGATAAATCAGATATTTGGACAAGACTTTATAGCAAGGCCCTATTCGGATTATAAATCGGACACACAGACTAGACCCTGACCCGGACCCAAATATCCGATGTTCGGACCTGGTTGTTCGAATGTCCGAATTTGTCTTATAATTTTAGAACATTCGGACCAAATTTTTGTATGACCAAACTCGAACCCCATTTTTTAGTGTCCGAACCTAGTTGTTCGAAGTTTTTTTATAAAATTTTATAAATAATTTAGACTAAAATTACACATAAACATAGTTGCCCGATGTCCGAACCCGATTGTCCAAACCCGAAATGGTTCAAAAATCCAGACAACCCGAACCCGAAGGTTCAAACTTGAACCCGACCCAGATTTAAATTAGGACGTGACTAGTTGTCCGAATTTTAAATTCGGACATAAATTTTAGGACCATATCCGATTTTTTCAAATCGAACGAATTCAAATAATTGGGCCGGGTAGATTTTTGTCAGCCCTATCTAGGGGCATAATTTGGGAGATTAATTTCAGTTCTGGGCATTGAATTTGAAGCCATTTCCCTCAAATTGGCAGCCTTTTTGGCCTATCCTAGAATTCTTGGTTGTAAATTCCAACACCCTTATCCTCTTTTGTGTGATCAATGTTCCCTGTTTGCTTCTCTCTCTCTCTGTATTTCTAGAATTATTCATCCATCCACTTAACCTCCCCCCCCCCCCCCCAAAAAATGTATGAACCCAGGAGCAGAAGCAGCCTGCCATATGAAGTCAAGGCTCATTTAGTCAATTACAGGCCAAGCATTCATACAAGGAGAGCAAATCTGACTGTCAAATTCCAAGACATTTATGGGTTTACAGTGGAAGGGAATGTTGATGATGTAAATGTGTTGAATGAGGTGAGAGAGACAGAGTGAGGCAACAGGGCAGGGTTTGGTGGGCATTGGAAGCCAGAAAAGGTGCAAATTGGTATCGAAAAACCCATGACTCAACGACCCTTAAAGCATCCCTTAAATTTTCAGATTTGGCCAGTGCCATTGCTCTCAAGAGGTTAATCAGGAAGGGGAGTCCCCTAGTTTTGAGGCCTAAGGTTTGGTTTGGATTGTCCGGTTCTGCTACAAAAAAATCTACTGTCCCTGAGAGTTATTATAGTGATCTACCAAGGGAACCGAGGGTATGATCACGCCTGCCACCTAGCAGATTGATCATGTAAGTTTTGTCATTCTTTTGGCATTTTCTTTTTTTCAAGTTTTCGCATTATCTGCGATTATTTCAGATGATGTTGTTGTTGGGCTATTTTTGCTAATTGCAATAGTGTATTTCTGTTAGGTTTGATATGCAAATTTCTATGCAAAGTTTAAAATTGCTGTAGCTTAAGGTATTAATTATGGCTGACTTTCTGAATTGTAATGATTGGATAATTGTAAAAGATTGATGATGACTCTCATATTAATTAACTGGTTGCGGAAAATGTAAATATTTACAAAATATATGCAACCTTTGATTCCTCTACTGTGGTCTGGAGGGCGTGTGTCGAATAATTTGACACATTGATTTTTCTGAAGGTTCATTCTGTGGAGATTTCGTAAAATTGACATGTACAAAATGAAACCTCTCATCCTGCCTTCTCCCGAATGACTGTATGCTATGAGATAGTGAATGACTGCGTATGAGTCTGTGTCGTAGTCTTGTGGCATGACAAATTCACATTTCTCTTTCTGTCTCAAATCAAACTTTTAGGTATGAAATTATCAATCGATGTATGAGACTTCCAGTATATTCCTCAAAGGTCAGAGAGAGACTTAATTTTATAAGAGAATGTGTAAGTATTGCCAACATTATAATATGAAACTTGTTCAGAAATGTTAGGATGAAATTAACATAGCCATTCGATCTTCAGTTTAGCTGAAAAGTTAAATCTTTGAGAAATGGTGGTCAGGATATCACCTACTGAGATGTGATGTACCTTCTATTAACATGGGGTTATTTTCTTATGGATGATCTTCAATTCTTCATCAAGATTCTAGCTTGGCGAAGTAGTTCATGGCGTTTTCTGGCAAGCTTTTGGTGTTTAGTGTGAGCTGCATGTTGTTAGCCAATGTAACTGGTCTGAGTTTAATTGTTCCATTCTTCTGTTATTGCCCATGCATAGATTGGTATAGTTTTGAGAAGCTCCTGTTCTATCTTGCTTTGTTCTTGCCATTCTTTTTTTCTTGAAATATTTGTCGTTTATGGATCATTAATGTAGTGGTAGTCTTTTTCTCGAACATACTAAATGTTGTATGTGAATTTATGTGCCAAGACCATTGAGTGGTTTAAGCTTGTTCAAATTCCTGCAAGAGCATATAAAATGCTAGGTATTTATGCCATATTCAATATGCCTGTAGGATTTGCCTCAAACTTTTCCTGGTCACCCTTGGTGAGACACAGAGGAGGGGCATGCAACTCTATGATGCATCCTTCTTGCATACTCTTTTCGTGATTCTTATGTTGGCTATTGTCAGGTAATTTGCTTTAAGCCTTTTCATAATTTCTTACATCTGTCATTTCACTCTTGGCTTCTTATTTCTGGTTGCTTGATAGAAGGGAAGTTAAAAGTCAAATGTTGTTGATCTCCAGCACAACTGTCTTGCTGAATATGAGGCTTTTTTTTGTCCTTCACTTTGGCCTATTCATTGCTTCAGGGATTAAATTATGTTGCAGCATTATTGCTGCTTGTTATGAAGACGGAGGAAGATGCTTTCTGGATGCTCGCTCTCCTTTTGGAAGATGTTTTAGTTAATGACTGTTACGCAAATAACTTATCTGGGTGTCATGTAGAGCAGAGGGTGTTCAAAGATTTATTAGATAAAAAGTGTCCCCGGGACTATTTTCTCCACAGAAGCTCACTATCAAATTGCCTGCCATGTTTGGAGTATGTATTTGTTAAGCATTGGAAAGGGAAATTGCAGGATGGCTGCTCATTTGGAAGCTTTGGAGTTTGATGGCTCTCTTGTGGCCACTGAATGGTTCTTGTGCCTCTTCTCAAAAAGCTTGCCTTCAGAGGTCTGATGAAAAGCCTTTTTTCCCCCCTTTCCTTTTTGCTTTTTCAAAAGGTAATCTTTTTGGTTATTATTCGCAACCTCTCTGCAATTTAAGTGCATATATGCAACTCCCATACACTGTCTTAATGGGACATGGGGGTACCTCTGGTTTAGTTGAATTGCTTGCTTTGCTATAATGTTTGTGATTTTATTAGCTTGCTCTTTGTTTGATCTCAATTTTGCAGACAACTTTGCGAGTATGCGATGTCCTTTTCTATGAGGGAGCTAAAGTTTTGCTTCATGTAGCATTGGCTATGTTTAAGGTGACTATCTTGTGCCCTTCTCTCTGTCTTGTGGCTACTCTGATGGCGTTCTATATATTCCATACTGGAAGGAAGAAATCATCCAACTTTCGATGGGAGACTGCAAGAATGGACATTGTGATGAGTAGTTATATGAAGCTCTAAGCTATCGTATTTCTTGCAGATGAAAGAAGATGAGTTACTTATGACACACCATGTTGTTGATGTAATAAACATTTTGCAGAAAGCTACTTACCACATGTTTGATCCTGATGAATTATTGACGGTAAGATGAAAAACTTGTTGCTCTTGTTAAGCAATTTGTTTGGCAGGCAACACAGCACCCCTCCCCCCAACAAAAAAAAGAGAAACCCTCTTGTCCCTGAAGGTGCAGAATAATTTTTTTTTTTTTTTTTCCTTTGGGGGAATTTGGTAATGTGGTAGTAACTCATTTAGATCTTTTCGCAACTGCACACATTAAAGTCGCACGCTTTTTTCACAGAAGCTATCTATTATGTTTCACATTTGGAGTTTATGATATTAAGTACAATCTGGCCGTATCATCGTTGTTTGCATCTAATTTTATACTGGTTTATGCCTTTTGCATTAGAGTCTGACTGAAGTAGCATTTTTCTGTTGCAATGATATAGTTGGCATCACTATAATTTAAGAGTGCATTTGCTTGCTCCACCCCCCCCCCCCCCCCCCCCAAAAAAAAAGAAAACACTTGGGTGGGGTTCCAGCCCCATGTTGCATTTGGTACAAGGTGAGGGTTACATACTTTACCATTTGACAGCCTCAACATTGGTCACGCTCCATGTAGGTTTCATTTAAGAAACATTTCCGACTTTTCGTTATCTTGCATTTTTCTTTCCAATGTAACTTGTCAAAATCACTGCTCCAGATTGCGTTCATCTATGAGCATAAAAACACTCAAGTCTACTCTCCTACCTTGATTTTTCCAAAACTCTAAGCATCCTAATTTAGAATCTTCTGCCATAATCCCAATTTATGCAGGTGGCTTTCGACAAAATCGGTTTTATGATGACAAGGACGGTGTCAAAGCAGAGAACCAAGCAGAAACCTGCTGTGATGGCAGACCTTGGTCAGAGATCTAGACGTCTGAATTGCCCTTGATTCAGAATGAAAGTTGGGTTTGGCTCACCAGTAGACCAAACTTCCTGGCTGTAATATATGATCTTTTCGAGGCATTTTGCTGCTCTTCCAGAAGATGATGACTAATATTTTTTGCACTACTGATGACTATGTGCGCCCCTTTGAGACATTTCTGTGCCTGTAATATATCATTTTACAGAAAATGTCAGTGTTGGTAGAAATGTAAATTAAAAAAGCTTTTTCTTTTTGCTTTTTAAATATAAGTTCCATTTCTGAAATCTGAAGTGGACAGCTTCCAATTCCCGTCCTATAGTGTTTGGTTTGTTAAATTGTTTAGAATTCACTCGAGTTGGAGGACTTCTATGCAAATGGAATGCTTATCTGAAATTACCACAGGATTAGTTAGAACATAGGAGAGAATTTCTCGGATTGCTACCTAAAGCTTGCAAAAATGAGATTACTTATATTTGAGTTTCTTCAAACCCTCTTAATGCTTAGTGGTGTATGTGATTGGGGTTATTGGAGTACCAGAAGCATTGTTGCGTGGTTTGTTGTCTGCCCAATTGATGGGTGGGATTAGGGTACTGCAGGACTTTGGTCTATTGCCTGTCATGCCGGCTTTCCTTTTTCTTTTAAATATTTGTACGATGAAGTTAGGAAATATACGATCATGTGTTGTACCAAAGTACTACAATATCATATGCAAACTTGCAAATTTGGAGAAACTTCTGTTAAATATTTCTTTTAGATTGCGCTAGGTCTACGACTACACCCCTTGCCGTGCGATTATTTTAGTTAAACTTTTTCCCCCAAAATCACCAATACAGCCACACAAATTAATTTACTTACATTGGAATTTTTAAAATTTTGGAATTAAAATATGAAGTTTTCTTGGAGGTGGGGGTTGAGGGACAGCCGTATTCATGCATAATTTGCTTCACATCAGCGAACCATTTCTAATGTGATTGGAATGGTGGGAATCTTAAGTCTCTTTACTAAAAATGTAAGTCCCATGCATCTAATTCTAAATTATTTTAATTTCTTTGGATTCATTGTGATCGTTTTTAATTAGTCAAAGACTAATAGTTTCCTTTAAGTAATAGTGGGGTAAATTTCATGCCTCACATAGTCATAAGCTAATATGTGTTTAAGTCATTTCTGAAAAAACAACTAAGTGAAAAACTTTTGTAGGACTGTAAGAATCTTGATTCGGAAAATATGACTCCCCTGGTGGGACCCACATATGTGATTATGGGCCTAGCCCCGCTAGGTATAGTGGGCCCTTGCAGGATCCCTAGAGCCTCAGGCGGAAGCCCAAACGGAGCAAATAGTTCAGCGGTCCTTTGGGGAACCTCCAGGGCAAAATTACGATACTGCCTCTTGTTGCAGGAGCTATAAATATCCACCCACCTACCACGAAAAAAGGATTCACTCTCTAGCATACTTCTCTCATTTCTCACACGTATTGCTTTGTCCTTTACTAGGGTCCTACATTGACTTGACTGTTGGAGAGACGTTCCCTGGTCCACCACCCGGGGTGCCCTTTTTGCAGGTTCGACACTCTGGGAGAAGACTATCAGTGGCTCTGCACGTACCATCACGTAAGCCCGCTCTCATCTCACGTCATCTTTAGCAACCTTGGAAATTCCTAAAATAAATTTGGTACCGTTTGTGGGGAGGGAATGGTGAATGATAGTAGTCAGCAAAGCAACGTGTGCATGGGGCTGGAGAAACAAGGCACCCAACACGGATGCCCCGTTACCTCCTGAAGTGCAGGATGCCTCGGAAAGTTCCCGGTCGAACCTCCGCTCGATTAGACTATGCCCGCCTGAGCGAGAAGTATACATTACAGAGGCTGCACTCCAGAACTTCATGTCCACCATGACTGACACCATCATGAGGCAGGTGTGCGAACAAGTGAAGAAGGCAATGGAGGCCGCGAGCTCTGCGAGGCCTCTTTCTCATTTCGATTATGTGCCTGCCACGAGCTGCAAGCCCTCCCATAGGCACATCCCCGTGGCGTCACATCGCCACAGTGATAAAAGGAGAACGGTCGCTCGCCCAGATAGGAACGACCGATCAAAAGGAGAGAACCGCGATTGGTCCGTCGGAGCAAACGCCCCACAGAGCCGTCGTTGGAGCCAAGGGTGACAGGCAAAGTGAACCACGACCTCGATGTCGTATGCTACGCACTCCCGGTGAACCGCGTAGTTCGAGGATTAGGAGCAGACCTCGAGACCTCAAGGGGAAACTTTAGGATGGCGATGCACTCCTGATTGTCGGCCAGACCGCAAACGCACTCGCAGCCCTTCCTCTAGGGGTGCACGTGGTCAAGGACCCGCTGGGATTATTGGTCTCTGCACAGGCTCCGGAGGGGCGGTCTTGCTTGAAGGAGTACATCAGTGATGGAGGTAGAGCGGCGCCCGGAAATTCCCATTAAGATTTCTGGCATGGTTGCCCGGACGGGACTTTACCCCTTTTCCACCCCGTTTAGCACAAAGATTATCAACGCTCTACGCTACGGAAAAGTGAAGATGCCCACCGTGGACCTATACAATAGGACCACCAACCCAGAAGAGCACCTAGGGGTGTACAGGGCACAAATGTACGTCCAATACGTAGATGACGCCGCATATTGCCGATACTTCACCACTACCCTGAAGGGGTCGCGTAGTCCTGGTTCAACAGTTTAGCGCCAGGAAGTATTTCTTGCTTCTAGGACTTGGCTGATAGATTTGTTAGCCAATTTATCGCTAGCCGCAAAGAGAGGTGAACCAGCATCCACTTTTCCAAGATTAAGCAGGGGCCGTGGGAGTCGTTGGCAGACTTCGTCAAGCGCTTCCATCAGGAGGCGGTCTTGATTCCTGACTTAGAAGACGGGGTGGCATACGGATGGTTCAAATTTTCTTTTACCGAGCAAAAGGAGACCACTCTAACAGAAGCATTGAGGAAGGCCACCGACTTTATCCGTGCCACCGAAATTTGTGCTGAGAGCCCGGACGCCCCCAAGAAAGCTAAGGTCCCAGTTGACAGAAACCTTGGCCGAGGCGACAGGCAGTCGAGGCTTGAGGTCGTCGATTCCTACTTCACCACGGATCCCAGACGCATCCTCATGGAGGTAAAAGAGCACCCAATGCTGAAAAGGCCACCCCCGATGACCTCAGCGCCAAAGCCCTACTATGCGTGGAAGTATTGTGAACTTCATGAGCAAAATGGGCATACAACTGCGGAATGCCGGGAGTTGAGGAAGGCCCTTCATGAGCTAGTCGATAAGGGACAGATCAACCACTTTTTGAAGAGAGGATCGTGATATCTTTGAAAAGAACGCGAGCCTGCACGACCTGAACCTCGAGACGAAGAGTGCTCTACTAAAATAGAAGCCCCCATTACCAGTGGATATGGGGAAGGCATAACTTGGTCCGTCTGAAAAGCTCAGCTTCAAGGAGCCCAGCAGGTTCTTAGGGCCGAGTAGGAAAGTTAGGTTAGAGTGCCTACAATGGTGTTCAGAGGGGAGAGAGTCTACAATTTACCTCCCCACACAATGATTTGTTCGTGGTAGAGATGCAAGTGGCCAGCGCCATTATACGGAGAATTCTTATTGACACCGGGAGCTCAGTAGACATCATCACCTGAGATTGCTTGAAACAACTGAAGTACCCAAGGCGGGAAATTATCACCCTAGTGCATCCTTTTTAGGCTTCGGGGGCAAGAGGTAAACCCCGCGGGAATGATCCATTTACCATTATGCTTCGGTGACAAGACCAAGGTAAGGAACCTTGAAGTAGATTTCTTAGTGGTGGACTTCCCCACGACCTATAACGTCATTATGGGAAAGCCCACCTTGCATAAGGTAAAGGCTGTCATCGCCTCGTACTTACTTCAACTTTAGTTCAAAGCTGACAGCGGAAGCATTGGTAAGCTGCAATGGGACCAGCGAACGGCCTGAGAATGCTACCTAATTAGCATCCGGCGGCTGGTGGCCCGATCGGCCGAACGTGGGCCCGCAGGCCCTTCACCTTCAGACAAAAGGCCACAGACCGCACCCCCTGATCCTGCTGAGGCCTTAATAATACACACACTAGCCTCAACAGAGCCCGAGCGACCATGCCCGAAAGCTATAGATGGCATTCAAGAGGTGCCTCTGGAAGGTGAACGTCCTGAACGAATAGTCTGGTTGGGCTGGGAGATGGAGGCATCCATCCGATACTCCTTGATAGAGCTCTTATAGGAGTACCGGGACGTTTTCGCCTTCAGGCTCGAGGAGCCCAATATTGATCCCGCTGTTATAGAACATAAGCTGAACGTCGACCACACTCACAAGCCAGTCATCCAAAAGCAGCGACACATGGGTCTTGAGAGGGCCGCGACAGCCACCGTGGAGGTACAGAAGCTACTTGAGGCAGGTTTCATTAGAGAATGTCAGTACCCGAAATAGATCTCGAACGTTGTCCTGGTTAGGAAGCCTAGTGGGACTTCGAGGATATGCATGGATTTCGTTGACTTAAATAAAGCTGCCCAAAGGACAACTACCCCCTCCCAAAGATCGACAAGCTAGTGGATTTTATGACTGGGTATGCCCTACTAAGCTTCATGGACGCCTTCTCGAGATACCACTAGATACCCCTATGCCCCAAAGATCAGGAGAAGACCGCGTTCGTAACCGACCTAGGCCTGCATTGCTACATGGTAATGCCCTTCGGGTTAAAGAATGCGGGGCCACCTACCAATGGCTGATGAACAAATTGTTCGAGTCCCTCATTGGTGGGACCATGGAGGTTTACGTAGAAGACATGATAGTGAAGAGCATGCTCAACACCAAGCACGGACAAGATATGCGGAAGACATTCGATATCCTTCGAGTGCTCGGTATGAAACTTAACCCGAAGAAGTGCATGATCGGAGTTTGATGGGGTAAGTTCCTCAAATTCATGATCAGTAGCTGGGGAATAGAGGCCAATCCAGACAAAATCCAAGCAGTATTAAACATGAAAATCCCTGCGCAACATCAAGGAAGTCCAACCACTAATGGTGTGTAACTCGACCTTGGGACGCTTTATGTCCCAGTTAGTCAATAATTACCAGCCTTTCTTTCGCGTCCTATGAAGACGAGCCAATTTCATTTGGGACGAGGGGGTTGGCGAGGCCTTTCAGGCGCTGAAAAAATATTTGGCTCATCTGCCCAAGATAGCTAGCCCTCTCCTAGGGGAGACACTCATACTGTACCTGGCTGTTTCAGAACAGGCCATAAGCACAGTCCTAGTAGTGGAGAAAGCTAAGGAGCAGATCCTAGTTTACTATGTAAGCTATGCCCTAGAAGGGGCCGAAGTGAATTATCCTCTCATAAAGAAGTTCGCCTACATGCTGGTTTAGGCTAGCCAGAAGTTACAGCCTTACTTTGAGGTGCATAGAGAGACCGTTCTCACTAACTAGCCCCTGAAGAATTTCCTTCAAAGGCTAGTCGGTTCCGGATGCCTCTTGAAGTGGCCAGGAGAATTGTCGCAATAAAATTTCGTCTTCAAGGCGCGGTGGGCCATTAATGTAATACGCCAAATGTACATATTTTACTATCTACAGTGTCTTAAATAATTCTTATGATTAGAAGGAATAAACCCAATGATTGGGGCATTACCGCCGTCCCAAAAAGGACAAGGCTTAAGGCAAATAGTCAAATACTTCAGAGAGGATATAGTTGAGCATAAGTAAAACTCATATGCATTTAACATCACAACTAACTTGAGGTTTATACATCACAACTAAGCAATTACCATAAAGTTTACATCCCCATCAACTGAAGATCTCAAGCTCCGAACTATACAAGTACGGCATTACTGTTGATCCATCCAAATCCTTTGCTCAACTTATTTCTTCAGCTAGTTGGCTATCATGAAGATGTTTCACTAGTAATTTACCTAGAATAGAACATGAAAAATATTTCGAACTATGAGCTGAAACTCTGTACATTCATTCCTGCATGGTGAAATGATCATTACATAAATTAGTTGGGCCCACTTTGCAATTCATTTTAAGTTAAAACAGTGACTGAGATACATGTAAAACTATATTGCTAATTATTATCTGGTAGTGAACCCTTTGTAACTATTATGATCTATGGATAGGTGTACACCTGCCAAGATGATCGGGTGATCTAGCCTGAAGCCACGCGGGTAATTGGAGGGCGAATGCCCTATAGATGATAACTGGCGGGGTTACTAATTAAATGATAAATCACTGTATAAACTGATTCATTAATGTACTTATCAAAACGTGATAACTTTGATAAATATACTCTGGTTTCTAAAGATAAAAGCAATGAACGTACTTGGAGTCTTTGAAAATGTAATCTCACTTGATAATACTTATGCACAATGGAAAACAATAGATTAGGCCCGATTCTGTTTAAGAAATGTAATTATAGGTGTATATATATAATTAGTAAACAATACTAACTTTCATAATTATAACTGTAATGGAAATTCATTAAAAGGCATCCATAACTCAAATAATTCAATGGAAGATAAGCTACACCAAAATGATTTAAAAGCTAAATGAATTAGAGTAATGTAACTTAAAATGAAATGATGTGGAGTAAAATTGATCAAAGTAGAATAATTAGTGTCATAAAAGAAAGACTTTGATGGTTATAATTGAACGTGGATTTTTGTTTTGGCATTATGAGATGGATAATCAAGGTTTAAGGAAAATTGGAGTGGTGGCAGGTTCAGAATAATTTTAAACACAACAGTTTGGACCAACAAATACTAATCTTGAGTTATCAATCTCCCCACTTCTCCAATGTGTTTGCACATGCCATACAACTTAGTTTTCTAAACCAAATAAGCTTCTAAGTACAATCAAAATTGTTACCAATTCAAGGTCCACCTTAGAAACTTCATAACTTTCACCCTTGACCTCAAATGGAGACCTAAAACCCAATATGAAAAGCTTAATAATTCCCTTAAAACTTTTGTTTATAGTATAAAACACAATTCCCACAATACGGTTCTAAAATTGAGCTTAAATACAACTATGTACAGTTTCGGTCTATCCAGTGTAGTCCTAGTAAAACGACCATAACCTTTTCCACAGAACTCGGATTAAATTGATTCAAAAAGAATTTGAAAGATAACTCATGGTTCTACCTATCCAGTAAAAATCATAATTTTTCAATGGGTAGAACGTTACCAGTTTATTCGTAAATAGACCCCTGTTTCAGGGTCCTTCACTGCCTGCTATCCACATTATAAATCCTCTTTTTCACATAATCTCCCTCTAAAATCCCTTGTTAAGATTATCAAACCATGGTGTGTCCCCCAAAATAATCTTTCATAGCCATGATAATAAAATGATGTTTATGGATTGATTTGTATTTGATTTTATAATTTTTAGCATTATTAATGATTATGATGGAGTTGGTGTGGTTTTGGATGACTTAAAGGTGAATTTAGGTTGATCATAAGCTAGGGTTTTGATGATTATCCATGGTTCAATTTACTCTGGGTATTAAGTATGTTATTTGTGTGTACTTGGATGAGAAATGAATCTTAGATGTGTTATTAGCTTAGGAAATGACTTGGTATGATTCTTGTCAAAAAGGGGTAGAATATGAAAATTTCCCCAATTTTATGTAAGAGGTCATTTTGTTCATTTATGTAAATAAGTAAGCTTATGGATGTGTTTTGAGTGGTTTGATAATGAGAAGAATTTAAAAATTTGATGAAGATGATTATGAAGTAAAAACTTAAGCTTGCATGATCATGAACAACCTCAATCTTTACTTGCTTTCAAGATTAACCTACAACATCAACCATCAAAATAGCTCTTGTTTCCATCCAAATAACATGATTAAAACTCAAATTAACATAAACAAGAATCAAAACTAAGAATCAACAAGAAGAGTGTTAGGGTTTACTCACTTCAATTAAACTTGAAAAAGAGGGTGGAATTAATGTTTGAAGGGTGTGGGGAGGTGGCTGGCTGTTTGGGGTGGTGGCTAGTGGTCCTCTAGTGGTTTTCCAGTGGTGGATGGTGGCTGTTTTCAGCCATGAACAGTGGTGGCAGCTGCAAGGCTTAAGCTACCATAGGGTGTAGGAGGAGGGGGGAGAGAGAGAGAGAGCCTGATACTTATCTTGGGGAGTTTATTTTACTTGGATGAAAATTGATCTTAGGATTTACTTGGGTGAGTTTTAAGCTTCAAAAAGTAGCTTTTAGCTAATTATAATTAGGCATAAATCAAAGAGAAATAGCCGAATCAAAAGCATAAACTTGTTGGGCCTATAGTTGGGCTTATATGGTTTGGCCCCGATAAGTAAAATGCTTCTTGGAAATCAAATTTTTGCATTGCTTGGGATAAAATAATTAGGTCGTTATGAGCAATAATTTAATATCTTGAAACATTTTATGGGGACCGTCTATCGATTTACCCGAGATTTTACGATAATAAAAACCAGAATTGCAAACTGGGGCCCAAATGAATTTTTTGAACTGGGTGATTAAATGCGTTAATTGAATGTGAGAAAAATAGTAATCATAGCTTAATTAAATAAATAAACATGACTTAGGGTCGGGCCATTACAGAGTTCCCTCCTTAAGGAGTTTCGTCCTCGAAACTTATGAACTTTGTCAAAACATGCAAGATCATTTCAAATATGTATGTGGACTTCGCTTTCTTTTCTTTCTCAGTTTCCTAGGTGCTGCTAAGGTGGTTTGGTTTGACTAGAGTACTTTGACCAATGATATCTACTTGATACATAGCTGGTTAATCCTGTGATCTACTATCCTGACTAAGTGCTCTTCAAACGCTCGACCCTCATTGATTGCAATGGTTTTGGTTAAGAAAATATAGTTAGGATCTAAAATGTACTGCCTGTGTTGTGGGGGTAAGGAGTACATTATACACGTGTTTGAGTTATATAAGAAGATCTAGTTAAGAAGCTATGGGATTCAATCTTTCAATAAACTTGTATGGTCCAATAGATCTTGACTTCAATTTAGCTCACAGTTTAACCTCCTTATACCCTTAGTTGGCAAAACTTTATAAAAAACCTTACCACCTACCTGAAACTTCATAGATCTCCTTCTTTTATCAGCATAGTATTTTTGTCGGTTCGAATGGTCTGTTTTCATGAGTCTTCTAATGTCTGTCACTTCATCGAGTGTGGAAGAAGATCTTTATGACCCAAAAGATGATTTTGTTATCAATGTATGCCATCATTTTACCCTAATATTTTATGTAAATTTCTTTGCTAATATTTTCACAACATCAATCACTGGGAGTTCTATACTTTCTTCAAATGCAAATGTTGGTCCTAGGTTGTGAGGTACTGTAGGCTCTAGCTTAAAAGAGTTGGATGCATTGATATTTTTAGATGCTTGCAGATGTAACACTAATTGAACATCCAAGTTCTTGAGCTCTCTCAAAAGGTTCAACTGAGTAATCACTACAGTATTCAAGCTATGTTATGCTTTCTTACTTACGATATTTGCCACATCATTTTCCTTTCTTAGGTGATATTGGCTCCGTAAGTCAAAATCTTTAAGCAATTTGACTCAATGGCTTTGTCTCAGATTGAGCTCCTTCTGAGTGAAAATGTACTTTAATCTTTGATGATAAGTATAGATCATATAGGGTACACCATATAAGTAATGTCTCTAAAATTTCAGTGCAATGACCACAACAGCTAATTTCAGGTCATGAGTATGGTGATTTCTCTCGTAAGGCTAATTCCACTTTATCTTCTTATCAGAACACACCCCAACCCATTCTTTGACGTATTACTATATATAGGTAATATATTCCTTACCTTTCTACTTGTAGGGTTAGAATTGGGGCAGTAGCTACCCGTTGCATTAATTCTTAAAATTTTCTTTCACAATTCTATGTCCACTAAAACTTAGTAGCTTTCTTTAACAAGTCGATCAGGGGAGATGTTATCTTTGAGAAATCCTTCATCACCTTGGATAATAGCCAGCTAATCCCAAAAAGTTTCTAGTCGTAGTAACATTGGTGGGCCTTTGACACTCTGTAATTGCTTTCACCTTATGTAAATCAACCTTAATCCCTTTCTTGGAAACTACATGTCCCAAAAATACTACTTCTTCTAACCAGAACTTGCACTTCTTGCATTTGCTATGTAATTGACGGTCCCTCAAGGTCTGCAACACCATTCTTAAGTAGGTAATATGTTTGTCTCTGTCTGTGGAGTAACTCAAGATATTCTCTATAAATACCACCAAAAACTTATCCAAATAGGGTCTGAAAACTTTATTCATAAGATCCATGAAGGCCGCGGGGGCATTAGTTAGGCCAAAAGGCATCACAGTGAATTTATAGTAACCAAATCCGGTCCTGAGTTAGATTTTTGGAATGTCTTCAAGTATAATCCTAAGTTGATAGTATCCTGATCTCATATCAATCTTGGGAAATACTCCTGCTCTTTACAATCGATCAAATAAACCATCTATTCGGGGCAATGGATATTTGTTCTTATTGGTGATCTTGTTCAGCTCCCTGTATTCGATACATAACCTCAAGGTTCCATCCGGCTTCTTTACAAATAGAACTGGGGCACCCCATAGTGACACACTTGGTCTGGTAAATCCCCTCTATAATAGCTTATCTAACTGAATCTTCAATTTTCTAAGCTTTATGGGGATATATGATATGGGGCTTTAGAGATAGGTGGGCCACCAGGGATTAATTTTATCTCAAAATCAATTTCTCTTTGCGGGGCAGTCCCAATAACTCTTTAGGAAAACAACTCTAAATTCACAAACAACAAGGATATCTTCTGCTTCTTCTTCCTGTGGCTGAGTGTTAATAGCATAACACCAATACCCAATATATCCGTGACATAAGAGCTCACTTGCTTTCATAACAGAATTTAAAGGACAAGGTATTTCCTCTCTTTGCCTATAAAACATATTTCTATCCCTTGTTTATCCCGTAAAATAGCCTTAAGGTTCTTACAATCTATCTTGACCCCATAAGTAGACAACCAACTCATTTTTAGAATGATATCAAAGTCTGATGCGTCAAATTGAATTAAAACTCCAAAAAATACCATCCCAGCAATAGTAATTAGAACAAGTTTATAAGAGATATGATACTAAATCCTAGAGTCATTGAATAACTTGATTTTATAATTGGTTTCAGTCTCTTTATTTTCAAGGTTCAGTCGCATGGCATATCAGTGGATGTAAATGAATAAGTGGCTACTGAATTAATCAATACACAAGATGGCTTTGAAATTAAAAAAAGAGTTCCAGTAACTACCGTACTGGAGGTGGTAGCTTCCTTTCTTACTCAACACATACGCCCTTCCTACAACTGTGGGCTTTGGAGGTAGGAGTCCTTGTCTACAGCGTTTAGTCTT
>JAKOGI010000391.1:345000-637240 GCA_029747015.1 Carnegiea gigantea | reverse complement strand
TGAATACCATCTTATGGAACATGTTCTATCCTAGCCATTATCATGTAGAAGGCTTTAATAAAAGGTACATTCCTGAGCTTAGCTATAGAAAACAAAGAGCGCAGGAAGGTTTTGCTTGTTGAACAGCCTGGTCAAAAAGCAGCTGCTAAGGGTCAGCAGGTAAAATCAGTGGCTGCCAATCAACCACGCCCTATTACCGCCGATGAAATCCAGAAGGCAAAATTGCGTGCGCGGTTAATGCAGAGCAACAAAACGAAAAGTGAAGGTCCAAAGAAACCTTCTTTGCGAACTAATGACTTTCTTTCCGCATCAGAAGCTTATCTTCGACCTAAGCTTGAAGCACAGAAGAAAGCAAGGATACTTCCTCTGAAGATTAGTAAACAGGTTGAGTCAGTTTCTGATCAGAAGCCATCTCTTGGTCCGAAGGAGTCTTTGTTGGATAAGTGTCGGAGGGTTCAAATCCCATGGCAATCACCGCCAGGTACAGTTCCTTTAAGTCTTTGTTGGATCCTTTTACCGCTTTTCAAACTGTTTGCTCTTGAGGGGCACATACACGGGAGAGGTTATTGTGCAACCTGTATTAATTTCTTGCAGTTAAATGCATATAGGATACCACTTAGGCCAGGCTGGATATGCTTGCATATTGGAAGTAAACATTTTTAGTACTATTTTCCACAATGGTGGTATTGAAATTTTTGGTCTGCATTGTGGCAAAATAGGGTAATCAGGTTTATTTTCCTGTAGTTTAGGTGTGTTATATTCTGTATGAAACTGAAAAATGTTGTAAAATAACAGAGAACATTGTGAAGTCTAGCGGGCAAAGCGGTAGAAACTGTCATAAATTTTGGAAATTTTGTTTTTTAATTTATGCGACTGAAGAAGGTCTAGCTTGTTCTAACTACACGGTGTATCCTAACATGCACTGTATTCTTTTTGATGTATGTTTGAGGGTATGGTGTAACAACATTGCTAATCCTTGATGTAAGAGTGCATGCAAGGTTCTGCAGGGAAATGCTGTAGATGGAGTATTTTAACAATATTAGTATGAAAACCGGCAAGTTGTATGCGCCTTCAGCAAGAATGAGAGCAATTTTTTACATTTACTTTTGCAAGCGATATCCCATTTTGCGATGTTTCTTCAGGATATGGCTTATCTTTTCTAATAGCTATTTAAGTTCAATTTGCACTCCAGTAAAATGCATACAGATGGAGACAAAAAAGGAAATTGCATACAGATGGAGACAAAGAAATCAAATAAATTAAGTCATTATTAATTTTTCTGGTCCAAGATGTGCTCAGTTTATTGTGAGGTTGATTCGTTGGATGAATTAAACACTGAGGATAGTGTGAAGAGTTAACGAGTCCTCCACAAATATGAGTTTTGCTGGTAGTAGACTCTACGAGAACGAGATTCTGATGGTTTAGGAAATATTGTATGTATGCTGATTTTTCAAATTAATACCATTTTTTGTTCTAAAATGATTTTCTCATTGATATATTTGACTTACAGTCATATTTCACAAACCAACCTGTTTGGCTGGAACATTAGGTTGCAGATTAGTAGAAATTGCCAATGTCGCAGCTGAGATGTGGTTGTTTCAAGGCTTCGCATTTATGAAATGGTTCTTTGACGAGGAGCACGTGGCAGTAATTTTCGTTCTCCCAATTTGGAAGTCAGTACTCCTTTGCTATGTATCTTAGACTTGGCCATAGTCGAATATCCGCGAAGGCTGTGATGGACTTGACAATTTTCAAAAGAATTTTGTACGTTTTTTGTCCAAAATGGACTGATATCTATACTCATGTCTGCATGGGGGTCTGACACGAGTACTTTGGACAAAATGAAGAGTCTAAGAAACATTGGTCCTCAGGAATAAAAATAAGTTGGGATGAAGAATATTCCTAACTACCTATTCTAATGGTTTGATGTTTTAATGATCTACAAGGAAGCCAACCTTTGTTCTTGTTATAACTAACTGACCGATGATTGATTTATCTAAGGATGTAATGCCCATAGTGCCCTGACTTTGTTATTGTTCTTCCTGTAATATAATATAATTTTAACATCGCATAAGATTAGTGTCTAGTGGCTAATGAAGATTCTTTCTGTTCGACATAAGTATTACAAATGTGTCTACAGAGAATAATTGCTCAGAAAATTGATCAGAAGTGGACATTTTATCTGTCAACGACAGCGTGGAGGCTGAATTGATCAATAAAAACACATGCAATTTGTTGGTCACGTCATTTTCTTCATCAATAAGAAAGTGAAGAGGCTGAATTGATCAATAAAAACAGATGTAATTTGTTCATCGTTTAATTCAAGATGCTATGGCACGAAAGTTTGCTAGAAGACATAACCTGTTTACTTTGAAAAGTCAGATCATGTGTTTTTTCCCCCTTTTTTACCCTGTTGGTTGTGGGTTTCAGCTCTTGGTCTCGGTGACTTGGAATGACCCTATTCTAAGCTAGAAAGATTCTGAAATTTACTTAAGCTGAGCTGCACATCTTTTTAACCATGGCTGCGCGCGATTGGTACTTGGTCTGACGTTAAAGGAACAGTCGTGTATGAAGATAGTCCCCATGTGGTGGGCAAATGGCGCTCAGTTTCCAAACTTGCTTCCCTGGGCATTTATTGTTATTATCGCTTTAGGTATCTGCCAGTTAAATTTCAAACTGTCCAAGAGAGTCGCTCTACATTTGGGCAGGGCTTCAGCTTGGTTTGGCATAGCTGAGTCATCTCCTGGGGGACCTGGCATGGTCTAATTCTATGAGTGAAAGAGTGAGTAATTGAATTATTTCTGAAGTTGTCACAAATCAGCGCCTGGTGGTATTGTATCGGTCAGTGTAACTCTTTCTTGGTTAGGAAAGTGACGATCTAAACGAAGGGCTCTTTAGCTTGCATGCAAATTGAGCATGATAGTATGTGATAACATCTCTTGTAACGGGAGAATCTCTTATTGTCTATCCAATTGAATAAGATCCTCCAGTTTTGGCATCGAATGGGCTCCGGTTTGGCATCGAATGGGAATTATCTATCCTGGCGGCGTACAGTGTTTACTCGGTATTAGGGGATTCTTTGAGATTATGCTGAGATGGAGCAAGCTTCCACCCAGGGAAATGTGGCGTTCTATGATGCAAAACATTGGAAAATGAGGTTTTTATTTTCTGTCATGGGTAAATCTGGGCTACTATAAACAGGGCTGCCTGAAACTACTAGAGCACTGTAGCGGTGTGACTTTGATGCTATAGTGCAACAATTCCACAGGTGTCTGAAGCCTGCGTGTTTACAGGTGTAGCCCTTATGTTTTTTTCTGGTCGTTTGGCCTGTTTTGGCCTAAAATAAACTGTCAAATACCAAACTCATTTCAGAGCGGCAGGTGGCCGATGTGGATATTTTAGGTGAGATGAAGAGCACGAGTGATATAGCTTGCATATGTAGCTAAACAGAGGTGGATGAATAACAAAGGAAACTTTTGCTTGCGTTAACTAACTCGTCATTATACTTTTGGTGCTTATGTCTTATAAAAACAAGATGACACTTGACTTTCCTAATTAGGCTTAAAATCGAAAAAAAAGGTAAAAGAACGATCCTTGAAAGTGATTGAATTTCGGTAAAGCACTGGTGTGATTCTTGGGGTCTGAATCTAGATTTGCATTTGGATACTCCTGTTAAGAAGTTACACCTAGGTCCAATCAGCATAGTCCTTGACATTGGGAACGAAAGAATTTTACAAAAATGGAGAACTACAAAATACCTGCTTTGGTGTGTAATTTGACTATGGATGTTGTGTTGAGCTCCTAATGGGCGCTAGGCAGAGCTGTGATTGGTTGATGAACTTCTGCAACAAGTTATACTTTAGCGTTGATTTGTTTTCCAGCAGCTACTAATGTTTCCTGAAGATGCCATTATCTTGGGATTGTTGATTTTGCTTCTGAATTTCTACTGCAAATTACGAGTTTCTGTTTATTACTTGGTTTTATAGATTCTGTTTTTGTGCTACTAATTTTTCAAGTGCTTTTGGACTGAGCTTTCATTCCGAAATATGCCAAATAACAGTTGTCCGTTCCCTTCTATCGCTGCAGAAATACAAGTGAATGCAGCCTGGGAAGTTGGCACTGGAGGCAATAGCAAGGAGATTGAAGTTCAGAAAAATCGGATTCGGCGGGAGAAGGAAACCATTTACCAGACACTCCAGGAGGTCCTGCCAAATCCAAAGGAGCCGTGGGACATGGAGATGGACCATGATGATTCCTTGACCCCGGAAATACCGATTGAGCAGCTGCCCGATGCTGATGCTGATATGGGTGATACACCACTAGGCACTCATCTACTCGAAACTCAGAATCCCTCAGTTGTTTTACCTAACCCACCCTCGACTTCATCCCTAGGGGGCGGTGGGGCTGCTCTGCCTGAGCCTGACCTTGAGCTCCTGGCAGTGTTGCTGAAAAACCCTGGTTTAGTTTTTGCCCTTGCCAAAGGCGAAGCTGGTTTGTCGAATGAGGATACTGTTAAGCTGCTTGACATGCTCAAGTCGAATGGAGGGTTAGGGCTTCTGAATGGGGCAGTGGGCCCTAACCCCATGGAGAAGGTTGAGGTCTCTCTTCCTTCTCCGACCCCACACAGAGATGTTGAAGTCTCTTTGCCGTCTCCAACCCCACCGAACAGATTCGAAGTTTCTCTTCCATCCCCAACTCCTTCCAGCAATCCCGGGCCGGTGCGTGACAATGTATTTATATTGCAATACTACTCGAATTTCATGCAATGGATGGGAATTTTGTTAGCAATCTTAGCTTGACAGTTGTTCCACCACAAGCTGTCCTTTTTATGGTATAATTGTGATATAGCTGTCCCATGTCTAGTCCTATCCCTACTGATCATTCTTCGGCATAGGAAATCAGTTAACTGCGGTCCTCTTGCCTCAGATTAGGGATGCTAGATCTTAAATGAAATGGTCTCATTCTGCTTTTGCGAGGCTATTATTTTCTTGTTGGGCCGCGTGCGAGGTCCATTCGCCTTTTTCTGTGGTTACACAGTTCAGGCAAGGGTGAAAGGTCTCACCTTAGAAAAGAACGAAGAATTAGAACCAAGGACCAGCATTTCCCTTTTCTTTTGTTTTTCTTGGTTTGTTTCGCCTCCCTTTCATTTCTATTGATTTTCGTCGTTTTCTCTCTTCCTGGGATTAAAAGAGGCACAAGGGTCAAATAGATGAGATTCAAACGGGGTTAGATGTTTTAGGGCATCATTTCTTATTTAGCCCAACTGTTTTGGGGACCTGGGATTCTATTTGTTATTTTCTATTTAATTTTTGGAGCAGCTGATTCTGGATTTGGTGGTGGATTTATGTGGGGCCTTATCTTCTTCCTTCGTGGAGCTGACTTGCAGAACCAGCAATGTTAGCGCATTCGCCCTAAAAATGAAGAAATTCTAACAGTAATAAGAACACCGGCTATTTTCCCCTAACACTTGCTGATTAATAAAAATCTGACTCCAAAAATATTGCCCCGGGAAACATTCCATATTCTGCGTACAAAAGCCCATCGTTTCATTGAGCGTACTGTAGCATAATGGACCTAGTATGCTCCTGGAAAAAACGTGGATGAAGTTACGGAATTTCCCTTTAATATTTAATGTTTACATTTTGTACTGATTTTCTTTGGTTTTAATCCATGACTAATAGAGATGATGATGTTCTAAAATAGTATATTTTGCGTGATTTGCAGAGCGAATGGGCATCACAAGCTGCAGCTGCAAAGAATCCATTTTCCCGACATTCAACAACGCCCCTCCCTGGAGTCCAGACTGCTGTCATTACATCCGGCAGATTTCAGAGCAACTGTACAATGCAGTCTGAGATCCTATCAGTACCCACAGTCCCCCCATTGCCCCACCAGCAATCTTCTCGCTTCCCGGTCTCAGTCCCCCGGGCATCTTCCTCCATACCTGACACCCAACCGACATTCTTCTCCCCTGCACCGACCCAAATTCCTCCACCAATCATTAACCATCTTGTTACTTCTTCGTTTTCGATGTCATCACCTGCGATTTCCCAGCCTCAGGCGTACGCTAAGCCCCATATGCCCGACCCGTATGAGATCCCCGAGGGTAGTAATAGGGCAATGCTAAATTCTAGGCATGGTTCTGTACCCAATTCGTTCTCCACTCGGGTTGATCAAAATGGTTATGACTCGGTTACCGTGGGTGGTCATGGTCGGGGCTCGGTGGCATTGCCGTGTACTTCGTGGGAGAGGAATGATTTTTATCGGGGGCCTCGAAACGGGTTTGAATCATGGAGCCCAGAGAATAGTCCGGGTACGTGTCCACCGGATCATCATCACCAAGGGGGCGGGTGGAGTTACCAAGATCAGAGGGCAAGGGGCTATGGCCACGGCCCTCCTGATAGGCATAGTAGGCACCACAACTCGCCAGGGTTCCGAGATCAAAATTGGCATGGTGGTGGAGGTGGTAGTGGTGGCAACCGGCGGTGGTGGCAGGACAGTGACCGAAGACGGTAACTTTGTATTGGGTTTGTATTACCCCTCGTGCTATGAGTAATTGGCTAATTTTAACCCCAAAACTCAAAAGAGAGCCTGGAACATCTCTGATTAAAAGGAAGGGGAGGATTTGGAGGGGATCTGGAGTCTCAGCCATAGGATATGGGAGCCTACTTTTTTGATATGCATTCAATGATTACAAATACATACATTGTTTGTGTCTTAAAAGAGAAAATTGAACAATATCTACCACACAAGGAAGAAAATAAGCAATTCTTAACATTAGATCAACTTGGCATTCAAGTAAAATTGGTTTTAACCCCGATAATACTTTTTGATATAGGCTCAGAACAGCAAATGAGCTACTAGACCAGGCAGATGGCTCTGGTTTGGGTTTCAATCAAGTCAATAATGAATTGATATAATGGGTTGACATGATATGCGAATTAGGTTGGATTAGCCTGTGTAGTGTTTTTCTGAATTTACGTCGACTTTTCTATTGGCTTTTCGGTTAACTAATTAAGCATATGGGTTTAACGTTCACTAACTAGTGGTCAACTCTGGCTGTAATCGGACAAATAATACAATCGTAGTGAATTAAATTGGCTTGTTGCAATCGGACAGCTGATGCGATTTCAGTGGATTAATTGGCTTATTTTCGATTTTGGATTTTCCAAACGACATGATCACCTTTTTTTTCTTAACCCTCGTAATCACTTATTGGGTATAATATTGGATCTTTTTTCACATATTACGAATGATAAAGAAGGACGTATGGGCCAAGCCCTGAAGATAAGCTTTATGTTGAGATTGACATGGTCCATTCTAGCACTTCAGAGCTGTATTACTCAGAAGTTTGTTTTGCCCCAAGATGAATGAAACCTGAAAAACACTTTGGATGTGATTTTCACAAACAAGGAAAAGATTGGTTGTGTTTGGTTGGGAGGAAAATGATTTTTCAAAAAATAATTTTCTAATTTTCCGTCGTTTGGCACAGTAAAGGAGTTTTCCAAGGAAAATGATTTTCCTTCCAATGGAGGAAAATGATTTCCTTTTTGAGAAAATAGGAAGTTGATTTTCTCCCTTCAATTTTTTGACGATATGATCAACTGAAATATATGTGTAAAATTCGATTTTAATAGTTTAGATCGAAACTTGATTATCTAATTGAAAATATTAAAATGAGCTCAAATCTAGATTTTGAGCTTAAATTACTTTCATTTGATCAACATTTATCTCCGCCGTGACAATTTAATCAACATTTTTTACTACTAAAACAATTCAATGAACTTGCCATCAGAACAATTTCAACGGTTTGGATCGGAACTTGATCATTAGATAGAAAAGATTAAAATAGGCTCAAATTCAAACTTTGAGTTCCACATTATTTCATTTGGTCAATATTTTTCTTCCACCACTACAGTTCATTCGATGTTTTCCACAACTTAAACAATGTAGATACTATTTTTCACTATTAGAATAATTTCAACAGTTTGGATCGAAACTTGATCGTCAGATAAGAATGATTAAAATAGGTTCAAATTCAGAGTTTGAACACGACATTCCTTCCTTTGGTCAACATTTTCTCCGCAGCGATAACTCAATCAATATTTTTCGCTACTCAAACAATTCAATTGATGTTTTTCGTCAAGAAATTAATTTCAAGGGCTTAGATCGAAATTTGATTATCCAATAGGAAATATTAAAAAAAACTCATATATGAATTTTAAGCTAAACATTTCTTCATTCGTTCAACATTTATCTCTGCTACTATTCAATCGATATTTTTCACCATTTAAACAATTCAATTGACTTTTTCGTTTTTCATTGAAAATGATTTTTGTATCAAATGATAGAAAATGTGACATAAAATCAATTTTCCACGGAAAAACTTTTTCCATGGAAAATGATTTTTCGGGAAAACCATTTTCCTTCCAACTAAACACTACCTAAGAATAATCAATAATGACCACACTTGGATATCGTCATTAGATTTTAGGGAGATTAGTACGCGTGCAATTTTTCTTCTTATCTTATTTGGAAAACACAAATGCATGTTACAAACTTCACTTAACAAAAGTAATTTTCGTCGCCCTTTAAACACATATTCAATCAAGGATGTCTTCGGAAGTACAGACAGACCTCGTAAGGGGATCCCTTGGTTTGTTGTTGGATCGAGTCCTACTTGGATCAGCGAAATTCGATTAGGATTCCGTATGAGTTGAGTTAACTTACGTTTAAGTTGAATCAATTTAGGTGATGTTCTGTTCCAATAACATTGTATTGCAAAGAGTAGTGTTCTTCGAGGAAAAAGTTTGATTAGTTTCAGTTTGTTTTTGATCAAATCATTTGTCTTCGGACTATTGATTGTTAGAGTCAAACAACGTATTCTATAAACAGTGTAGAGCTGTTTCACAATAGAATTTTAATTCACAAAACTCAAATCTAAAATCTTATTTAAGTGAAACAAGTATCAAATAACTTAAATAGACGTATATAAAATAAATATTACTTGGTTACAATTTAGCACCATACATTCTCCATACACCACAACAGGTTTAACAATGAATTTTTTTGAATGGACACTCCAAAAAAAAAAAAAAAGAATTTTTCGAAAGTTATGTTTATATTTATCTACTTCTTTTTTCTTTTTTCTTTTTTGGTTTTGTTTTCAAAGGTGGGGGAGGAGTGGGTTTGGTTCAGGTTCGGTGATGGCTATGGGTCAAGGTTGAAAGTTGAAGACGACTTAAAAAAATTCCAACAGCCAGCCGCCAAACCGGACTGGGAAAAATCCACAAAAGCCACCGCCCCCGCCCCCACTTCACTGCTCAGCCCGGCCACCTCGCCGTCCGGAGTGACTTTCCCGGCGAGAAATCGGCAAATCTAAGAACTCTAATTTCGAAGCCCCGATATTTTCGATCGAAATACAAGGAGAGGCTGAACAAAAATGAAAACTGTGCGTTCAATGAGATGGGGCTACGCCCGTATCATCGCCGGCACCATTCTTGGAGGGATACTAGGGTTTTACGTTATGCATCGCGTCGAAATCAGCTATAAAGTAAAGTCCTTTCCTAGTTTCTTGATTTTCTTTTCGGGGTATGATTGTTTTTGTTAATCCATTTTGTGGATGCAGGCGAAATGGGAAGAGAGATTGAAGAGATACCAAGAGGAGAAGTTAAGGAGAGAGAAAGCTGAGAATCAAGCTGATGATTCCCTATACTTTGCCGATAACCCCTCTCCCAAGTAATCGGACGAATATGTCAAGGAAAAAAAGCAGGGTTTATGGGGTTTTCTGGATTTTGTTGTGCAAATGAAGCAATCTTCGTTCTGATTTGCAAATTTTCGAACTCGAAGGTACCTGGTTTGTGAGCCATAGTTGATGGGTTTTCCTTTAGCTAGTGATTTATGTCGCTCTGTTTGCTTTCTTATATGTATTTTGAAAGAAAGAATCAAACGATTGTGATGTTCGCTTATATTCATTTTGTACATCTCAGTCCTTTTTAAAATAAGCAATAAACTGCCGATTTTGATATTGATTACATTCAGCTACAGATGAACCAAAAATCACCATATTACTGACAATGTAGAGAGAACTTTGGAAAATGAGAAGTTGGATCCTCATTAAATGGTCGTTGTGAGGAAAATGGGATTGGAAATGATTCAACGGCTATGGCTTAAGGAAGAGGAATTTGCCAGTTCATCTGAAGGATCCCAATCCAAAGATGAAGAGTAAATCTTGGAGAGAATCATTGAAACCTCGGACATAGAAGGCTGAGAGTTCATATCTTCATGCACACACTTATAAGCCAATTGAGCCGTTGAGTATGCCAAATCCAACGGATATTCTCTCCGAAGGTTATAATCCATGAATCCCATCAGCTTCTCCCTCACATCTTCCCCCTCGAATACATTCCTGATGACCACAAACAGCAAATCATCTGCGCCTCCTTTGTTATTTCCTGATGGTCTGACTGCTGGTTTTCCTGATAAGAGCTCAAGAAGTAGTACCCCAAATGCAAAAACATCGAGCTTTGGGGTTACTATCCCGTTTTCTGTGTACTCAGGAGCCAAGTACCCATGAGTTCCTACTACATGCTTGGTTAAATGGAATACCCCATTTTCATCTTCATCTTGAATTGTTCTTGCTAACCCAAAATTGGTGATCTTTGCCCTGTAGCTGGAATCCAAAAGTACATTGCTGCTCTTTAGATTCTTGTGAATATAAGGCGGATTGACGTAGCTGTGAAGGTAATTCAGGGCATCTGCAGCATTGCAAGCGATCTGAACCCTTTGTTTCCATCCAAGAATCGGCAAAGAAAGCGAATCATCTTCTGATTGATGCTTCTGTTGGCCAAAAAGCCAGTCATCAAGAGACCCCTTCTCAGCAAACTCATAAACCAGGTAAGTGTTTCCTTCATGAATGCAATACCCAGATAGCCGAATTATGTTCGAATGGTTTATATGCTTCAAGAGATTAATCTCATCATTGGGAACACTCCCTTTCAGTATCTTGATTGCAGCATCATCATCATTGAACTCACCTCGAAATACCGATCCCTTAATTCTATTTCCCTCACGGAACTTCCCGGTTGCTTTCTCGACCTCAGAAAACTTGTAAATAGTCAACGACCCAATTGCACCCTTAAAACCATCCAAATCCACAGACCATGATTTGGTGTTCTGAGTCTGAGTACTAGAATATGATGCAGGCAGAGGTGTGTACTCTGTTGATTCAGGATCTTTCTTATCGCCCTTGCCCTCGGCTTGCTCGGTAGAAACCGGCTTCTTCGATGGGCGGAGGATACAAAACCAGAAAAAGAAAGAGCACAGAGAAATAACCAAAACTCCGGCTCCAATCCCAACCCCTAAATATACCCACGTTTTGGAAGAATCTCCACTGCCAGTAGGGGTTGTTGTCGGGTTGGGGTTCAATGGAGGAGGAGATGGCGTTGGAGGAGGTGAAGGGAGCTTAATTTGTGCGGGCACAGATTTGATGGGCACCAGTATAGGAGTAAAGGGGTAGATAACATCATTAGCTTTTAGCTCATTAGCGTCGAGAACAGTTTGCATATCTGCAGCAAACATATTAGCAATCTGAGATATATCATCTCCCCAAGTAACAAGGTAAGACACCAAGTACATAGCCCCATACTTCTTCGCTTGCTGTGCAGTAGGGCAGGCACATATCAGTGGAACGGTCAGTTGATCATGAACGTGCAAATTCCGGAAATCAATGGGGTTCTGAGCCATCATGGCTTGACATGTGGTCAGACCCTGATATGTATTGTTAGCCATTGAGAAGTACGTCTCACCTTGGACTTTGATTGTGTAGTTTGCATTATGCTGGTAGTATCTCTGGGCTCCTTTGGTTTGGTTCTGGGGTTGGGTGCACGAGCATGGGATGGGGACCACAACAAGGCGGTTCGCCGGAATGGGGTCAACATCTGATATGTTGTTGAGGTGGGCTATCTCTGAGGGGCTTGAGTTGAGGAGGAAGGCGATGCCTGGAGGAGTGTTGTAGCTTGGTGGGCTTGATCGGAACGTCAAGTAGGCGGGGCAGGAGGAGGTGTTTCCATTGCAGAGGAAGCCATTGGTGTTGGGGTGGTTGTTGCAGTCAAGCTGGTTGTTGTTGACATATTGTTGTTGGGAGTTTGATTTTAGGATTTGGGATTGAAGAGTGATGAAGATGATGATCAACAGCAACAGAAATGGAGATTGTGTTGTATTCATGGTGGTGGATTTGTGGTTAGCGGTGATCGGAGACTTGAGCTTAACAATTGATTCAGAGGAAAGAAAGGGTAAGGTCCGTGGAAACATCACGTTGCTGTATATGTATGTATATGGCAGGTGGGTGGGGTAAGGAAAATTGACTAGAGCCGTCATCGTTATTGTCTCTCCTTTTTTGATAAGAACTTTATTTTTTAATAGGGTTTTATTCCTCAATTATAATAAATACTAGCCTTTAAATTCCACACTTCACATGGTTTTTTTAAAATTTTAGCTAAAATATTTTTAAAAATATTATTTAAATTTTTAAAAATAATAATATTAACATTTTTGTAATTTGTTTTCTTTTTTTGGCCATTGAAGTAGTTAAAAAGATACTATTTATAATGATGACTTTAAATCACATTTTATTTAATTTTTTATTTTTAAACAAAATTTTAATAAATGTTTAATAAGACATGTGTCTTGGCTGTAACTTTCAAGCTCACTTTTATATATATATATATATATATACTCACCAAATTAATGACCTTTTTTTTTCCTTCCCTTATTATTATTATTATTTTGGGTTGAATTAGGCCTAAACTATCTAGATTAAAGTTAAAGACGAAGCTCATTTGCAAGGTTGAAAAGGAGCGCGGAATTCCGAACAATGGTGGTTTTCCTCCAGCGTAACATTGTTATTAAGGAAAATAATGTACGTACCTCATTTAAAAATTATTAATGAAAATAATGTTTTGTTAATTTACTATGTAGTAACTCGATAGCTGCGAATGTCGTTGTTCCCTCCAGTGGACTCCTGTTTCAGCTGTTGCAGTGGTATTGGAACATGCTTCACTTTTGGGCATCAGTCTGAATGACGATTGATAAAAATCTAAACTAAAGTCTGTTTTCTTCGTTGGGAAATATAGGTTGATAAATGAATAAAGTTAATTAAAATAAGTAGAAATACGTTGAAGTAGGTTAAAGTGAGCATTTTTTTTGTTGAAACGAGTTGAAGTGTAGTGAATTTTTTTATATAATGGATAGAAATTGGTTAAAATAATAGAATGTTGATTTCAATTGATTAAAATAGGTTGAAGTGAGTTGAAGTTAATTAAAGTCATTATTTTTTTATTAAAGTTGATAAAATAAATTAAAATAAATTAAAGTAAATTAAAATTTATTAATATTAATAAATTAAAATTTACAAACGAAAAGAAAACGGTCGTATTCTGCGGAGCTGCTCCACTATTTCCACCGAGCACATTCAACTCCTGCAAATGACGTTTCCATGATGTCAGCTTGTACGACCCTCTCTCATACTTTTTCTCATCTATGTATCACAGAGGTTGCCAGAATGCTCGTTCTGAAGGCTCATGGGTTAGCTGTTCCACACTGATATTGGTCGTTTTATCCTTTCACAAAAAAACAAACACCTCTGGACTTTTGCAGGCAGGACAAGGCTCATACATCAAATTTTTTTTTTTTTGGGTAGATAAAATAATGAATACATGGTTTTTTTTTTTTTTTTGCTTTTTTGAGGATAAATTAATTTAAAACTTGTAAGAATATCATACTGCACACATGGAACACGCAACACGGGATTGGTGTTGATTGTTCTTGACTTATAACAAGGGCGCTGACTCCACACCAAACAAAAAGAAAGGAAACAAAGGTTGCTGACTAATTCTACGGCCAAACAGTCCCGATTGATCTCTCCCCACTTGATTGGCTGGATATAAAACCTGTGGGCCTCGTGGTGGGGCCTGTGGGCCCGACGTACCCTGCAAGGTTTGAACTGGAGTTGGAGAATCCAAATTGCGTTTGCGTGACGCGGGAATTTCTCATGCGGAAAAACTTACCAATCTGCTTGCTCTTTTAGCCTTGGCATTTTTGCAAGGTCAGCGTATACCTTTTGGATGGTTTTCAGTCAAAACTTCATATTTTTAATATTTTCTACTTATTTAGTTTCACTAATCAAATGACCTTTTTAATTATAAATTATTTTAGTGGGTAATTATATAACACAAATTCTTCTATGAGACGATCTCATAGTGATTTATTGTGAGACCGCTTATGCAGCAACACATATTCCTTTTAAATTTAGGAGATGATTAATAAATGTGTGAGACGTATCACAATATAAGTTATCGTAGGATGGTCTCATACAAGACTTATTGATTATATAAATATCTATTAGAACATAACATGGAGTGATTGACTAAAATACTTTATAAATTATCAAATTATCTGTCTATAGTAATACTTTAAAGGAATGTGTGATTCAATGATCCACAAATTTATTTTTTCTTTTTCTCATAAATTAGATCTTTTGAATAATTGGTTAAAATTATTGTACAGTGATCATCACTGAATTAATTAAAAGAATCAAATTTAAAAAATAAACATTATATAAAAAAATACAAAGTTTCTTCTCGCGCATGGAAGTGCTAGCTATCGGATTAGTTATTGCAAGCACAAGAATGAGGGGAATGTCTTGGTCTCAAGGTTGACAGAATGCACTTCCAATAAGTCATTTCTTTTTCAGTATTTTTTTCAATCGTCAATCCGGACCAATGTAGTACCCTTAGTCAAATTATTCACAATACATCAAAGTCTTTTATGATGGTGTCCCCCGGTGCACGAGACCAGAATAAAGATCTACTTAGCAGAGTGTTTTGGATGAATATAGAGTCTACCTTTGGGAAATATCTTGGAGCTCCAATGGTGCTTGGTCGATCTAATAATGAGGCATTCGCACCTCTAATATAGAAAATTCAACGCAAATTGAAAGGATGGAAAACTAGATTCCTCTTCCCAACAGGACGTCTGCCACTTATCAACATTGTACTCGGGACGCTATGTCAGCATAAATTGTCCCTCTATAAACTATCTGAAAGAACCGTCCACTGTATTAACTTTCTCATTTTGATTTTTTAAAAATTGGGGTCAAATTCCTAAGGAGCAAAATCCGTTCATTGGGTGAAAAAGGAATTCTGTCATCAACCAAAAGGGGTGGGTGTTTAGGCATACCAGATGTTAAAAAGTTAAATGATGCACTACTCATGAAACAAGCCTAGTGTATTTATAACAAAGTTGACCTTTTAATCTCTCAAGTTTACCGAGTAAGATATGGAGCTTAATCTTCCATCGATGTTGCATACTGTGATCGTGAGGAGCGAAATCTATCTTGGGGTAGAGTGAGTTTAGTTAAAGTGGTTGTTAAATTCAAAGGTGGTCTCCACTAGCAAATTCGTAATGGACAGACCGTGGGAATCCTTGAAGACTAGTGGTGCAGTCATGGAAGACATCCGTTACAAACACATACAGACAATGTTCTACGGAATAATCGGTTTGTTTCTAATATGCTAAATAACGAGAGAATAAGCTAGGATGTCGGTAAGATCAGCAACATATTTCTGTTCGAAATGACTAATGCTATTCTGGCACAGGTGGTACGACCATCCATGGAACCAGATCGATTGCAGTGGGCTTCAAGTACGACAGGGAAGTATACAGTCAAATCTGGTTATTTTTGGATCAATAGTCCTCACGCTTGGCATGGAGACACTAAGTTCACAAAGATGTGGAAGATTATGTGGGCCTCAAAAATACCAGCACACTGGAAACATTAGTACGGAAGACTTTTCATAACGCCTTACCATTAGGCAACAATAGAAGAGAGAGACGGATAGGCAAGACTAAGATTGTCGACTATGTCGGAATCATGAAGAGCTCGTACGTCATTTGTTCCGCGATTGCTGGCCATCAAAACTCCTATTGTAGGCCTCCCCATTAGGTATTAATGTTGAGGCCAACTTGAATATCCCTTGGGCACATTAGCTTTGTCACTAGATTCTGCTACTAAACAACAAGGAGAAAAATCACAAACAGGGGGTTATTAATTTTATTATCGTGCTATGGAGCATTTGGATTTGCAGGAATCAAGCATTGTTTCAGAAGATCCCGGCCACACTCTGATGGATCGTCAAAGTGTTTAATGCAACTATGTCAAATCTACTTCCCAATAAGCGATTCTCTTTTCCCAAACTAATCTCCTATCCAAATAAGTATGTAGGGTAACACCGGCTAACATAGTTATGTGGGGACAAATAAGAATGTCACCCAATATCGTAATACAGACAGGTGGGTCCTGAAAATCGAAAGGATATCGAAGTGGTATTGGAAAAGTGGCAAAACAAAATAATGCAACGCTAACAGCATGCAAGGGCTCACTTTTTTGCCAATTAGCTGTAGTTGTAGAAGCAGCAGCGTTATAAAAGACACTCAAGACAATAGTGCAGATGAAATGGAGAGTATTGGAGGTTTGGATTGATAGCTCAGGCGCGGTACACTACATTAACAAGAAGGATGCTATCCCTGTTGAAGTTTCCTTACTTATTGATAAGTGCCTTAGTTTTAAAATTTCTTTCTTTATTGTATTATTAGAAAGATTAGTAGAAGGGATGTAAGTGAAGCCCATCACTTGGTTGTCTAAGCGAGATGTAGAATGCTTTAGTGCACTCAAATATATCTGCATTACCTGACAAAAAAAAAATTATCCCCAAAATCCAAGTGACTAATACAAGTTTTGTTACACAAAGACTTCAACTTAGATCACACTGCACTATTTTCAAAAACGAACCAAAAATTCAACCGAGAAAAATCCTTTGCTAGTTACTATAGCTTAGAACTAGAATTTCAAATAGGAGTAAATCTTAGAAAGAGTCATGAAAACCTCAAACACAGATGGCCAAGAGTTGATGTCTTGATCCACACACTTGAGAGCCAATTGAGCCATTGAGTATGCCAAATCCAGAGGATATTCACTACCCATATTAGAATCCATGAAACCTATAAACTCTTCCCTAACATTTCCCCCCTCAAACACTCTTCTCATCACCTTAAACAACAAATTGTCTGCTGTTCTCTTGTTCTCTGATGAAAAAGCAGCCGGCTTTCCTAATAGGAATTCAAGTGGCAGCACCTCAAATGCAAACACATCCAATTTGATGGTCATTATCTAGTGTTCAAAGCACTCGGGTGCCAAGTACCCATGATTGCCTATCACATGTTGTGTCAAACACAATTCACCACTGTCATATGTATTTTCTGCTGCTCATGCCAACCTAAAATTAGTGATTTTTGCTTTGTAGTTGGAATCTAAACAATGTTACTACTCTTCAAGTTCTTGTGGATGTAAGTAGGTTTAACATAGATGTAGAGGAAGTTAAGAGCATTTGTAATAATGCAACCAATTTGAACCCATTGTTTCCTCTGAAGAACAGGTAGAAAGAGCGAGTTTTCTTCCGATTGATCGTGAAAAAGCCAAATGTCAAGAGACCCCTTTTCAGTAAACTTGTAGATCAAGCAAGTATTTCCTTCATGAATGCAATATCCAGATAGCCTAATTATGTTGGAATGATTTATATGCTTCAAGGGATTGATCTCTTCACTTGCTACACCACCTTTCAGGATCTTAATTGCGGCCTCATCACCATTAAGTTTGCCTCTAAATACAAAGCCCTTGATTCTGTTTGTCTCACTGAACTTGTCAGTTGCCTTCTCCAAGTCTGCAAACTTGTAGACAGTCAGAGACTCTATTGCACCAACAATCCCATCCAAAGTTACAAACCATGATTTTGGGTTCTAACTACTATTACTGTAAGATCCAGGTAATGTTTTGTACTTTGCTGATTTGGGGTCATTCTTTGTTCCCTTCTTACTAGAGACAATTAAAGCCGGTTTTTTTGAGGGTCTGAGGAAGAAGACCTAAGCGAAAATCAAGGAGAGAATAAGTACCAATAAACCAACTCCAATGCCAAAGCCCATAGATCCCTACTGCTTAGAAGAATTCCCACTTCTGCTATTGGAAGGGATAGGGTTGGATGGAGGAGATGGGACCGAAGAGCAAAAGGAAAAGCTGATGTTTGTGGGCATGGATTGTAGGGGTACCAAAATCGGTGAAAAGGCAAAGATAGTTGAATCAAAATTCAACTCATTAGCATCCAAAATACTCTGCATATCAACCCCAAACATGTCAGCAATTTGTGATACATTATCTCCTGGGGTTATAAGGTAATAGAGCAGAAAACAAGCACCATATCTCCTCTCCTGCTCAGCAATAGGGCAAGCACACCTAAGGGGGACTTGAAACTCATTTCCAATGCGCAAGTTCTGTGCTTTAAATGGGTTTTGAGACATCATAGCTTTACAAGTGGTTAGCCCTTGGTTTTAGCCATGGTGAAGTATGTCTCACCCTCATCCCTAAGCTTGTATATTGCATTGTACTGGTAGTGTCTGTTGTTACCGGTGCTCATGCAACTACAGGTCACAGGAACCACAATCATCTGGTCCACTGGGAGGGGTTCAGACACCGAGATGTTGTTAAGTCAGGCTATGTCAGAGGCATTGGCACTAAGAAGGGAGGCATTGGCACTAAGAAGGGGGGCAATGTTCTTGACTGTGGTATACCATGGTGGGCTTGACCAGAATGTCAAGTAGGCTGTGCAGGTGAAATGTAACACTCCGCCCAAAAGGGGGTAGACACATTACCGCCGTGGATGTTCACTAGGAACATCCACAAGGCCATTTAAACTTCTTAACTATAATTAACCAGTTAATAGGTGACAATAGCAGAAGCTCTTATTAAAATCTAACTAGAGTTCAGGAGGGTAAATCTAAAACATGTATTACATACATACTTAAACCATATCCCTAAAAGTCTTACACATGTGTAAACCAAAAATACATTCAGAATTATATTTACGAAACATAATCCATAATATAAACATACAATGAGATCTGCATCCCCAACTAAGTTCTTCGAAAACTTTTCATAGCTAGCTAGCTTTCTTAATACTCCTGTGGTACCTTTTTGCTTCCAAAACCTGAAAAATGCTGAGGTCATGAGCTCTCCGAGCCTAGTGAATAACCCTTACCTTTCCCGTTGTTACACTTTTCACATTAACCAGTTAACACATAGCCACACAGTACACGTATCTTATGACATATAGACAGAACATATCACATAGCATACAGAGGGTGAGAAGAGAACATGCCTATGCTTCAGAAATCAAAGTAAACTCATATCTTTCATATCTAACATGCTCCCGAGCTTCCTAAAATACACACATATATTTATGTCATGGGGTGGGTAATTAGACTAACTTAGTCATACCTGTCCCATACCAGGTACAATTTAAGGACTCTCGTTTTCACTTAAGTTCCTAAACAAACTTTGCGGCTAGTCTATTCACTAAACTAACCATGGTTGTCCCATTCCAACCATCTCCTTTGAGCTCCTAATCCTCATTGAAGTCCAAAGGAAAGTAAAGCCTGCTAAATTAAGCAAATGGCCTGCCCATAGCCATACTTGATGCATACATAAAGCATATCTTTTTTAAAAACCCACATACCTGCTATGTACAAATAACATATTTCTTTATAGGTATTTATCAACCAGATATATGCTTTAAAATCAATCACAATTTTATAAATATCCTAAATAATTCTTCAAATCCAAAACCAAGTCCAAATCCAGGCCACAACCATTTTCATATCATATCCAAAGTCCAAATCCAAGCCAAAGCCAATTTCATAACATATCTAAAGTCCAAATCCAAGCTAATTACCATTTTCATAACATATCACATATTCTTTACTGAAGGCAAAACTTTTTAGTTTAGGAAAAATCAACTCATGACTCTCACAAAGAATCATCACATTATAAGGGTGATAAATATATCCTGGTAGCCCAGCATTCATATGGTACCAACCAGGCACCCACGCTCTAAACGATGCGAATTGCCCACGACACAAACCATGGAATCACATTCATATCCTAGTAAGTTTAGGCTCACTAGGGATTCACATGGCTCACATAATGTATAAGACCGACATTCATACCCCAGGGGACTGGTTAGAACCTCTCCCACTAGGTGACCTGAATATAACGACAGTCACTACTATGGCCACAGCTCTAGAACGTCATCTAATAGCCTCAGTTGAGATATGAACCTTTTTTCCAAAAAACATAACTTAGTGAAATCATATATGTCATATAATCACATTTTTATTCTTTCAAAGAAGCTCAATTTCACAATATTAACAAAAACATAATCAAAACAAGGCTTAATTCCACGCAAAATAATTTTCACAAGTTTCCCATAAGCCATAAGAATGCATTATTGTTTTAATGGCCAAAAAAAAAAAAAATACAATTTAGTTATGTTATACACATATTACCATAACTTATTATCTTCAAAGAAACTTTTATTCACATCATATATCCAAATATAACCAAGACATAATCTAACTCCAAATGATTTTCACAAACTTCCTATACTTCATCACACAATCAAAATGTTTAGGAAGGTCCACAATGCCCTTTCCATATCTAATTCACGGACATAACATACAAATAGTCCATAGTTACACTAAACAAGGTAATTTAACTCAAAATTCATAACTCAGAATATTTACATCCAATCTTCATGAAATTTTACAAGAAATTGAAAAAATAATATATAGAGTCTAACACAAAAATGTCAAGATTTTTCTCCAAGCCAGTAATTCCCAGAAATTCAAATAGTAAGCCAAAATTATCGAAAATCTGAGAATTGAGCTAAAAAATTCATAACTTATATCATACACAACCCAAATTCACAAAAATTTACAAGCAATCACCCAATATCATGAGGAATCTACAGTAATATTTTCATAATTTTTCTCCAAGTAAATCTTCAAAATAAATTAAACAGTAACCAAAACTATACACCGAAATAGGATAGTTTCAATCAAAAATTCATAACTCCTAAAATACACATCCCAAGTTCGCAAGAATTTATAGAAAATTGCCCAATATCATAGGGCACCTACAATACAAATTTCAGAATTTTTCGTGCTTCCAATAATTCACAAAAAATCAAACAGTGGTAGGCTAGGTGTCAAATCTGAAAATTCAACCCCTATTTTTCTTCCATCTTGTTCTTTCGACACCAATAATCAATCCAAAAATCCATAGTTTACCATATATATAAATAAATTCACAACATATCTATCAATTTTCAACATCTACATATTCCAAAAATCACAAATAAATATGAACTTTTAGGGTGGGTTTCTATCAATTAAAATTAGTGTTCTAACCTACTAAATCCTAAAACATCAAATTCAAGGCTTTAATTCTGAATTGATTAATCAAACTCAAGTATAGACTTTCAAATTCATGTTCCCCTAATTAATTTTAGGTTGAAGGAAAAGCAAAGATTACTCACCTCCAATCCACCAAGTTTAATCTATCTTCTTTTTGCTTCGTTCTTCTTTCTCTTTATTCTTCTCTTCTTCTCTTCTTCTCTCTCGTCTCCTCTCTCTGTTGTGCATGGGTTTGGGGTTGAGAAAGCAAGAGAAGCCCCCCTTTCCTCTTGGATAAATATCACGTGAAATAAAAATTCCCCTTCCCCCTTTTCTTTTTGCTTTTTTTTTTTTGGATCAAGCTATCTTTTTTGACTCATCTTTTCATTTTTTTTTGGGCAAATACTACTACGTGAGACATACTTTCTAATTACTCTCCAAAACATAATAATAATAACATAAAATACACATATGTACCTAAAATAAAATACGTATAATATACACATAGTTTACGTACTGCACATAAATCAAAATAAGTAACAGAAATTTCGGGGCGTTACATGAAAGGAGTGCCATTAAAGAAGAACCCAAGGGTTTTGTTGTCGTTGTTGTTATTGCAGTCGAGTTGGAGGTTGTTAATGTTATGTTGCTGAGAGTTGGATGTTTGGATTTGGGATTGGACAACGATGATGATGATGGTTATGAGCACCAAAAGTGTGGGTTGCGAAGTTGGCATGGTGGTGGGTTTTTCGTGATCAGTGGTTTTGATCAGCTTTACATTGCCTTGTAATGAAATGGGGATCGTGATGTCATTGTGTTGACTTTTAAGGCTACATCAACACGACATTGCTTTTGATTTATCAACAAATGTCTTTGGATAGACTGCTTAAAATTCCTTAACAATTTTCCATCAAGTTGATGAATTTTGAGCCGCTTTTGTTGGCTTTTCATTCAACGCTATGACCTTGACCATGAGTAGTTGAGGGTTTTAATACTAGCTCAAAGAATTGGCAAAGTTGACCTCATCAGGTGAGCTGGACAAAGATGGGGTGTGCCTGGAATTTAGAAAATTAACAGATCTGGCGAAGGGGTCATTTGATTTGGGCACAGGTCGGGTTAAGTTTGGGTTGGGTCACGTTTCGGGTTAAATGATATTTCGGTTCCGTTTAGTTTGGGTGCGGTGAACTTCGGTTTAGGTCAATGAGTCGTGTTATGCTTAAAGGAGCCCAATTCAAATCCAAATTGTCTAATGCATGTATTCAATACATATCTACCAAATATTTATTTTTTTCTTATTAATTTTATGGAATGACTAACTTAACTTCTGAAAAATTATTAACTTAAATCATTCTAAATAAACCCAACCCTTTTTGTTTCTTTTTTTTAAAAGATGCCCCAAGGAAACGGTATTAAAATTTGAACTAACTTGTAGCATTAACCATGGTCATTAAATCACAATTTATTAAGGCTAAATCTCACAGCAATTATATACCACATATAAAGCTAGAAAGAGGGGAAGAAGAGATTCTTTTTCTTCAACACAAAAAGATTGAAACCTCTGTGATACATTGTGATATGATATGAACTTGATTTATGTTAATTGATATTGGAAGAAGCTCATAAAGGTTATGGGCGAAATGAGACATGGTTTTGATACCTTGCATTATAGGTGAATAGTAGATGGTCATAAACAATATTGAACGCATTTTTGTCTTCTTGACAATCCCCTATAGTGAGAAATCTGAAATCTCTATTCATTCCAGTTAGTTCTCGGTAAGTCACTCAAAATCTTCAACATTTTATGCAACTTCCTTAACATATTATTGGTCGGCCCCAATGTTATTAGGGTTGATGGCCACTTAAGCCACTAATGAGCAGTAACCTCAGTCGACCCCAACCTATATAAGGAGGGTTAGAGGGTCGATCAAAAAATAATTATAGACGGAGATCTTCAATTCTTCTCTCCCTCTCTCATGACCTTTCTACCATCTAGCGGGATTTGAGTTTAGGATATGAATTCCTAAGACGACTTTAGTGACCGTCTAGCAACATTCAGATTATATATGCTATTCCCAATAGTTAATTCTGCATCAAGGTTCCTCATTTATGTTCCTGCAGTGGTATAAGAGCCTAAACTACTCAGTTTAGCCCCGATCGATTCATTCCTATCCGAATTACATGATTAATTCATAATCATGCTACTAAATTAATGTTTAGCATATTTCTTAGTGACTATGTGTCGAGATTATTGATGTTCATTCTGCCCAATATAAATTGTGTGACTAATTGCTCATTTTTTTGATAGGAAAAAGGGGTAGCATAGCTATATTAAATTGTCATCGACATAAGCGTATATATCCTGCGAAGCCCAGTCGAGAACATCCCCGAGAATGTCAGAGTCCCGCAGCTTACCATCTAGATAGAGAGGTTGTCTATGGGTGAGATCATGGGCTACCCTATTACGACCTCTTTTTACAAAAGACCAAGAAACAAAATCAAATCTTTTGACAAAGGAAAGAGTATCTCTAACATAAAGCCTAACAGGAGTATCATGAATCTAATCAGACCTAAGCATATGTACCAAGGGGAGATAATCTTTCTCTATAACCATGATACGTGCACCAAACTCAAAGGCAGCTTTTACGGCATACAAACATCACTTCATCTCCTCAACCTTGGTGTTACTAGGGCCATGACCATGTTGGCTCCGGCTAGGGTCACTTCACCTTCATGACTTCAAAGAACGAATCCCTAGCCCCAAAGGTATTACTGGCCACCGCACCATCAAAATTAAGTTTGAGGTAGCTCGTTATTGGGTGGCTCTACTAGTAGGGGCTCCACACTTCTCGGTGTTGCACCGGTGTCAATGGGGACTCGCGCTCTTGAGTCTCTTGGAAGCTCTTGACGAAGTCCATAACTCTCTTCCCTAAGGTGGTAGATTCTGATATGGATTGTTGTAGATAAAACGGTTTTGCGCATTCCAGCACTCCCATAAAATCGCAAAGAAGTCGCAAAATCTGTCCCTATCCGGAGACGCTTCACTTGGTCCAAGTAGTCGGCAAGCGACCGAAATTTATGTGCCCAAAGGGACTTGCCAATTTTGTAGCCTTGCCATATCTGGGATGTAAGTGGGCACTCGAGGACAGCATGTATATTTGATTCTTCAATATGCCCACATATGCTATAAGGCATTGAAATGCTCAGGGCACATTGAGAAATGGCCAAGGCTGGCGGGAGAATACCTGTTACCGCACGCCACACGAACAGTTTGATCTGAGGGGGGAATTGCAATGCTAAATAGCTCTCCATAAAGAGTTGGCCCTTGATGAAGCTGACCCGTTTTCCACCTAGAAGTCAGAGACAAGCCTATAATATGCGGATCTGACAAAGAAGAAGCCTTGTGTGTGGTAGTCTCTGACGAGTTTATCAATCACCCAAGAGCTACAAAGGGGGTATTTAGAATCAATTCTGCATCACAGTCGAAGAAGATATGCCATATTAGGCGTTCACGCCAGCAAGTAAAATATTAGTCAATAAGATTGTTCACCTTAAGCTCGGCCTAGGTGCTTGTCTTAGGTGCAATGGGCTTGAATGAATTGAGGCGAGGCATCCATCGATCTTTCCATACACTTAACATATGACCATCTCCTAAGAAAAACATCTATGACACCTAATAGGCTTCGTCATGTATAGCTAGGGCGGTTTTCAAGCGAGGTGTGGAATATTTCATATCCGGGTAGTATTTAGCTTGTAGGAATCTAGCAATAGATGAGCCCTGGTCCCTGAGAAGCCTCCAAATTTTCTTCGTTAAGAGGGCCTCGTTGAAGATTTTCATGTCCCTATAACCCAGGCCTCTGTCATCTTTACCTTTACAGAGGTGGGAAACATTAATCCAATGTATTTTACGGTCCTCCGGTTGATGACCCACCAAAAACAAATAATTGAAGATTGAGTAGATTGGTAAAGTTGCTTGGATAATTTGAAAGTGCTCACAATGTAAGTAGGGATGGCTACAGCTTCTATCAGCACTTCGCTACCTGCCCTTGAGACCAATCTATCCGGATAGCTATTTATTAATGCGGTCAACTAAAAATAGGAGTAGTTTCTTCCTCGATCGCCCAATGAAAGTGGGGGCACTGAAATATTTGTCATGAGATTGTACTTCCTTGATGTCCAAGCAGAGGGTGATTTGATTTCGTTGCTCAGTAGAGATGCCCTTACTAAAAACGACATCAGTTTTAGCGAAGTTGATCATTTGCCCAATGCCTTCTCATACCGGTAAAGATTCTCTCGAAGTGTTGTCAACTTGGGCTATGGTTGCATCACAGAAGATCATGGTGTCATCTACAAATAGCAAGTGAGAAATAATGGGGGCATTACGGCAAAGAGAGTAGCCGTGCAAGGAGTTTTGTTCCACTGCTCTTTTTAGAAGACTAGAGATCCCTTCAGAAACAAAAAGGAAGAGGCATAGGGAGGTTTGGTCTCCCTAACGGATGCCCCAACTTGGAATAATGTGACCACTTAGAAGCTCATTGATGAGAAACGAAAAGGATGTAGATTTGACACTCTTCACTACGAGATCCACCCATTGGTAATAGAATCCCAATCTGAGCATAACATTGGCCAAGAAGGGCCATTAAACCCTATCAAAGGCCCTAGACATATCCAATTTCGCTGCCATTGAACATGTCGATCTCAAGTCTTCGTGCATGGCATGGAGGATTTTGAATGCAATAAGAATGTTGTCAGAGATAAGACGCTCTTAGGTAAAGGCTCCCCAAGTGTCACAAATAATACCAGGCAGGAATGGTTTCAAATGGTTAGCAATCGCCTTCATAAACAACTTGCAGAAAATGTTACATGGGCTAATTGGCTGAAACACACAGATTGAATCAGGCTTGTACTTTTTGTTAGAGATAAGACGTATACTTTGCGGCTACCGTGTTGGTTGGTCTCGCAGGGCCTTGGTGGCCTCTGCCGCCATAACAACCCAAATCCATAAATAAAATAAAATAAAATCGAGAATAGGGAATAAGAGTTGGAATTTAAAACCATGACATACCTATCAGACACTATTGGAGGGGTGCCACATGTGAGTCATGTGCAGCTGACGAAGGCATTCCCCTTCCTCTGATCGCCTCTCTAGCCGCTGATTTGTTCAACATCGACAAGTAAATCATGAAAACGCATCATTCTGGGTGCATTTGAGGCCTACACGCCACCACACTAGTGGCCCATTAGCAGCGTGGGACTCACGGCTTAACTCAGCTTTGGCCGATCTACACCCTAATGGTGTCCCTTTTATAGTCGAAGACGTAGATCCGGGGTCATGAACCTTGTAATCATGGCGGAGAAGGGTGGTGTAAGCATCATTTGGGAGGGTTTTGATGGCGGTGCGCAGGCTATGGAGAGCTTTCATGGAAAGGAAAAGAGAGTTGAGGGGCATCCATGGCAAAAGAGAGAAGCCTTGAACTCCATTTCCCCATAAGTTAGAGCTAAATCGAAGAGAGAGAGCATTAAGGTTAGACAACGGAGGGAGTAGAGGTGAGAATAAGGGTGTTAGGGTTAGGAATGGGAAGGCGGTTGGGCTTCTTTTGGTTTTATAGACCAAGGCCCTCCAATCTCCTTCCTTTTAATCATTTTTTTGTTGTTTATTATTTGATCTGTTTTGATCCAAGCTTACATGTAAACGTGTATAACTAGTCCATATTATGCATTTGTTGCATCCTATTTTATAAATATATGTTTCATAAGGCTAAGTAATATGACATTAGCATGTTGAATAATGCTTCATAAATGCATTTTACGGAACATGAATATTTATGTGTTTTTATAAGATGAGAAGTTGTTATAAGAAAAAAAAATTATATAAATGAATTTTTATGTGGTTATGTTCTTGCGAAATGTACTTATAAAATTTCTTTCATGTTATTATGTAAATAAGTTTTATATAATAATCTTTGCTTGATATGTAATTATGCATTATATGTCAATAAATAGTGATATTATATGAATTTGTTTTATATAAATTCACGCAAATTCATTTTACGTGATCAAATTCTATATCTTTGTGATATTATCCAATTAATATGTTGATTAGTTTAACAAAATTCTATGGAATTATATGATAATTAAACTATATAAATTTCTAACTCATATCCATATGTGATGATTATGAGGTTAGCGAAATTTTCGAACACATAATGCGGATAATGGGGTTTCTCGATAATTTAATCATTAAACGATATGCCCAACATTTTATATAAAGCCTTCAGATATTACAACTAAGAATTTGATAGGTAGTATTCCTTCTAACAAAAATTTGGATGGCTCGAATTACGATGTTTGGCATCTAAAATTCTAGTTCGCTTGAATGAGGGTAACATGCTGGATCTCTTAACGACTTCCATGTCTGCTTTAGTAGAGGCAAAGATAGTAGCGCTAGTGAGTACTATGAGGAAAACCTAAAGGAATACCACGCTTGGTTCAAAAGGGATTGTTCTGCATGCTACACATATGTTGTCTTGCATGCATGACGATCTCCTAGAAGACTTTGAATGTTTTCTCACTGTTAAGGACATATGGGCCCAACTTACGATCAGGTTCGACCAAACATCCGCTACAAAGTTGCGTATCTTACACACCTCCCCTGTCTGAAAGGAACGAGGGAGGCTTATCTGCTCAAGAGAATAAGATTCATTCTCAATCTCTAATTTATAAGGAGAGCCAACCTGAGAATGAGGTTCATCTGCAATCTCTTATTCCTGATCATGTAGTTAGCCCATATGTTCAGGATCCGTCACCTCCAAGGGATAGTGAGAGTGATCCTTCATATGCTCAAGGTCCCATACCTCTTAGAGAAAGAGGTAGGGATTCCTCATAGATAAATAATGAAGGCCCCAGAATCTGAAGGAGTGAGTGTGAAGGAATTCCTCGATGATATTTCCAAATTAAAGAGGAAATATTCTTATGTACTCCCTCAGAAGTTGAGGAACCTAGATCTTATAAAGAGGCGATTGATTCACAAATTCACAAAGAATGGATGGATACCATAGCGGTTAAGATGAACTCAAAGGCAAGAAATAAGGCTTGGGAACTCATTGATCTTCCACCCAACGTAACTCTATTGAAAACAAGTGGGTTTTCAAGATGAAGCGTTCGGCAGATGGTTCGATCGATAAGTTCAAGGCCCTTGTAGTGGAGAAAGGCTTTACGCAAATTTAGAGTATAGACTACGGAGAGACATTTTCTCATGCGATGAGATTTGCCTCTATTTATCTACTCCTAGCCCTGGTTGCCTATTTGGACCTAGAGTTGTTTCAAATGGATGTAAAGACTGCTTTCTGTTAGGCGATAATTTGTCGCATTTTTACGTGCCCTTTTCACCTAATCTTAGCTCGTATAATAACGTAATCTTTAGAGTTTTTCTTGTTTTATTAAGTATTCTTTGTTATTTTTACTTGTTTTATTTATTCTTACAGGTAATAAGTTGAACCAAGCAAATGTCGCGAAAAAGGGCAGAAAAGGATCAAAACAGGCGAAAAGGCGGAAAAACGGGAGCCAGCCGGGACGACCGGCCAGCAAGGTGGCACGGCCACCCCGTGCCACGTGGCACGGTGCGGCCGTGCCACATGGGCACGGTCGTGCCCCCTTTGTTTCTTTCGGTTCTTCGCGGCCCGCCTTGTCTTCTATTTAATCCTCTTTTCTCGACCTTGTTCGGGGCTTCTTCTTCGACTTCCTTAGGGTAGTTTAGTTTAGGTTTTTAACCAATAAAAACCCCTTTGAAGGGATTAGATTAGGACTTTAGTTGTTTGTATTTTGGGGATTCAAGCTTGTGGATTTCAAGTTCTTCAATCAATTCAAGCATAAGTTTCCCTCTTCCTTTTCTCTATTTATTTCATTGTTATTCTTGTTTATGTTTTGTTAATTTTAATTCTTGTATTTGTTTTGTTTAAGTTTATTCGTTTAGTTTTCATTGTTAATTTATGTTGTTTAGTTGTTTAGATTCGTTTTATTTCATTCTCTTCGTTTTGCTCTTCAAGTTTATGTTCTTGTTGGTTAGTTTAGGTTTTCACGCGTTTTTCATGATTTGTTGGTAGATTGTGTTGGCTTGAATTATGATTAGCCTCTTGATGGCTAATTGATCCTGTATTAGGCCTAACCACACCCAATCTATGTCTAAAACTTAGAGTTTTCCTTCACGCCCGCCAAGTGTTCGATGAAATGCCTGAGAGGGTTTTCATCCATATTTTTGGGCGATTGACTTATGCTGAAAGGTGAGGTCAATTTGCTAGTGTGGGAGAGGGAATGGCCGAGTTCGGGACACGAAAGTAGTATCCGAATCGAGCTAGGTCCGGGGTTGCTAGTTTTGTGGTCTAATTCGACTAACCCCACGAAAGTAGGTGGTTACGCGAGTTAGACTAGCTCATGACCCTTGAGAGAGGGCTTGGGTGGTCTTTGATGATGCAACCGACCATCTCTAGTTCGTAGTGTGGTTTGGGTAGGTTAGGACTCATCTTGGTTAGTTAGTTTATCCATTGGTAAAATCACAACTCCAAGTCGTTTGTTTCTGTGTTTATAACGTAGTTTAGTTCCCCCTTTTCACCCTTCGATCCTGCCTAGCTTGAGACGCTTTAGTTAGCTCTGGTAGTTGAAAACACAATTCCCTGCGGACGACACCCCAAGTACTCAACGATACACCTTGCACTTGGGGTTTATAAATATTAAAACTCTGTTTTTCTGCAACAAGTTTTTGGCGCCGTTGCCGGGGAATTGGCGTTTTTCAATATTGGGGTTTACTTCAGCATTCGAGACTAGGCCTTTAGAAAATCCAAAAAAAATCAAAAAAATCAAAAATTTCAAAAAAAAAAAAAAGAAAATATGTCTCCTTTCCACTTCCCTCAACATGAGCATGAATTGTTTTGGCAATACTATGATAGATTACATGCTTTTCTTGCTCATTGTGGTTATTGCTTCGAGAAGTGGGAAATTTTGAACATGTCTATGAGGGTGTGACTTGTGAGACCCGTGCTCTTTTGGAGCATTGGGATTTCTGTGCTCGAAACGTTGATGAAGCTTGGGAATTACTTGAGTGGTTGGCTAGGGATACTTATGAATTTGAGACTAGTCAATTTACTTCATCCATCCCATCCCCCTGCATTCCTAATTATACACCTCTTGCATGTGAGATCTGCCATCGTTCTGACCATGATAGTGTTTCTTGTCCCTATCGTATTTCTGCTGATGGTTTTGCTAGAATTTCTAGTATGATAGAGGCCATGAACAAGTAACAAGTTGAGTTTGCTGAGATTGTTAATAAATCGAGGGAGTATGACCTATCACCCAAGATTGACCCTAGTTCTAGTGCTCCTAGACTTGATGTCAATCTGTGTGATGATGGTGCGTCCTTTCCTCCTCTAGAGTCCGGACTAGAGGAGGTGCTCGACCCTCCCTTACCTACTCTACCTCTTGTTGCTCCATCCCTACCTAGCACATTTAAGGGCAACACTTTGACCTATCCTGATCCACCTTTCCCTTTAGCTCAGTCGACGGAGTTCGGGGTAGGTGCGACATTTTGTGTTGGTGCTAGGGTCGATGGGGATGATTTCTGTCTTGAGTCAGACGGTACTTGTAGTGAGGTGCAGGATCTTGACAAGATTCTCGAGGGGGAGTCCTGTGTGGATGCTGTGGCTGTAGTTTCATCTAGTCCTGATCTTACTGACCATGTATCCCTCAACTCCCTTGATATTTCTCATGCTTCTTCATGTTCACTACCCTCCTCTTCCCCTGAGTACCATAATTTATCACTCATTGCATGTCATGATATGCTTGAGGGGAATGAGATAGACTGTATGGAGTCCCTAGGTGCCTTTAGAGGGTATGACCCCTCCCCTGACCCTTATAGTCTATACCTAGAGGACATGCCTGGAAAAATCATCTTTCCTATTGAATTCAATCATTCTACTGATTTTTCTAAGGCATTTGATAAATTCAGGAGAGCACTTACTATTATTTCTGCATTCCTGTTTAAGTGCTCCTACTTACACTCATCTGAGTTGCAGGCTCAGGTGTTTGATAAACTTCTGCGAGCGTTGACAGCATCTGAGTTGCCGATGCGCGTCCTGAATGCCGCCGAGGAGTGGCTAATGCTCCTCGTGCTTCCCCAACCTCGTCCTAGCGAGGTGTAGTTTGGGTACATTCAGTACCCGACCTGGTATACTCGTTCTCACTCTTCTCCTCCCCCCCTTCTTTTATTTTTCTTTTCTTCCCTTTTTGTTTTTGTTTAGTTGTGAATATTAGGATTGTGTTTTTGGTTGGTGATCATCTTGGGGTGAAACTTGGTTGTTGTTGAGCCGTTGTTGGCTATGATCACCAATTTTGTGTTTTTGTGGATTTTTATTGTGTTGTGATGGGTGGTGTTGTTGGATTGGTCTATATTTATTTTTGGTGGTGTTAGTTTATATTTATGTGTGATCGTGTTGTTGTTTTGGGTGAGCTTGTGTTTTTTGGGAGAGTGTGTTAGCTGTGTATATTTTTGTCATCTTTTGTTTTTCTTGTATTTGATTTTGTTTTCTTTATTTTTGTGTGTTGGTGATGACTCATGGCTCCCAATGAGGATATTGTGAGATTTAGGTGTGGGGGTGGGGTCATCTCCCATTTTTCTTCTTATTTTTGTGAAAATTTTTCATTTTTGTATAACTTTTTCATTTTTTCTCCTTTTTGTACAAATTTTTCTCTTCTTTTTGCATTTAGGGGAGTTTTGTACTATTTTGATCAGCCTTGATCCCTGATACCTTGACTGTTAGCTCGTATATAAGTATAATGTGTATGATAGATATTCATCCCTAATCTGTCGTTTTAGACCTCAGTTCTAACCCCAACAGTCCATCGTAATTTTGCAATCCAGTCCTGAATTCATGTATTGTCATCATCCTGAATTCTTAGTCTTCCACGATCGACTCTCCCATTGTCTACTGCACAGTTCCCTTTACATGTGCTGGCACCCCCTTTCTTTTTCCAAAACGAAAGCAAAAACAAACAAATTCAAGCGCTACTGGGTGTATCCCTTTGAGGCGTGACATGAGTTTGTATTGAAAAAAAAAAATAATAATGGAAAGAAAAGAAAGTGGGGAAGAAAAGAGTTGGAAATGATAAGTACCCCTTTGAGGCATGCGCTACTGGGTGTTACCCTTTGAGGCAATACTGCTATTGGGGAAGCCTGCTTTCTATGCTAGCCAATCAAAAAGGTAGCTTGTGCCAATTGCGTGGGATTGAGTTTGGTTTTGGTAGGCTTAGTTTCAGGGTGATGATACACTTGCACACTAGGCACCAGGATGGATTCAATATTCTCATGCGTCGTGGGGTGAAAAGCTGATGTCTGGATGCCATTCTTTGGGATGATGTGTCCTGAAATGCATATAATACCTGTGTACAGACTGATATTTGAGCTACTAGGTGGTGTTGGTTGATTCGATTGTGTACAGTTTATCCCTATGTATATATTGTGTTTTGCTACTTTTATTTTTCGATTTTTTGTTTCTCTTTTCTTTGTTTTTTCTTTTTTTTTTGAGATTTTGTGGGTATATCTTCTGCAAACCCTCACGAGACCTTACTCGTCCACTTGGGGTAACCAAGGGGTTTAAAGGGCTTATTGCATACGCTAAATGCAATCGCGATTCCTGCGAAAGTGAGTTAGGTTTCTAGATTAGTTTTTCTTTTATTTTGCTCGAGGACGAGCAAAAGATAGGTGTGAGGGTATTTGTTAGGCGATAATTTGTCGCATTTTTACGTGCCCTTTTCACCTAATCTTAGCTCGTATAATAACGTAATCTTTAGAGTTTTTCTTGTTTTATTAAGTATTCTTTGAGATTTTTACTTGTTTTGTTTATTCTTACAGGTAATAAGTTGAACCAAGCAAATGTCGCGAAAAAGGGCAGAAAAGGATCAAAACAGGCGAAAAGGCGGAAAAACGGGAGCCAGCCGGGACGACCGGCCAGCAAGGTGGCACGGTGCAGCCGTGCCACCTAGGCACGGTCGTGCCCCCCTTTGTTTCTTTCGGTTCTTCGCGGCCCGCCTTGTCTTCTATTTAATCCTCTTTTCTTGACCTTGTTCGGGGCTTCTTCTTCGACTTCCTTAGGGTAGTTTAGTTTAGGTTTTTAACCAATAAAAACCCCTTTGAAGGGATTAGATTAGGATTTTAGTTGTTTGTATTTTGGGGATTCAAGCTTGTGGATTTCAAGTTCTTCAATCAATTCAAGCATAAGTTTCCCTCTTCCTTTTCTCTATTTATTTCATTGTTATTCTTGTTTATGTTTTGTTAATTTTAATTCTTGTATTTGTTTTGTTTAAGTTTATTCGTTTAGTTTTCATTGTTAATTTATGTTGTTTAGTTGTTTAGATTCGTTTTATTTCATTCTCTTCGTTTTGCTCTTCAAGTTTATGTTCTTGTTGGTTAGTTTAGGTTTTCACGCGTTTTTCATGATTTGTTGGTAGATTGTGTTGGCTTGAATTATGATTAGCCTCTTGATGGCTAATTGATCCTGTACTAGGCCTAACCACACCCAATCTATGCCTAGAACTTAGAGTTTTCCTTCACGCCCGCCAAGTGTTCGATGAAATGCCTGAGAGGGTTTTCATCCATATTTTTGGGCGATTGACTTATGCTGAGAGGTGAGGTCAATTTGCTAGTGTGGGAGAGGGAATGGCCGAGTTCGGGACACGAAAGTAGTATCCGAATCGAGCTAGGTCCGGGGTTGCTAGTTTTGTGGTCTAATTCGACTAACCCCACGAAAGTAGGTGGTTACGCGAGTTAGACTAGCTCATGACCCTTGAGAGAGGGCTTGGGTGGTCTTTGATGGTGCAACCGACCATCTCTAGTTCGTAGTGTGGTTTGGGTAGGTTAGGACTCATCTTGGTTAGTTAGTTTATCCATTGGTAAAATCACAACTCCAAGTCGTTTGTTTCTGTGTTTATAACGTAGTTTAGTTCCCCTTTTCACCCTTCGATCCTGCCTAGCTTGAGACGCTTTAGTTAGCTCTGGTAGTTGAAAACACAATTCCCTGCGGACGACACCCCAAGTACTCAACGATACACCTTGCACTTGGGGTTTATAAATATTAAAACTTTTTCTGCAACACTTTCCTCAACCACAGGTGCACGGTGGTGATTATAGCAATCAAGGTCGTCTCCCATAAGGACTAGGTTGATCTACTAGGCTTTATCCCCTTAAGATAGGCTAAGCAAATCTAAATTTGAGATTTGACATTAAATTATTCAACTATCTAGTCTAACGAGTAAATCATTATGGAACTAAGCAAATCAAGCAACTTCCCGATCTATGTATTAATCAATCAGTTTTTCCTCAAATTGACTGTTTTAAAATCAACAATCGATGTAACACAACCCTCTTTCAAGATGAAGTTAAATACCTAAATTTAACTAATTATCATTTCTCAAGGGCTCTTGATTTGTTTATGTTCATTAAGTATGCGATTACCAAATTTATAATTTCTTAATTGGTATGACTTTCTCAAGACTCCACACAATCAAGTCAAATCCTAGGGTTCTAGTATCGAATTTCACCTTTTGGTTCTTCATCCAATATCCAAAACATGAAAGAAAGTGATCAAATATCTTACAAGACAATAAACATCTAAGATTTGATAAAACAATCCACAATTTCAAAGTACTCAAAGAGATGAATAGTAAATCGAGAAATTAACTGTTATTTGCATAAATCCAAAACGAAAACAACAAAATCAAAATCAAAATTACAAAACATAAATCTAAAATGAGAAAAGAGAAGAGAAGAGAAGAGAAAAGAAATGCTCAGCTAAGATAGTGCTTCAATCATCGTTGCAAACCGGGGATGGAATCCTTGTAAATTTTCACTTCAAATCACTCTATCTTCCTTTAATCTAATCTAAATTCTAATCTAATGAATGTTAAAGAGAGAAAATGGAATAGGATGAATGAAGTAGTAAAAATGACTTTTTATGGCTGAAATCAAGTATGCATAACTACCACATTCATAGAACATGAACAGCCACGAAGAAAACTAGCAAGCCCGGGGGAATAGGGCTGACCACGGTAAGTCTATAGGGACCACTATAGCTCGTGGCCCCCACCATGGATAGACCGTGGGACCCTCTATCCTGGTGGTTCTGACGTGCTCGTTTGCTGCTTCTTCCTTGACCGTCTTGGGCCATGGTTTAACCATATTGAATGTCTTTAGGAGTCTTTTGCTATCTTCTTTGACCCTTAAGGCCTCAAAAGTCCTTATTCTGCTTATATAACTTGGCTTATAAAGTCAAAATATGCAAAATCTTTCAAAACAAAAGAAACCAATCGTAATAGTAGAAATAGGGGCATAGATCATATAATTAAGAATATTAATCCTCTAAAATGGGTCCCAACTATTCATAAAATCCTATGTAAATTTGGCATTCATCACTCACCCATGCTTAAACCTTTGCTTGTCCTCAAGCAAACAGTAGATAAAACCAATAGAGGGAGATATATTTAGGTCTCAAATAGGTAACAAGCTCCTTAAAGTGGGTAAGTCATAGCATATCGCAAGCAAGAACATCAATCAATAACATCCCCAAGTAGTGTACAATGCATTTCAAAATCAGGAGAATGTAGATGTTTTCAAATAAATATACAACCATAAGCCAAATATCAAACTTGATCACCCCTAAGGAACCACAAAGCACATGATGCAAGTACATGGAATTGTAGAGCTAAATAAACTGGTGGAGCCTTACTTTTAGGAAATGTCGACTACTCCCACTCTCATGTTTGAAATATAGTATAGGTTCACTAAAGAATCATTCCAAAGATGCAATCTACTATAGGCTTGACAAGACTCTCAAATTCTCTACCACTAAGAATGCAACGTGCACATGACTATCAAGAGGACTTTATATGGGTCGTAATGTGGGCTAGAAGGGTTAAGGGAAATGAGTGGACTAATAAATTTATGTAATTTCGAACTATTTAGCCAAGTGACCAGAGAGTAACCAACAAACCACTAAGCAACTATGAAGCTTATCAACTCTCTAAACTCCAACAATTCAATGAACATACCTTACGAATGAAATAGGAAGTGAGTTGACAAAGAAGGGAAACATAACCAAATGGCTTTTCTCTTTTTTAACATACCCAACAATTCAATGAACATACCCCAACAATTCAATGAGCATACCCCAACAATCCAATCACTTATTCAGTTTTACTTTCTTTTTATCCTCATTCTATTTTTAGACTTTTTTTTTAACATCGCTTTTGTCTTTTTTCTTTTTCCTTATTTTGGAAAATGAAATAAGAATTTTAACTATTGAAAGGCATAAGACCGCCAATTGTCAGCTCACAATCTAATACATGTACATAACCTAACTAAGAGGGAAATACAACTAAATGTTCAACGTCATCAATCCCTTGACAAACCGACATACCAAAGCCACCTTAAACTCAATTACCCCTAAAACCATCCGTTACATAGATGAAGTGATGCTCCATAAACTTGGCTTAAAGGTAGGAATATGTGTATATGGCCACGGGCTAATAAGAGGTGACTACAACAAAGAAATGATTATAGCTTAAAGGGGCTAGTAAAGGGAAAAAAAAAAATGTAACACAAGGGTAGGCTATTTGGCTATGTGGCTAAAATGTTCAACAACAAAAAAAGCCTCTATCATATCATCTATCATCAACTATGCACATGCTAATGTGGTTTTGATCAAGAATCTAGGCAGGTTATAGAGATGCAACATAGAAGAGCCACACACACGAAAGAAACATGAGACTAAATGTAACGATTAGTCCAAAGAAGGCTCAAAGTCTCACGGGGATATCTACCAAAATCTTATCTAGCTCATGTAACGAAACTCATATACAAATATTAGTGCTAAGGATTCTAAGGGGTAATAAAGTTCTCAATCAAGATAAGGGGTCAAACAAGAAACATTTTATAAGACATTCACAAATTTTAGCACCAAAAGGGATTATACTTCAAAGTTACTCAAGCTCATAAAGACCATCATGCCTAGCAAAACAAACATTAGAGAGCATCTCAAGCCATCCATACGACTGCTCCATGTAATCCTATATGCAACACTAAATACAACTAAATGCAGCACGCTAATGTGAACAAAAAGAAACCTAAAGCTATATGCTCTAACAAGTATGCAAACCAAAAACTAAAATAGAAAAATAAAACTACCATTCCTCCATGCTTAGATGAAGCATTATTATTCAAAGGAAAGAAAGTAAGAGAAGGGAAAGGGAAAGCAAAAGAGAACAATCGCACCAGGTTAGATGCTAAGTGCACATAAGCTAAGACCTCCATGCAAACGGGGCAAATGGAGCATCAGCCACTCCATCATAACTTCAAGACATATCATGTCAAATTAGATGCCATCAAAGCACACAGGAGCTTATCAAACTCCTGGGGCCACAATTTAGAAAACACAAGTTAAGAGACAATATCAAAAATCACACCAAAGAGTATAAATATTCTCTTAACCTTATCAATGCCCATAGAAAAATCATAAGAAGGATTAAAGAATGTAGTCTACATGACTTTCCTAAACAAGTCCTCTAGGCGTACATAATAAGGATCAATGGAGGGATCATACCATCTAAAGCAACCTAGGGACACATAATCATCAACACTCCCACCAAGTACATTAAACATGTAATCCTCATAGCCAAATCAACATTAGCATCAAAAATCACAGGATTATCATGGGCGTATCAATGTAGTACTCGGGGGAAGGAGACAGTAGTAAATAAGGAGGGGAACATGGAATGATCAAGGGGATTGAGGAGAACACTTGGCTAGGAGACTCCTCATGCACAAACATATCACATGACCCATCCAAAGGAGTCGTAACTAGAGCACGCACATCATCTAAAGTATTTTCTAACTCAAAGCATGCATCAACAATACTAAACCTAGCAATAACCCCAAAACGCTCACCTATCTCGAGCCCTATGCACTGAGCTAAAGGGATGAATGAATCAGGTAAGGCTGGGACAACGTCAGTATTATCCCTAAGTGATGCAAAGTGAGCTTGAGCATAGCATGCATAATAAGGACACGAATTAATTTCATGGTCAGAAGAATTACATAAGTCACACCAAAAAGGGGCATAATAAGATCTCGCATGGAATGCACAAAGATCAAGGAATAAATATCCAGAAAAACAACTAGCTTTCTCAAACTCAATTGAATCCCAAGCAATCCACTCAAGCAAATGTCATGCCTCATCAACACTTTTACAAGAAAACCCCAATACTCTAAAAGAGCTCGGATTTTACTATTCACACCCTCATCAACAATGTTCAAAATTTTTCATTTACCTACATAATAACTACATTGACAAAGAAAACCATGCAAATGCTTAAAATACCTCCAAAATAATTGATGCTCAAATCGGAAAAAATGGAAAATGACCATCACTTTTTTCATTCTTTCATCTCTTTTTTTTTTTTAATTTTCAATTTGCTTGGTTTTTTTTGGGAAGAAAAACAAAATACTTAGCCAAACATATTGGGAAAAACTCAATATTCGACACTAGTTCTCGACAACGGTGCCAAAAACTCGATAGGGCTATAAGCACATGGTGGCATTGCAGCAATCAAGGTCATCTCCCATAAGGACTAGGTTGATCTACTGAGCTTTATCCCCTTAAGATCGGTTAAATGAATCTAAATTTAAGATTTGAAATTAAACTATTCAGCTATCTAGTCTAACGAATAAATAATCATGGAATTAAGAAATCAAGTAACTTCCCAATCCATGCATCGATCAAGCACTTTGTTCTCAATTCACTGTTTTAAAACCGACAATTGAAGTATCACAACTCTCTTTCAAGGTGAGGTGAAATATTTAAATTTAACCAATTATCATTTCTCAAAGGCTCTTGATTTGTTTAGGTCTATTAAGCTTGCGATTACCACATTTGTGGTTTCTCAATTGGTGTGACTTTCTCAAAACTCCACACAATCAAGTCAAATGCTAGGGTTCTAATATCGAATTTCACCTTTTAGTTCTTCATCCAATACCCAAAACGTGGAATAAAGTGATCAACTTTCTTACAAGAAAATAAATAACTAAGATTCGACAAAACAATCCAACAATTCCAAAGTACTCAAAGAGATGAACAGCAAATCAAGTATAGAATCCTTGTAAATCTTCACTTCAATTCACTCTCTCTTCCTATAATCTAATCTAAATTCTAATCTAATTGATGAATGTTAAAGAGAGGAAATGGAATGAGTTAAATGAAGTAGTAAAAATGGTTTTTTATGGCTGAAATCAAGGTTGCAAAACAACCACACGCATGGAACACGAACAGCCATGAAGAAAACTAGCAGCTTGAGGGAACAGGGCTGACCACGGTTAGTCTATGGGGACCACCACGGACAGGTTGTGGGGCCTTCTATCTTGGTGGTTCTCATGTGCTCCTTCTGTTACTTCCTTCTTGACCGTCTTAGATCGTGGTTCTGGCCATGGTTTGACCGTATTGGGTGTCTTTGGACCTCTTTTGCTATCTTCTTTGATCCCTAAGGCCTCAAAATGCTCATTCTACTCACATAACTAGGCTCACAAAGTCAAAATTTGCAAATTCTCTCAAAACAAGCGAAACCAAGCGTAATAGTAGAGATATGGGCATAGATCATGCGATTAAGCATATTATCTCCTAAAATGACTCCCAAACACTCATAAAATCCTATGCAAATATGACATTCATTAGTCTCCCATGCTTAAACCTTTGCTTGTCCTCAAGAAAATACTAGATAAAACCAACAAGGGGGGATACATCTAGGGCTCAAACACAGAACAATCTCCTTAAAGTAGCCAAGTCATAGCATATCACAAGCATGAATATCAATCAATGACAACCCCAAGTAGTGCACAATATATTTCAAAATCAGGACATAGGTGAAGCTACTAATATCAAATGAGGGATTACGTTTCTTATCTTGTACGTTGATGATATACTATTAGATGGGAACAACTTGGAGATGACCAAAGCAACTAAGAAGTGCTGTCCTCTGTCTTTGAGATGAAGGACATGGGTGAGGCTAGGTATGTCCTAGATTTGGAAATAATCAGAAACCATCTTAAGAAGCTCTAAAGTATGTGCCAGGAAGCATGTATTAAAAAGGCCCTAGAATGATTTTGATAAGTGCTTATTGTATATATAATTTTTAGGAGAATTATGTGCTTTAAGTTACCATTTATACTCCTATTCTCATTTTATGCTTGGGTATGGTTCTTTTCTGTATTTTGTAGGAATTTGGATCATTTTGATCCAGCATTTGACCCTCATTTGAGTGTATTTTGACCCCCATGGATGTCCATAAGATGTTATACCCGTGGAGCAACAGAAGAGCAGAAAATTTGGTTCTAGCCAAGACCATGGTCTTCCCGTGGTGCCTGCCACAGACCGTGGTATGAAGCACATCATAGATAGTTATTTTTCCTCCCAAAATTTTACTTTTTATAGTTAAGATCTTAGTTTGATTTTTGTGCAAGTGAGAAATCTTAAGTGAGGAGTTCGGTTTTGTTGGCGGTTTGAAAACTTTGTTAAAGGCTATCATTGTCAAGCCCTTCCCTCTTAGATTTCGCTGAATCATTGGTTAGTTTAATTTTTAATCATGAGTGAGTAGTTTATCTTGTCTAGGAGTTTGTTTTTTTAATGGAAGCGTAGTTGGATCTTATGATATTCAATAGAATTGTGCTTTTGTTTCATGATTGATTTGATTTTCTTTTTTTAAGTGGTTATCATGTTGTGAGTGGATTTTGGGCAAATTTTGCTTGCACCATTGAAACAATTGAATGAAGAACTAAAAGGAAAAATTTGATTGTTAGACTGCTTGATAAGAGCTAATATTGCAATGACTTGAAAAAGAGATTTGCATGTTGGGAGGACGAGAGAGTAATCGAAAATATTAAACTTAGATTAAGACAAATTAGTTTAAAAGAATGATTTCTACTTAGTTTAGGCAATGTGGTCGATTTCGAAAGAATATACTAAATTCTGGATAGATTGCAATTCCTCAAAATTATCCAATTAGAAAAAGCATATGTTAATCATATTGATCCAACACCTTTCTTAACTAATCAAATCCCTAGGCATTTCCCCTTGATTGAACTTAGAATTAGTTGATTAGAAGTTGTGAAATCAAAATTCCTCGATTAAGTCATTACTTAGCGTTTTCTGATAGAAAAGACTCAATAGATTACTTTGGTCCCTGATAACGATATTTTATCTATACTACGACGCCCGTGCGCTTGCGGGCAGTGGTCAAGTTTTTGGCGCCGTTGCCGAGGACCAATTTGTTAACTATTGATTTAGTCTTACGAAAGTGACTAAGTGTTTTATTTTTTTATCTTTTATTTTTTTATTTTCTTATTTGATTGCGTTGGTAGTGTTGGTGATAGTACTTTCCCCGTTTATGCGAAGTCTGTTCCTATACGAACCTGATCCCGAGATCGATAGGACTTTCCGCTTAAGGAGGAAGAAGCAAAAGATTAAAGAACAAAGACGCAAGGCAAGATGAACTTAACAAATATGGCAGGAGGAGGAGGTGACCAAAGGAGGACACTTAGGGATTTTGTTATCCCTGGAGTCCAAGGAATCCCCTTAAGCATCGCTTGCCCTAATGTTGGTGCAAATAATTTTGAGTTCAACCTGGCTCTCATTTCCATGGTGCAACAATCCCAATTTGGAGACATCCCTTTAGAAGACCCGAATTTATGCCTTTCAGTCTTTTTAGATGTATACGACATGTTGAAGCTTAACAGAGTCTCCACTGATGCCATCCGACTGCGATTATTTCCCTTCTCACCAAGGGATAAGGCAAAAGCTTGGATGCATTCTTTGCCTTCGGGATGTATCAGCACATGGGCTGATCTTACTAGAGCATTCCTCGCTAAGTTCTTCCCTCCAAGCAAAACGACAAGTTTGAGGAATCAAATCACCAACTTCATACAAAGGGATGATGAGATGTGCTATGAGGCTTGGGAGCAATAACAGGATCTGCTGCGTTTATGCCCCCATCATGGTCTTCAACGATAGATGATTATTCAGCTTTCTATAATGGTGTGACCCAACCTGTAAGGTTCACTATCGATCCGGCAATATGAGGAACTTTGATGAATAAAACTGAAGACGAGGCTTATAATTTGATTGAGGAGATGACACTCAATAATTTTCAATGGTCCACTAAATAAGGCCAACCAAAACAGGTTGGAGATAAGCTTGAAGTTGATGCACTTGCTTTGCTTTTTGCTAAAGTTGATGCTATGACTCAAAGGTTGGACCATATAAATGTTAATTCTGTGAAATCTAGTGCCCCTCTCCCATGTGAAATTTGTAGTTCAATTGAACATGTGACTTTGAATTGTCAAGATGGGAGTCCTTTTTCCCAAGACTCTAGTGAAGTCAATATATCCAAAAGTTCAACGCGAGACGACTAATGACCTTTACTCTAGTACCTACAATCCAAGTTGGAGGAATCATCTGAATTTCTCATATAGGTCTAGTCCAATCCCTCCAAATATGCCCCCAATGAATGTTAGGCCACCCTCCGATTTTCAAAGACCTCATTTCCCTCTACAAGTACCCCAAAAGTCCAACTTAGAGGCTATGATGGAAAGTATTCTTATGGCACAACAAAAATAGGATGAGTATATTAAACAATTAGCCTCTAAAGTTGACGTGCTTACAACTCACAACAAGAAATTGGAACCCCAAATTGCCCAATAAGCTGGCTTTTCATCTACACCGCCGAATAGACTTCCTAGCAAGCTTGAACCTAACCCTAGGGAGCAATGCAATGCTATGATTTTGAGAGGAGGGAAACAACAAGAAGGACCTTAGGGATTTACCAGTGATGAGTCTTCACATGATAAGAGTGAGCATGTTGAGAATGTTGAGGAAGAGGTGTCTACACCTTCTAAGGAGGTGACTGATGATGTTGTGCATAAGTCTGATGAGGTTCCTAATGACCCTAAGATCATTTCCCCAAAAGCTTACAGCCCACCTTTACCATTTCATCAAAGGATGGCTAAAGCAAAACTTAATTTGTAATTTGGGAAGTTTTTAGACGTCCTTAAGAAACTCTACATAAACATTCCATTTACTGATACGTTGTCTTAAATGCCTTCATGTGCTAAATTTTTGAAAGAAATTCTGTCTAACAAAAGAAAGTTAGAAGAACATGAGACTGTAAGTTTGACTGAAGAATCCAGTGCAGCGATATAAAACAAGCTTCCTGCTAAGCTAAAGGATCCTGGCAGTTTTTCAATTCCCTGCCTTATAGAGAATGTGTCTGTAGACCGTGCTTTGTGTGATTTAGCGTCAACTGTGAGTTTGATGCCCCTTTCTATTTGTGAAAAATTGGAATTAGGAGAGATGAGACCGATGACTATCTCCTTACAATTGGCAGACGGTTATGTGAAATACGTTGTGGGTGTTTTAGAGGATGTTCTAATAAAAGTAGGAGATTTATATGTGCTGGTAGACTTTGTGATTTTACAAATGGAAGAGGATACGTACACCCCCATCATTCTTGGGAGGCATTCTTGGCCACTGCTGGGTGCCGTATGGATGTGAAAAACGGTGAGCTATCTTTTGATGTGAGGGATGATCATGTGGAGTTTAACTTGTTAAAAGCTGCTAAATTTCCTTCCATTTTTGATGAGTGCAATAAGATTGATGTGGTTGACGATTTGATATGGGAAATCGTGTCTAACCTTGATTCTAATGATCATCTTGAGCACTTGATGTTGAATAATAGCACTACTAAGGATGAAAATCCCGTAGGAGGCATGTATGCTCAACTTTTGGAAGCCTCTCCACCAATTCTGCCTTCCGTTGCTAAGATGGAACCATTAAAAGATGAAAATAAGCCCTTATTTGATGAGGTGAAACCTCCTGAGGTAGAACTGAAACCTCTCCCTTTATCCTTGAGGTATGAATTTCTTAGACCCAACTCTACATATCCTGTGATTGTGAATGCAAGTTTGAATGCATCTCAAATTGACTCTTTGCTTAGAGTACTTAGAGAGCATCATAAAGCCATAGGATACACCCTTCATAACTTAAAAGGAATTTATCCTTCTTTGTGTATGCATCGAATCTTAATAGGAGATGACTATAAGCCCTCAATTGAACACTAAAAAAGCTTGAACCCTAGCATGTAAGAGGTTGTCAAAAAGGAAATTTTAAAACTACTTAAAGCCGGCATTATATACCCTATCTCCGATCGTATGTTTGCAAGCCCGAAGTCCATGTTGTACCTAAGAAAGGAGGGATGTCTGTTTTAAAAAATGAGATTAATGAGCTAATTCCCAAAGGACTATCACGGGATGACGTATGTGCATTGGTTATCAAAAATTGAATAAAGCCACCTATAAAGATCACTTCCGCCTTCCCTTCATTGATCAAATGCTTGAAAGGTTGGCTAAGAACTCATATTGTTACTACTTAAATAGATATTTGGGATTCTTTCAAATCCCTATCCATCCTAATGACCAAGCAAAGGCTACTTTTACATGTCCTTATAGTACATATGTTTATATAGAAGGATGCCATTTGGGTTATGCAATGCCCCTGCTACGTTTTAACGTTGTATGATGGCTATTTTCTCTGATTTATTAAGGACATAATGGAAGTCTTTATGGATGATTTTTCTGTGTATGGTGCAACCTATGACTATTGCTTAAATAGCTTGTCCAACGTCTTGTAAAGATGTGAAGATGTGAATTTGGTCTTGAATTGGGAGAAGTGTCATCTTATGGTGCAAAAGGGGGTTGTCCTCGGTTATGTTGTCTCTAATAAAGGCATTGAAGTTGACAAAGCAAAGGTGGAGGTCATTGAAAAATTACCACCACCAACTTCTGTAATGGGTGTGAGGAGTTTTCTTGGACATGCGGGTTTTTACCAGCAGTTCATAAAGGATTTTTTAAAAATTATAAAACCTTATACCCAGTTACTTGTCAAGGATGTGCCTTTTGAGTTTAATGAAGAATGTTTAAGTACTTTTCACAGGTTAAAAGAGGCATTAGTCATGGCTCTAGTAATACAAGCTCCGGATTGGGAGCTACCTTTTGAAGTAATGTATGATGCAAGTGACTATGCAGTGGGCACCGTTCTTGGCCAACGAAAGGACAATAAGCCATATGTTATATACTATGCTAGTTACACTCTTGATGGGGCTCAAATGAATTATGTCACGATGGAAAAGGAATTCTTAGCGGTTGCCTTTGTCTTGGAAAATTTTCGATCTTACTTGATCAATTCCAAGGTCATTGTCTTTACTGATCATGCCGCTTTGAAACACTTAATGAAGAAATACGACTCCAAACCCTAACTCATCCGATGGGTCCTCCTTCTTCAAGAGTTTTATTTGGAGATTAAAGATAAGGCCGGGTTGGTAAATGTGGTTGCCGATCATCTATTTCGCCTTGGCCCCGAGGCTACTCCTAGTGAGGAGCTCCCCATTGACGACTCTTTTCCTAATAAGTAACTCTTTGCCATTTCCTACCAAGCTACCCCATGGTATGTTGATTTGGTCAACTTCAAAGTATGTAGGGTGCTACCTCTAGGATTGCCCCACCAATAAGGAAAAAATTCCTTTCTGACGCCAAATACTATGTGTGGGAAGAGCCATTTCTTTATAAGCTGTGTGGAGATGGATCTATAGAAGATGCTTACCAGAAGATGAGGTCCGTAGTCTCTTACACCATTGTCATGCTTCAATCTATGGTGGACACTTTGGACCGAATAAAACGGTTGCGAAAGTACTCCAAGCAGGCTTCTATTAACCCACGCTTTTCAAGGATGCAAGAAAATTTGTTATGACTTGTGATAGATGTTAGAGAATCGGGAACATCATGAAGAGGCATGAGATGCCTCAAAGTGGTATACTTGAGGTTGAGTTGTTTGGTGTGTGAGGGATTAATTTCATGGGTCATTTTTCTCCTTTCCGTAACTACCTTTATATCCTTGCAATGGTTGACTATGTTTCTAAGTGGGTGAAAGCCGTTGCTACCCCGACAAATGATTCTAAGGTTGTTATCAAGTTCCTCAAGAAGAATATTTTCATAGGGTCTGGCATGCCAAGAGCTCTTCTAACTGACAATGGAACACACTTTTGCAACAAGCTTCTTGACTCACTATTGAAAAAATATGGGGTGTTTCATAAGGTTGCTAAGCCTTACCATCCCCAAACAAGTGGGCAAGTGGAGCTCTTAAATCGAGAATTGAAGAGCATATTCGAGAAAATGGTAGATCGGTCCCGTAAAGATTGGTCTCTTAAGCTTGATGATACCCTTTGGGCTTATCGCATCGCTTACAAGACTCCTCTAGGCACCACTCCTTACCGGTTGGTGTTTGGGAAGTCTTATTACTTGCTAGTAGAGATGGAACATAAGGTATATTGGGCTACAAAAACACTCAATTTTGATCCTAAAGCAGCCGGAGAACGGTGATTCTTACAATTGAATGACCTAGATGAACTAAGGTTGGAGGCTTATGAGAGTTCACGCATCTACAAAGAGCGAACTAAGAAATGGCATGATAAACATGAAGAAGAGGTTCGAAAAAGGTGACATGGTCCTACTATTCTACTAGAAATTGAGATTATTTCTGGGCAAGATGAAATTCCAGTGGTCAGGACCATGTCAAGTCACCAATGTTCAACCTAGTGGAGCAGTTAAAGTATGGAGTGAGTCTACCGGTGCATTTACAGTGAATGGATAGCAATTAAAATCATATCTTGTGAGACAACCTATTGAAAAAGCTAATGTCCATACACTCACTGATTTGGATCAAGTATAGAAGTATGGTCAAGCTCTTGACCTTAAAAGAGCACTTCTTGGGAGACAACCTAAGCCCTTGCTTTGATTTTCATTATTTTCTTTTGTACTTTTGTTTCAGGAAAAAAAATTGTTTGGCACCACGGCCAGCAGCCCAGCACCACGGTCGTGGGGTGCAAAACTGGGAAACCAAAAAATTTTGGTGTCAGCAGACACCACAGTCTGCCCGCGGCACCCGCCACCGACCATAGTGAACTGTTAGGGGCAGCGGTCAAGGGTTTTGACCACAGCGAACCTCCATTTCATCTCAATCTTCTTCTTGATCTTCAAACTCATCTCACCTTCACCTATCCTCTATAACCATCTTCTTTTCTCTCTAATTCTTCTTCTTTTACTTAAATTCTTCATTTTGTTCCCCAAATTTTATTATTTAGGTTTTAGTTTCGATTTTTGTTCTATATTTGCAACAATGACACCTACCAAGAGACAAAGGACTATCAAAAAGGTTGGATCTTCAAGCTAGGCACCACCTGGCCTCAACGGACCTCCCGAACCTCCACCAGTGCACGAGCTCAAGGTAACATTCCTCATCCTCTTGGTTTAACCAACCCCGATCATGCTGCTAGATATAATTGTTTTAATGAACGCATGATTATAGCCACTCGTCATTATGATGAGCAATTGTTAGCGGGTTTGGGATTGTTAGATAATATTATGTGGTTGTTTGCACGGGGTGATGTGAGACATTTCATAGAAATAAAAGAGCATACATACCGAAACCTTACCTTAGAGTTCCTGAGTACACTTCATGTTGAGGTCACTAGAGGGCCTTAATGTCAAGTTGGGTGCATTTCATTTTATTTGCTAGGGCAATTATATGCGTTGAACTTAGGTAGCCTCAACAGTATATTCGGTTTCCCACCAAGTATGGATTTACCGAACCGACAAGTCCCCTGCGAATTCAACGCAAATGCGTTTTAGGTGAGCTTTTGGGGTTTGTTAGGTACAACACTAGCTCTTCCAAGTGCACACATATTAGGAACCCTTGTATTCGGGTAGCGCAGCATATCCTAGCTTACTATTTCTTTGCTTGCGATGATAGTCTGAATGTCCTGAGATTATTTGAGTTATATTTCTGGTCCTGTATGCTTGCCGGTGTCCAACTTGACCCCGGGTCATTCTTGGGTAGGCAATCGTATAGTGCTGCTGTTAGCACTAAGGGTAGGATAGTCATATGTGGTATTGTGATAACTATTGCTAGATTTTTGGGTATTGAGCCCAACCCTGAGGATAGAGTCTCTAGGTTCGAGTGGCTTGATCAAACAGCCGTTGAGATCATAAACTTTTGTAAAGTAGAGACTCGGTGTGTGTACTGGATTTACCCTGGGGATCGGCTTTTGCTGCTTCCCAATATTGATCGAACTATCTTACTTCACCGAGCTAACCTTTATTAGGTACCTGGCAATTTCGAGGTTGTTCAGCCCGCACCCCCACTTCCTTATTCTAGTCAAGTTGGACCTAGCTCTTCCTTTCAACCACCCCTTACTGACTATGCTGACCTGCAAACCACTCTTAGGTTCATTCAGGAGGAGCAAGTATTCCTTCGAGCATATGTTGCTTCTGAGAATGCCGTTCTTCGTGATTTTGTCTAAGAGCACCACGACGAGCTCCGTGGGATGCTTGCTAGCCAGAGTCAATATTTCCAGGATTATAGGGCTTAATTTAGAGAGCTGGAGAGATATTGGCATATCTCTTATGGCCACCCACCCCATCCTCCTCCCCTATCTCATTTCTGATTGCTTTTTACTACTCCCCTTCCCTTTTTTACTATGTGCCCACATTGAGGGCAATGTGTAATTCAAGCATGGGGGAGTTAGTCATCATAGTTGGCATCTGATGCCCGATTTGGTTAGGTGTGCTTGTATATTGTATATATTATTTGTGATAGTTTTGGAGTTTCATTGTGGATTTCAATCTTATTTGGTTAGGAGCATTTTAGAAAGTATATTTAGTTTTTTTTATATTCTAGATTACATTTTAGGTTTTTTAAAAAATGTTTCTTCTCATAGTTTTTGTATTTTTTTTCCTTTGCATTGTTATTAGGAGCATGCATTAAAAAAAAAATTTAAAAAAATGAAAAGAATGAAAAAAAATCCTTCGATGATGATCCTTGTAGACTAGGTAGACTTCTTTGGTTTAGTTTGATTCTTTGACTTGCCTAATTGTGCATAAAAATATTTGAGAATGAGTTTACGAAAATTAGCTTCATTTTTTGACCATATGTTGAGTGCGAGTTGATTACCCCATGACTCTTTACATGAATTTTGGCATATATTTACTAATGAGCTAGTTATGACCTTGGTAGATGTCCCTTAAGGCTTTGAGCTTTTATAGACTATTTATGAATTTAGTCTCATGTTTCTTTCATTGGCAACTCTTCCTTGACATCATTCTTTAGAGCTTGCTTTTATTTTCATTCAGGATCACATTTCACATATGCACTTAGGCAATATGATGGAGACATTCTTTGACTTGTTAAACCCAATGACCAAATAGCCACCTCTTATGCGTATTATATCCCTTGCTAGTCTCTTTGAGCTTATATCTACTTTTCTTGATTTGAACCTCCCACTATAGCCTATGGCCAAATGATTATCTTAGCCTTAAGCCAAGACTACAGGAGCATTTGATTCTTTTGCATCAAGTTTGATTGAGAACTAGTAAGGTGCATTGAGATCTTTTTAGTAGACTTGGTTGTTTGGTAGAGGGATGTGTGATCTTGTTTGATAAAAGAAAATCCCTTGTCTTTTTGTACAAAGTTTAGAGAAGAGTTGAGATTCAAAGTTTGGTATGGATTTCCCTTGGCTAACTATTTTTAAAAAAACAAAAATAAGAGGAAAAAAAGAGAATAATAAAAAGAGTGTTAGCCTTGTTGGGATTGTAAAATATTTATGACTTTCAACTCTTTGTCTCTCCAATTGGGGATGTATTTTATCGATGAATTGTATTGGTTTAGGGAGAATGTTGTATGATGCATTGGAAACATTTAGCTCTTAGTCTATGGCGTCTAGCTCCACATTTCTAAAACATTTGTTCCCCTCTAACCTTTACCCATAGCCCCATTACAACCTTATGAAAGTCCTCATGATTGTCTAGTGTGTTTGCATTTTAGTGATGGCGAATTAGAGAGTCCTGTCAAGCTTATGCTAGATTTGAGTCTATGGAATGAGAATTAAGGGAACCTTCATATATATTTTCAAACACATGAGTGATGAGTGCCAAATGACTATAGTGAGGTTGTACCGACATTGCAAGCTCCATTTGCTCATATGTTAAATGATTGTATTTGATTATTTGGCGGGATTGATTCAAATTTGATATTGTGGTATATCAAGTGGTTTTTGAGAGTTTCGTTCCTTAGTCTATTTTCTAAATGATTTTTGCATCTTTTTAGACTAACTTTGGATTAACTTTGCCATTGAAATGCTACCTATGTCCATCTTGAGGAGGTTTAGTATAATTTTGCCTTAGAGTTGTTTGGGCACAAGCAACAGTTTACGTATAGAGAGTTTTGATAAGTGCTTATTGTATATATCATTTTTTGGGTCATTTTGCTACATTTTTGGGAGAATTATGTGCTTTAAGTTACCATTTATACTCCTATTCTCATTTTATGCTTAGGTATGATTCTTTTCTGTATTTTGCAGGAATTTAGATCATTGTGACCCATCATTTGACCCTCATTTGAGTGTATTTTAACCCCCCACGGATGCCCATGAGATGTTATGCCCGTGGAGCAAGAGAAGACCAAAAAATTTGGTTCCAACCAAGACTACGGTTACCTATGGTGCCTGCCACAGACTGTGGTATGCTGGTAGCTGTAGCCTCTTCATTTTTCTTCGACTGTGTGGCTGAAAATGGTCATTTTATTCTTTATAAACTCATCCCTTAGCAATAGAAAAAGGAGTAAGCATATCATAGATAGTCATTTTTCCTCCCAAAATTTTACTTTTTATAGTTAGGATTTTAGTTTGATTTGTGTGCAAGTGAGAAATCTTAAGTGAGGAGTTCGATTTTGTTGGCAGTTTGAAGACTTTGTTAAAGGCTATCATTGTCAAGCCCTTCCCTCTGAGATTTCATTGAATCATTGGTTAGTTGTTTAATTTATAATCATGAGTGGTTAGTTTATCTGGTCTAAGGATGTGTTTGTTAATGGAAGCATAGTTAGATCATATTATATTTAATATAATTGTGCTTTTGTTTCATGATTAATTTGCTTTCGTTTTATCAAGTGATTATCATGTTGTGAGTGGATTTTGGCCAAATTTTTCTTGCACCCTTGAAACAATTGAATGAAGAAGTGAAATGTGAAATTTGATTCATTAGATTGCTTGATAAGACCTAATATTGCTATGACTCGAAAGAGAGGTTTTCATGTGGGAGGATAAGAGAGTAATCGAAAATATTAGATTAAGACAAATTAGTTTGAAAGAACAACTTTTGCTTAGTTAAGGCAATTTGATTGATTTCGAAAGAATAGACTAAATTCTGGATAGATTACAATTCCTCAAAATTATCCAATTGGAAAAAAGCACATGTTAATCATATTGATCCAATACCTTTCTTAATTAAATAAATCCCTAGGTGTTTCTCCTTGATCGAATTTAGAATTAGTTGATTAGAAGTTGTTAAACAAAATTCCTCGATTAAGTAATCGCTTAGCATTTTTTAATTGAAAGGACTCGATAGATTACTTTGGTCACTGAGGACAATATTTTGTCTATACTACGATACCCATGCGCTTGCCGGCAGTGGTTAAATTTTGAATGCATTATTCCAAACTTGTAGGTATTCCAATTGAGAAGAGTCTAACCTTAAGTCTTCGCCAATTCCCTAAAATAAATGACGAAAAGGGGGCAATGAACAATGTTCTTTGTGCTACTGTTGTAAGAAGCTTAATGTTCATTGGCGAGTTGTTAAGATAATCGTACGCTATCTTTGTAGTATAGCCGACGTAGTTCCTTGCTATCAAGGCAAGGACCTTAAGTTAAGAGGATTCTCAGATACCGATTACGGTGGTGACCCGCATGGTTACCGGTCAATCTCATGTTATGTCTACACCCTAGGTGGGAGAACCATATCATGGTGTGGTAAGTAATAGGACTGCGCAGCTCTGTCGACTATGGAGAGAGAGTATGTCACATGTAGCCTAGTCATATAGGAGGTGAGGTGGTTAGGAGTCTTCTTCAGGATCTTAGTCTCACTCCTAGAGTTGATGATCTTGTTGAGATACTATGTGACAACACAGTTGCCATATAGTTCGCTAAGGATCTAAAGTTCCATCCGAAGACCAAGCACATCGAGAGGAATTATCACTTCGTGCTAAACGCTATAAAGACAAAGGAAGTTGCCACTAAGTATATATTCACTAGCATGTTGATTGCTGATTTGTTGACTAAGCCGATTCCTGAAAATGCTTTCAAAGCTCATGTGTTGAGTGTAGGACTTTGTAGGGTTTAGTTTTTACATGAATCTTGTCATGTGATAGATACGTTCTTCTTGTGATGAGAATTTATGTAAAAAAGATTGATGATTCTTTTTCTAAATGCTTTTGTGGTTTATTGTTATTTGTTAGGCATATCGAAATGTCACAAACTTTCAATTGGCCTAGTCACACAGGCATTCGCCCTGACGCTTGAGTAGTGGGCAAGATGAAGCTGAATCATATTGGCACTAGGTGTGCAACATTGATCACTCATACTGGAAGTGTATGAATAAGACAGAATATAGTCGTCTTATTTAGTCTAAGATGAGACGTGAGGATTCAAATGTGAAATATGATCTCATATGGAAGTCTTTAAAGCCAAATTTTGAGTGTTAAGATTAGCATTTAGTATGTTAATCTAGTGACTCAGGTTGGATTTTTGGTGAAAAATCTAGACTAGTGATTCGCATGGCATATAGGATGACGAACCCGGTTAAGTAGGGCCTATGTCATGACACATATCTCATATTGTGCATGCTTAAAAGATGACCCATACACAGAGTGATAATTGGCTTCCCTATCTCCTATGAACGATGACCTTTTGACTTAAAACTATGGTACAAAGTTGAAGCTTAATGTTTTTAGGTTAATGTGTTTTTTAAGGGCTATGATGTATACGCTTGAACGAGAATACGTTAGAAAAGCAGTTAAGCTGAAATGTAATATTATGAGTGTTTAAGAAAAAATATATCCATCTTTACTATATTAGTCTGGATGATTATATTAAGTATATAATCATATGGTATATCATGGCATAAGTGATTGGAGATGCCATTGGTGATTTAGGATGATTTGGGATATTGTATTTGGTAAAAGTGTTATTTTAATTTGATGGTGACTTAATATAACACAATTGGTTACTTTCTGGTTGCATGTCCTATTCCTGGTATGAAATATGAAGAGTTTTGATTTGTTGAGAGCATGTAATTTATGCCCTAAGTGGCCGAATGGGAGCTGTTGGCCGGCCCTAATGTTATTAGGGTTGATGGCCACTTAAGCCCCTAACAAGTGGTAGCCCTAGTTGACCCCAGGCATTTGGGGGTCGCCCAAAAAAAAAAAAAAAAAATTACACACAGAGATCTTTAATTCTTCTCTCCCTCTCTCTCACGACCTCCATACCATTTAGCGAGATTTAGGTTTAGGGTGTGAATTCTTAAAGCGACTCTAGTAGCCATCAAGCAACATTCAAATTATGTAGGTTATTCCCAATAGTTAATTCAGCATCAAGGTTAGTCCTTTATTTTTCTACACATATGAATGGTAAAAATAATTGTGCAGATTAATTCATAAACAAAACCATGCAACACATCCTCCCAACTCCACTTCATACCTAAATCTTAGCAATCTCTTTTTTTTATTAGGCCATTGTGCATCAACATCCAAGTGTCAAAAGGGACTCTAAATTTAGTTCATATCAAAGGCCACCATTGTCCACATATTATGTAATGTATCAAAACCATCTTTCATTTTACCCAAGTTGGGAATTTTTTTTGAAGATGTATAGAAGATAGAATTGGCAAGCGGTTATAGGGGGAATAGAATACATGAATTAAGATTGGAAGAAGGGGGAGATATGAGTTGATGCTTTCTATTACTTAATGTTGGTTTCTTTTTTTCCCCCTTAATTTGCTTGTTCACAAATGAACCTCTTTGAGGGTATTTATAGCCATCAACCTTCTTAATGGACAGTGGAGATTGATTTGATCCTATGACTATTAAGCTTCTATAACCTTCCATCCTAATATCTTCTTAAATATCTAGATAATGTATTATGAGTTTCTAGGATATATTTTTTTTTTCTAGAATTATCTAGATATTATAGATGTTTACAGGTGCAAATATTATGGATCATCCTAGATAATGCTTTTAGAACGTTCTAGAAAGATCTAGAAGACTCTAAAGTAATCTGGAAGCGAGCTTCTATGACTATAGTGAAATATTCTGGAAGGTTCTAGAATATTCTAGAAGATTCTAAGGTAATCTAGAAAGTGTCAAGAATACTTTAGAAGATTATAGAACCTTAACATAAAGATGTTTCTAAATTATGAATTTATAACACTCCCCCTTAATTTAGAAATATCTTGTGCTTTAGATCTTCATTGCTCTTGTAGATTGTTATCATCTTAACCATGTCTTGAATTGTTGTTGCTCGGTGTCGCAGTGCACCATATCTCTTCAGAATAACCATGATCTTGATGAATACATCTATATTGGATGACTTGTAATCTTGCCTCCTCCTCCTCCTCCTCCTCCTCCTCCTCCTCCTCCTCTTCTTCTTCTTCTTCTTCTTCTTATTGTGGTATCGAACATGTTTACCATACTTTGCTTGATTTCATTTTGTTGGATCAAAAAATTGCTCCATCTTCACCTATTCTTCTATAATAGGAAATTTTTAACTTTTTCTTGCTTGGCTTAAATTTGCTCAGCTGGATTGAGAAGATATTATATATCAGTCCATTCGTTAACTTGAACTTTTATCTCTTGCTGAGTATTCACTTCTAAGATTTCTTGTGTCTCTTGATATGTTTCATCATGTGTTATAATGCAACCTATTTGTTCCTTGTTGAACTCTTCCTCAATTGTTGGAATGTCTTCTTCAAGGGGGGTGTAAAGGCTTAGCATATCCTTCTAAAATTTTTTCTTCAACTATGGGAGCTGTCTTTTGTATATCTATGGCGGAATGTTGAATATCTTTTTGAAGTGATAGAGATTTTGCTAGCTGACTGATGATATGAAGGCTTCTTCATCCTGTGAAAGACTTTCTTCTTGAATGGAAACTTGAGCATTTTCTAATTTTTCAACATCTCTTAATGTTTTAGTACTTATTGTAATGTCAGTTGACTCACTTATTCCATCCTGGCAAGCTATGTTTACACCTGTTCCTTGGGTGTTTTCATAGTTGGAGTCAAATAGCTTTTCATTTTGAGATTCTTTATCTTCCATACGTTGATTAATCACTCCCTCTTTTTGGGTACTTCCTGTAACTTCATGCACTCTACGCCTCAAGTCTTCTGCTTCTCCCCAAGAGATAATATACTAGAATTCATCATTTAATTTTCTATGTTTATACTTGGAGCATACCTCCTATCTAGTTCTTTCTAAATCTCACATGGTGATTCTAAGTGCCTAACATGTTCTTGCACTTCTAGATGAATCGACCTTGGTAAAATTTTATATGTTTTGTCATGCATCACTTTTTCTACTTTTTCTGTCTTTTTAAAAAAAAATGTCTTTCATTATCAGACACACCAAACAGGCTGCATGCTTTTATATTTGTAGGTGTCTTAACTGTCCAAAACATGTAGTTTTGAAAAGTTAACTTATCATCTTGATAAACATATTTCAAATATGACATTCTTACATATAACTTACCTCTTAATATCTCCCCATAACTCTAGCTATGCAAAATTTGATACCCTTGTTAGAAATTTGGAATTGGGTGTTTGCTTTGATACCGTTGTTGGGAATATTTTTGAAGATGTATAGAAGATAGAATTGGTTTGTGGTTATGATAGGAGAATAGAATATATGAATTAAGATTGGAAGAAGGGAGAGATAGAAGTAGATGCTTTTCTTTACGCAATGTTTGGGTTCTTTTTTTTTTTTTATTTTTGCTTAATTTACTTGTTTCCAAGTGAACCCTTCCTGAGTGTATTTATAGCCATCTACCTCCTAAATGGTTGGTGGAGGTTGATTTGATCCTACTACTATTGTTAAGCTTTTATAACCTTTCATCCTAATATCTTCCTATATACCGAGATATTGTATTACAAGTATCTAGGATATTTTCCTATGAATTATCCAGATATTATAGATATTTACAACTGCAAATATTATGGATCATTCTAGATAATACTTCTAGAACGTTCTAGGAGGATCTGGAAGACTCTAGAGTAATCTGGAAGTTAGATTCTCTGATGTTAGGCGCTAATTTATCATATTTTACGTGCCTTTTTCATCTAATTTTAGCTCATACAATGTTATAATCTCTAGGATTTTTACCCGTTTTATTCACTTTTGTAGGTAATAAATCGCATCGAGCAAATGTCGCAAAAAGGAGTGAAGGAAGAAGGCAAAGCATCGCGCGACAGGAGGATGGTCGACTGCATGACGGCCAGTCGCTGCCCAGCCAGCAGCAGCAGTCAGCTAGAGCCAGGCGACCGCCGCCCTATCTTGCCTGGCAACCGCCAGCCGGTCTTGGCTAGCGACGGCCGATGGTCACCATGCTGACGGCCGTCGGCCCTTGCCTTGCTGTTCTTGCCCTTTTTTCCTAGCTCGATTTGTATTTAAAGCCCGTTTTCAGGACTTTTTGGGGGTTCTCCTTGGCAATTTTTAGGCTAGTTTAGTTTAGGATTTAGTTTCAAAAACTTCATTAGGAGGAAATAAAATAGTTAGACTAGGATTAATTGGGTTGTTTTTCAGATTCAAGTATTGCATTCAAGTTCATCCAAGCAATCCATAAGTTTTCTCTCTTCTCTCTTTTCTTATTTCATGTTGGTTCTTGTTTCCTCTTGTTAAATCTTGATAGTTTAGATTTTTTAGCTATGTTTAGTATTTATTTTGATTTTGTGTTCATTATTTGTTTTAATCCTTGTTAGATTAGATTAATTCTCTTAGTTCATGTTTGTTTCTTTTGTTTGCCAGCTTAGGTTTAAATTGCGGCTTTTATGTTTTGTGGTTGATTAGTGATTAGCTTGGTTGGCTTGGATTGTGATTAGCCTCTTGAATGCTAATTAGACTTGTATTAGGCCTAACTACACCTAATTTATGCCTAGAACTTAGAGTTATCTCTCATGCCTGCCAAGTCTTCGATGAAATGCTTGAGAGAACTTTCGCCTATATTTTTGGACGATTGACCTATGTCGAGAGGTAAGGTTGATTAACTAGTGTGAGGGAGAGAATAGCCGGGTTTGAGATATGAAAATAGTCTCGATCCTAACTAGGTCTAAGGACTACTAATTTTGTTGTCTAATTGGGCTAACCCCATGAAAATAGGTGGTTAGACTAATTAGGCTAGTTTGTGACCCTTGAGAGGGGGTAGGGTAATATTTGATGCCGCAACCGACCATCTCTAATTATGGGTATGAGTCGGGTAGGATAGGACTCATCGCGGCTATTTGGTTTGTCAAATGGTCAAATCGTAGTCTCAAGCCACCTCTTTTGCTTTTATTAGTTTAGTTTAGCATTATTTTCATTTCCTTCCTTTTTTTTAGCCCAGATTGAGTAGCTCTAGCTAATCTTGGTACTTGAAATCCAACTACCAATGGACGACACCCTGAGTGCTCGACGGTAAACCTTGCGCTTGGGGTTACAAATTTTAAAACTCGAATTCTTCCTATGAAGTTTTTAGTGCCATTGTCAGGGAGTTGGTGTTTTTCAATACCCGGATTTCCTTGAGCATTTGAGGTTGGGCCTTTAGAAAATCCAAAAAAATTAAAAAAATCAAAAATTTAAAAAAAATCAAGATGGCTATTTTCCATTTGCCTCAATTTGAGTATGAACCTTTTTGGCAATACTTGTCTAGACTAAATGATTATCGTGCTCAATATGTGCATTTCACATGTGAAAAATCGGAAATATGCAATGTTGTGCTTGAGGGAATAACATATGAGACTCGAGCCATCCTTGAGTTCCTGTGTTATGGTGGTTTGTGTTCTTTAGATGTTCATGATATGGGGGATTTGTTTGAGTCTTAGGCTTGGCATCAATGGCACCATGAGATTGCTAGTGAGTCTTTCATATGCCCTTCCCCCATTTACTATGATTTGCACGCTTATTCTCTTCTTATGTGCTCTTATTGCCAATCTATTGACCATGATGTGAATTCTTGTCCTTATTATGATGTTTCTGATGAATGTTATGCTAGACTTGATGCCGTAATAGGGACAATTAATGAGCAACATGAGCACTTTGTCTGTGAGAAGAGGGAGTGTGGTTTATTGCATGAGACCGACCCTAGTCTACCTTGCCTTAGACATGAGACTAGTCTATATGATGATTGTGAGTCTTCCCTTCCCCTAGAGTCTAATGTTGTTGATGATGCACCTTTGATCGACCTAGGGGAAGCGTTTGACCCCCCTTGACCTCCTTCTTATTTGTTGCTCCATCCTTTTCTAGCACACCTATGGACACTAGTGTTCGTGACTCAATCTTACTTGCTTCTCCCCTTCCTTTAGCTAAGTGCATGGGGTTAGAGATGGGCGAGACTTCTGGGGGTGATGCTAGTTCTATAGAGGATGTTTCACTTTCTTGGTCAAGAGGGCTTATATTGGTAGAGCCATATCTTGAAGAGGCTCCTTTTGAGGAGTTTAGTGATGATGTTGAGATGGGTAGTGCCACTCCTAGCATGGGACTTATCGGCTCCATTTGCACCGAGCCACTTGACTCTATGCCCATTTCATCCCCTTTTTTCCCCATCAGCCCCTCTTGTTCAACCCAAAATTATTACATATTATGCCCTTTTATTTTCTAATATTTGCTCAAAATAAATTATTGAATTGGAATTTAATTACGTTTTTGTTTGTTTTATAGGAATTATGAAAATTTGAGTAAAATGAATAAATTGTGCGGCAAAAGAGTTGGACCAAGTGGAACTAAGAGAAGAAGAATGACCCATTTTTGTAGCCCAATCACGTGAGGCGCATTCGCTAAGCCTTGTTTCACTCCCAAGCCTCCTCCTTCTTCTGTGTTCTTCCTATCGAAGCGCAAGTTGCTTTATCTCCCCTTCTGTACCATTAACCCATGCTACCCCCTTCAATCTACTTTACTTTCTCTCACTTCCTTTTCATCTCACCTCGCCATAATTAGCCTCAGTAATCTAGCAGTTTCATCACCATAACCATCAACTATTCCTTTAATTAGACATTCAAGCACTTTTCAGTGGTTACCAATGTAGCTGGGATTTAATTCAAGATTGATTGAAGCAATGAAGAGCTTGGGGTTCGGTTTTGCTATAAGAAGGGGGCTCGAGATTGATTCAAGGGATAGCATAGAGTAGAGTTTTTTTTTTTTTTAAGTTCTAGTTCTTCGGTTCTTCGTCCTATTTTTCTTTCTTTTTCCAGTTTTTAGACTCTCCAATTCATGTAATTAGTTCGAGTTTTCCTTAATTCGAGTGAAATTCGGATGATTTGGATGATTGATAATTCAAGTGTTTGATCAACTCTGAGTATTGTTCTACTTCCCTCTTTCAAGTTATGCCAGTTGAATGAGATTTGCAGTTAAATCTTATTCGTTTCCCTTGACTCATATCTTAGTCATGTTAATCTATTTCATTTTCTCGTGATTCAAGTAAATTCGAGTCTATGAGAATAGTAATTTCAGGATAGATTAGTTATTTGCGACCTAATTTCATACTCCATCTCTGTGGATCGATCTTCAAGTTTTACAATGATAAACCGTATACTTGCGAAATTTAGAACACCTCTCATTTTCATACATTTCATGAGTTCCTAGGTAACATTAGAGGGTCTCATCCCTTATTTGATCCATGTCGTGTGTACCTAGAGGACGTGCCTAGGAAAATTACATGGAGTACTTTCTTTGATCATGCTTTTGATTTTTCTATGGCATTTGATGAGTTTAAGAGGCCACTAACTGTGTTTGCTCCATCTTTACTAGTGTTCTCTTACTCATATCATTATGAGATGCATGCGATGACATATGATACGCTCTTGAGAGCTTTGACTGCATCTGAGTTGATGACTCACGTCTTGAGAGATATGGAGTGGCTGATGCCCCTTGCGTCCTTGTGGCATAGTTTGGGCACATTCCGTGCCCAACCTGGTATACTCGTTCTAACTTTTCTTCTTTCTTTTTATTTTTCTTCTTTTTCTTTTTGTTTAGTTGTTAATATTAGGTTGTGTTTAGTTGTGGATATTAGGATTGTGTTTTTATTGGTGATCAACTTTGAGGTGAAATTTTGGATGTTGATTAGCCATTGATGGCTATGATCATCTTTTTTATGTTTTTGTGGATATTTGTGTTTTGTGATTGGTGGTATTGTTGGATCGATACATATTTGTTTTTGATGGTTAGTTTTGTATATATGTGTGGTCTTGTTGTTGATTGGATGATGTTGTGTTTTTGGGTGAGTGTGTTAGCTCATGTATATATGTCTTCATTGAGTCTTTTTGTGGGTTTTGTTTTATTTCGTGTGTCTTCTATGTGTGTGATTTTACTTTCTTTGTTTTTGTGTGCTTTTGTGGTGATAGTGACTCCTTGGCTCCCAATGAGGACATTGTGAGATTTAGGTGTGGGGGCGGGAAGTCATATACCCTTTTGTGCATGTTTTTGTGAAAATTTTTCAATTTTTCAATTTTTGTATAGTTTTGTCTTCTTGGCTTTAGGGGCCTTTTGTGCTGTTGTGATTGATTTTTGATCTTTGATAGCTTCGTTGCTAGTTTGCGTATAGGTCGAATATGCATAATAGAACACTTGTCTACAATGTGTTCTTCGATCTCTCATAATAATCCGATCTCAAATGTGCGGTTTTGTGCATACCTTGTACACTTAGGCCCTATTCTTTTTATGGGTCAATTCTAAAATACCAATCTTAACCCACTTTAACTCACTTCAACCTACTTCAACCCAAGTTAACCTACTTCAACCTACTTCAATCCACTTTAACCTACTTCCACTATTTTAACCAAGTTCAATTTATCACATACAAAAATTCAACCCACTTTAACCTACTTCAACCCACTTCAACCTACTTCAACCTATTTCAACTTACTTTAAGCTACCTCAACCTATTTCATCTTTTTACCCACCCCAATTACCTACCAAAAGAACAAGCCCTTAATCATTGGCTTTTGGTGTTAGTTGTTGAAATTTGGGTTTAGGGACATTCTACTTGATTAATTGACTTCCAGTTTTGACTTAATTATGAGAAAAGAAAAACAATGAGAAAAACAATAAGTGTAAAAATGAGCTTATCTTTGGTACCTCTATTTGGGCTTGAATAAGTTCCTTGCACATCCAATAAAACCCCTAAATAGGGAAGAAGCCCAAATATATGCTAAGTTATTCCTCTGAGAGTTTAAGGCCTAATAAGCCAAGAACTACCCACCCGGGCGAAGGAGCATAAGGCGAAAAACGAACAAAAATGAAGAAAAGAAAAGAAAAAGGGAACAAAAAGAAAAGGAAGTCATAAGCTAAGTGAAGGTGACTTTTTACCTGGTTTTAGCCTAGCATTGGGAGTCAATACACTTTGGATGGAGCACCAAGGTGTCCAAATCGTGTTATTGTGTCGCGTGAGGTGAAAAATGAAAGTCGGGGTGCATTTATAGCCTATGTGTAGCTTGAATGCATGTTTTGCTTGTATATGGCTTGGTAGCTACGTTGTTAGGGTGATAAATTGGTCTAGATGTGTACATATTTCCCCTTTGCCTTGTATGTATACTTTGTTTTAAAAAATCCAAAAATACTTTAAAGATTTTGTGGGCATATCTTTTGAAAACCCTTACGAGACCTCACTCGTCCACTTGGGGTAACCAAGGGGTTTAAAGGGCTTGTTGTATGTGCTAAATACAACCGTGATTCCTATGACAGTGAGTTAAGGTTCCCAGGTTAGATTTTCTTTTTTTTTGCTCGAGGACGAGGAAAAGATAGGTGTGAGGGTATGTGTTAGGCGCTAATTTGTTGTAATTTTATGTGCCATTTTCACCTAATTTTAGCTCGCACAATAATATTATCTCTAGGATTTTTACGCGTTTTATTCACTTTTGTAGGTAATAAACCCCATCAAGTAAATGTCGCGAAAAGGAACAAAAGAAGAAGGCAAAGCATTGCACGACGGAAGGACGGTTGATCGCACGATGGCCAGTCGCGGCCCAGCCAGCAGCAGTAGTCAGCCAGGGCCTGGCGACCGCCGTCACAAGGCGACCGTCGGCCGATTATGCCTGGCGACCGCCATCCGGTCTTAGCTGGCGACGACCGGTGGACGCAATGCTGACGGTTGTCGGCCCTTGCCTTGCTGTTCACGCCCCTTTTCCTCGGCTCGATTTGTATTTAAAGCTCGTCTTCAGGACTTTTTGGGGGTTCTCCTTGGCGATTTTTAGGCTAGTTTAGTTTAGGGTTCAGCTTCAAAAACCTCATTATGAGGAAATAAAGCAGTTAGATTAGGATTAATTGGGTTGTTTTTTGGATTCAAGCATTGTACATTCAAGTTCATCCAAGCAATCCATAAGTTTTCTCTCTCCTCTCTCTCTTCTTATTTCATCTTGTTAAATCTTGATAGTTTAGATTATATTTAGTTTAAATGTTTAGTTTATATTATGATTTTGTGTTCATTATTTGTTTTAATCCTTGTTAAATTAGATTAATTCTCTTAGTTAATGTTTGTTTCTTTGTTTGCCAGCTTAGCTTTAAATTAGGGGTTGTATGTTTTGTGGCTGATTAGTGACTAGTTTGGTTGGCTTGGATTGTGATTAGCATCTTGATGGCTAATTAGACTTGTATTAGGTCTAACCACACCTAATTTATGCCTAAAACTTAGAGCTTTTTCTAATGCCCGCCAAGTATTCGCTGAAATGCTTGAGAGAGCTTTCATCTATATTTTTGGGCGTTTGACCTATGCTGAGAGGTGAAGTTGATTAGCTAGTGTGGGGGAGAGAATAGCCGGGTTCGGGACATGAAAATGGTCCTGATCCTAGCTAGGTCCAAGGGTTCCTAATTTTATGGCCTAATTAGGCTAACCCCTTGAAAGTAGGTGGTTAGACTAATTAGGCTAGTTCATGACCCTTGAGAGAGGGCTTGGGTGATCTTTGATGCAATAACCGACCATATCTTGTTATGTGTATGAGTCGGGTAGGTTAGGACTCATGTCGACTATTTTGTTCGTCAAATGGTCAAATCATAGTCTCAAGCCACCTCTTTTGCTTTTATTAGTTTAGTTTAGTAATATTTTTGTTTCCTTCCTTCTTGTCCTAGATTGAGTCGTTCTAGCTAATTCCGGTGTTTGAAATCCAACTCCCAGTGGACAATACCCCGAGTACTCGATGATAAACCTTGCACTTGGGGTTACAAATTTTAAAACTCGAATTCCTCCCATCATATGACTATTGAGATAGTCCTGGAATATTTTGGAAGGTTTTAGAACATTCCATAAGATTCCACGATAATCTAGAAGATATCGAAATGCTTTAGAAGATTATAGAATCTTAACATCAAGATGTTTCTAAATTCTTAATTTCTAATAACCTATAACCCTTATGGGGTTCTTCCAGCATCAACTTGAATAAAGTTCAGATCATATCTCTATATAGAGTGTACTTCGAATAATGGTGGTGTACGTACTAAATCCATAATGACTCCTTGCCAGAGGTTATATGCCATATATGCTTGCGTAGAGTAGCTACATTCCAATTAAAACACCTATGGTAATCAGCCCTCTTAATAGAGCGATTCTTCTATCTTAGAGATGCGTTCCAATTAAAAAGCATCTCAAATCTTTAGCCCTCCTTATAGGAGTTGTTTTCATATTGTCACCCCATAGAAAGTAGAAACACTATGCACTTGTACACCGCCCATTTAAAACACTTAGAGGCCCCAAGAAGACTACAAAGCGGTAAGCACATTGTGGATCAGTTAAAGTTTTGCACCATTAGACCAAACTAATATTTGGATCTCTTTGATTTTTCATAGTTCTGATGGGGAAGGTATAAGTTTTAACACTAGCAGAGCTAGGAATTGAACGCTGGGGTCTCGAACTATACTATATAGTACAACTAATTTTCATCTAATTTACAGTGTAATCTTTTAATAATTTTTTCTTCCCTATACTTTCAGTAAAGCACTAGACTTATTAGAGGTCCCAAATTTCATCTTCAAATCCCAAGTTGGATTTTCGGATTCATAAGATTATCAAATTCAGTTCCCATTTGGCCATTTCCAAAATATTATTGGCGTAATTATTAGACAAATTGACTAGAATCACTAAATTAAAGAAATCAGTTTGCAAAGAACATGATTATTAACTAGAATTGGGGCTGGGTCAATTTGGAATTAAAAAAAGAAAAGTGAAACTAGGGCTGGTTGAATTTAAAATTTTTTAAAAAAGGGGAAAAGGGATAGTATAAGGGAAAAGGAGCACATTGTAGACCCCAAGAGTTAAACCAATGACCATACAACATAAGAGAGGTGCTTGATTAGCTTTCGAGCAACAAGTAGTAGTGATATGCATGCTCAGTTTTTTATGTATAATAAGATTTCCTAGAAAAACATAGGGTATCAACTGACATCCCTTGTAGTAACATCGTTCAGCCACTGCATTTCAATGGGTTGACTTGTTATAAATTCAGACACCAAGTCTTTAGTGGTTCAATTAAGAAGCTTTTTTCCTGTCTCCCAATTTGAAGTAATAACACGTGGTCCTTCTCCATCTTCCTAGCACCACATTTCTAATATCTCCCATCATTATGCTCCCAAAGGAGATCGTCTTTTAATAAGTATAACTGTGGCCCAAGAATCATATTCACATGGTCAGATTGCTTGTTTTAGAAATATAATTTTATTAAACCAGTGAAAGGAGTTGAATCTTCATAAATAAAGAGAAAAATGATAATATTGGTTAAGATCTTGTTTTCGAGCAATTCAAGCTTAGCATCTCTAAAATTGACATATATTCGAGAGAAGCCAATATGTTAGAAAATGTAAGTAAACAATCATTTCTTCTTGAAAAACATACATAGGAAAATAGAAAAGAAGCCACTAAGTCGGGTAATTGTAGTATGAAATTTGATTTTAGATCGACATGTTTCTATAAACATTCTAAAAAGTAATTCGTCACATCATTGACTTCCATTAATCAAACATATCAACAAATAAAACTCAAAAAAACAAAAAATCACTAACAAAACAGAGGAAAAGAGGTGGCTTTGACAAATCCATTGGTAATTATATAATAAAGGAATGATAGTAGCCCTCAGAAAATAGGTAGATTTCTATCATCACAGCTTGACAATCATTTTCTTTCTCTGCAAATTACAACTGCAAAAGAGGCAAGTACGTGTGAAGATTGTGATTGTGTGGCAATTGTGGATGTATATATATGCCAGTGACATGCACTTGGTTTAGCTTAGGGTTTCACCATGCCCTATTGATTGTTATCCCCTTCCATAGATCATCAGGTGATTGCAAACCTTTATCACTCTTAAGAATGCAAATTATATTGTAAACCCTCATGTACAGAAGCATCATACAATCTCTTTGTAAAGACGTGCAGACAAGTGTGGGAGCTGAATTTCACTCACTCATCGTATTTTTAATATATTAATTCATTGCATTTATAGAACTAAGTTAGCATTTGGCACATTAGTAAAGGTGAATGCTGTCATAATGATGGTCATGAGTTTGAGTCTTCACATGAACGTTTCATATTTTTTTGTGTTGCTTTTTAGTTTTATTCACTTATCTTTAGTTTAATTTTGCTGTTGGACTTGTTTCCTCTTTTAATTTTAACTTTAAATACATCTAAGATTACAATGCCTAGTATTTTCTATGAGGTTCACATAAAGATTGTGAATGCCAAGTGGAGAAGATAGTAAAAGGGTGGTGAGGCATATCTTAATTTTTACTCAAACATACCTCAATTTGTAATATACAATAAGTTATTTTTTAGTGTACAATAGGTTAATTTCTAAGGACCAATAAGTTATTTTTGCGTGTATAAGAGGTAATGTTTACTGTACAATAGGTTGTTTTTTTAAGTGTACGGTATGTTATTTTTTAGCGAATGTTAGGTTAGTTTTTACTAAACAACGCTTTAATTTTAAGTATACATTAGGTTAAGTTTTGGTGTACAGTAGGTTGCCTTTTAGTGAACACTCAGTTAAGTTTTAGTGAATAATACTTCAATTTTTAGTAAACAATAGATGAATGTTTAGTGTACAACATGTTATTTTTTAGTGAATTTAGGTTATTTTTTAGTGTACAATAGAAAACAATGCTATTTAGTGGACAATAGGTTGATTTTTGGTAAATAATAGATAATTGCTTAGTGAATAAGTCTTTTGGGTTTTCATTCAATAAAACTTTGCCTCGCATATGTATTTTATAAAAACTAGACAAATGTTCAAAAAATATAAAAAATGGAAAGAAACTTTTAAAAATATAAATCCTAAATAACTTATACATCACAAGCCATAGAAATATTTTGGTGAAAAAAATTTAATTCGCAGTGAACAATATAATACTTTTTACTAAACATATGTTTGTTTTTGTTTTACAATAGATCACTATTATGCAAAAAATTATAGCCACATACCTGCTTTGTGTGAAAATTATAATTATGAAACCATTTTATTAGAATATATTTAAAAGGTCCTATATTCTATGTAAACTATTTTGAAGGGATAGTTTATTGTTTTATTTTCATCTTTTGCCCTAAACTTTTCATATTTACATTTTTAACCACACTCCTTAAAAACCTCCCTTGAAAAATTTTAATTTTTTGCATGCATCTCCTAAGTCTATTCGGGACCCTCTTTCAATTGGTATCAGAGCCACGTGACAAAAAATAATTAAGATAACTAAGTTAATTAATAATTAATTAAGCTAATTAACTGTGTTTAATACTTGAATCATCACCTACTTGCCCTACTCCTAATTATTCACATATTTTTCACTCATCAGAATGAACTACTTTAATAGCACCTCAATTAAGTTATATTACTGATATAGTTTTAGAATTAAAAACTGAATTAGAAAAAAATGAAGACTGAAGTTAAAGAGATTAAGAAGTAATTGTCTATAATCCATCTTTCTTTAATAAATGAAATTAGACATACTGAAAAATCTACTTTTAGTATTAATACTCCATTTCAACATAAGTATCCTTTCTAAAATCCCCCCCCAAAAAAAATCCATTTCTTTTGCATGCTTAAAAATTCAAAAAGAAGTAGGAGAAAGTCAACTGAAAAGTCGTCTGAAAAGGCAGAAAAAGAAGAAAGGGATGGAATATAACCAGCATAATCTTGAAGAATTACATAATATGTTTGATAAAAAACAAAATCTTGAAGAATTAAACAAAGTCATGAGCGCAATAGTTGATAAACAAGATGTATTATCTAATGATAATGAAGAGGCAGATAATCTCCAGTTATAAGAAGAAATATATGTACAGATTAACCTAATTAAACTAGTGGATCTTAATGTTGTACATTCAGAAAAAGTTAGAAGGAAACTATATAAAAAATATGGCGAAATAGTATTTGACAATAAAATCAATGAGATTGGAGAAAAACTCAACAACAACACCACCACCTCCCAGTGTTGGTCCTGCTTTCACAGGGTATGGAAAGATCCAAAAGTAGGTAGCCTTACTTTTACTAGTATCCATGCCCATAGAGAGAATGAATTTAAGAGACCCACAAAAATAAGATTTTGTGAAAATATTTTACAAAAGCAGGATTTTTTAAAAACATAAAATGGAAAAAAAACTAACGATACGTAGCAAAGAATGAACTAAGAAATACTAATAAATCAGGTGGTTGTAACTATGTAAATATACATGTAACATAAGTATAACATAGTAGAGAAAGGTACTAGACCTTAACAAATAGAGGTTGACAAACAGTGTCTCTTTTCAGATGTATGTACTACCTGCATACAAACATGACATATGAAAAAACTACAACCAAACCCACCCTACTACAACCGAAAAAACCACAACTAAATCAGGTGGCCAACTCTCTATGATCTAAGATCCTCATCGTTTATAATGATTCTACTCAAGAGGGAATGGTCGGGATAGCTTAGCTAGTAGAGTAGAGGACTGAGAATCCTCGTGTCACCAGTTCAAATCTGGTTCCTGCAATATTTTTTTCATTGGTAACTCCAGATTCTTTCATTTCCTTGTAAAGATCATTTCCTTCACGAGTACGTTCAATTGTACACCATCATGAGCATGAAAGGGGTTCAAGAATCAATTTTCTTTTTATGAGAGCTAAAATTACTTATTTTGGCTTTTTGACCCCATATTGTAGGGTCTAAATGAAATGAAAATTATACCTAAATGAATGATGGATTGAAACCTTCCCTTTTTTTATCAAATATTTAGTCTCCTATCCGAAGCCATGTCCTCCGTCGATCCTATAACTTTCAAGTCCTCTCTAATCACCTCATTCAAACTCTTTTTTGGTTGTCATCTCCCTCCTTTACCTTCGAAGATGTTAATCCTCTCACATCTCCTCACTGGAGCGTTCAACTTCTTCTTTTCATATAGCCAAACCATCTGAGTCTTGTTTCTCTCATCTTATCTTCTATGGGAGCTGCTTTAACTAAATCTCTGATTACCCCATTCCTAATTCTATTTATTCTCGTATAACCATACATCCACTTAATCATCCTCATATCTACTACCATCTACCTTTGGACCTGTGCCTTTTTTATAGGCCAACACTCCGATCCATATAGTACAAGCGGTCTAACTACCATACAATAAAGTTTGCCTTTAAACCTACAGGCATCATCTTATCATACAGCATACCTGAAGCATACTTTTATTTTTGCCAACCCACTTTTATGCGCTAGTTAACATCTTCGTTAATATCCTCATTCTGTTAAATGATCGAGCCTAGATATTTAATCTTCTCGACCTTTAGTATCGTCATCCCATCAATGGTGACTTCTCCCCCTGCATCTTTCCTTCTACTAAAACAACAATGTAAGTATTCAGTTTTCGATCTACTTACTCTAAAAACCTCCAGACTCCAGTGTATGTCTCTATCGCTCCAACTTATCATTAACTCCCTCTTTGGTCTCATCAATAAGAACAATGTTATCTGTGAATAGCATATACTATGGTAACTCATCTTGAATCCCATTTGTAAGTTCATCCATAACTAGAGAGAAAAGAAAAAGACTTAGAGCGGAACCTTGATGCAGGCACATACCAACGTAGAAGTCATAGGTAGCCCCTCCTCGCGTCCTAACACTCATCCTACCTCCCTTGTATATATCCTTAATAACTCAAATAAACACAGGTGACACTCCTTTCTTTTCCAAGAATCCTCATAACACTTCATGCAGAACTCTATCATATGCTCTTTTCAGGTCAATGAACACCATATCAAGATATATCTTTCTATCTCTGTAAAATCGCATGAGCCTTCTAAGGAGGTAAATCACCTCTATAATCGACCTGCCGGGCATAAAACCAAATTGGTTCTCTAATATTGAAATATCCTTCTGCAACCTTCTTTCAATCACCCTCTCCCATAACTTCATAGTGTAACTGAGTAACTTTATACCCTTATAATTATTATAATCTTGAATATCACCTTTGTTCTTGTACAATGAGATGACTGTACTAAACCTTGATTCTCTGGGCATCTTAGCGGTCCTAAAAATAACATTGAAAAGCTCTGTTAGCTACTCTAATTCCTTTTCACCGAAACACTTTCACACTTCCACCGGTTTCTGGTCTGGTCTTTCTACCTTCTCGTTGGTCATCTTCTTTAGGGTCTCTTTAATCTCGTCCTTGCTGATAGGTTCATACAATTGAGGATCAAGATGCCTTTTACTACTCTCTCTTTCCCTACTTCGAAAATCTTCCATCACTTCACCATTGAGGAGTTTGGAAAAGTACATTTGCCATCTCTCCTTGATCTCTGCATCGTCAGACAACACCTTACCATTTTCATCTTTGATGCACCTCACGACACCCAAGATGCTAGTTTTTCTTTCCCTAGCCCTTTCCAGTTTAAAGACTTCCTTCTCACCTTCCTCGATCTTCAGTTTTTGATATAACCTATCATAAGTCATGTTCTTAACTACAACAACAGCTTTCTTGGATATCTTTTTTGCTGCTTGAAATCTAACTCTACTAATCTCTTTCTCTTCGTCTGTTTTACTATTCACAAAAGTAGCTTATGCCTCTTTTTTCTCCTTAGCTTTCTCCTTTACTCCCTCGTTCTACCACCAGGCTCCTTTCATTTTGTTACCACCTCTCTTAGATGTCCCAAGGATTTTCTTAGCTAACCTTTGAATACGTTATGCCATTGCCTTCCATATTGCATCTGCATTCTCTACCTACCTCCAAGCTCATTCTTTAGTAATCCTCTCAAGAATTTGGTAACCTTCTAGAAGAAGTACCCATTTTATAAGACCTAGGTAAATTTCAGCATAGAGAATAATTAACTTTTCGTTTGGGTTTATCCTAAGGAAAACCACAATCTTTGAAGAAATTAGCCTTACCTCAATTAGCCAAATAAGATACATTTTAAACATCGATGGAACTTATAATAGAGAAGAAATATTTGAGCATTGAAAAAGAGGTATGAATAGTATCCTAAACTTAAATACTACATGGACTGATGAAAATTTTCTAAACTATTAGAGCATAGTTTTTCTATCACTGTAGCTAACTAGTGTGATTTATTAAATGAGTATGGTAAAATGCATTAAGAATGATGAAAACTCCAGGTGCAATGTTAAAAATGTATGTAAGGAAACTGCAACTGAGTTTATCGGAGATAAACTTAATTCTAAATAAAAAGTCATAGAATGGCAAGGAAAGATTAATAACATAGAGTTTTGGGATATGAGATCTGGAGAATTAAATTGCTGAATTTAGTCAATATTATTACAAAATTGGTCATAATGAAACCAACCTTGGTATGTTTTATGACAAATTACCATATTCGATCAATATAATCAATGAAAAATACATTGCATGATTTGAGAAAGCAGATGTTATTGATACCCTTGGTACATGAATCTTTTATTTAAGAATAAGGTCAATGATCAATGTCTTGATCTCCAAAAGTAAAAGAAAATGGAGAAGTAATTTCTAACTTGTTAGGTTTCTCCTCACCTATGGGGAAAGGAACCTGAGAGGAGAAGAAAAAAGAAGTTTTATGAGAAAACGAACTTTAACAAGCAGAAAGGAGAGAAATATAAATGAAAATATTATAATAGACCAAGCCCTAAAAAATGAAAATCTTTTAGAAAAACCGCTTATTGTCCTGCGGGAAAAAATAATTGTAAGTGTTAGGCATGCAGAGAAGTAGATCATTATGCAAACGAATGCAAAAATAGAAAGAATAAGAAGCTTATTGAAACTTTGGATAATCTAGATTATTTTGAGCTTAATGAGAAAGAAATACTAGATCTAGCCTTAAAAAACAACAAAGAAATTATTGAGATTATACTGGAGGATGAATATGAAGAAAATGATTATGAAAAAGTTAGTCATATGATGGAAAGTAGCACAATTAGTCTTGGTGATCTTCAAGGAGAAAAATTTATTATAGATAATGGCAATGAATATGTCAAAGGAGATTAGGTCCTTCTTATAATTCAGAAAGACATGGTCTATAAGAAATTCATCTCTCAATTGAAGAGTAAGTACATATGTGGAATGATGGTAGGAGAATTAGAAATAAAACACTGTGAGTATAATGTGGGAGAAGTTAATCTCATTGATTAGGAAAATATCCTTAAGCATAACAAAGATAGAAAGTACAGGTATATCTATATTGGAATTGTACAAGTTCAAATTACCGCATTACAATATTATGGCAAAGTTATTGACCATTATGCCTTGTTCTACGATATGAGCCATACCAAATTTAATAATCAAATTATCACAGGGATTAAGACTAATTTATGTAATGGATTAGTAGGATTCAATTGTCGAGCTGGATATTATGTGAGTCTAAAAGATGAATTTGCTAAAAACTTCCTATCCCCTAAGATAAAGATACTTAGGATGGATATAAAAAGAGGAGGTTATCCACTGAGGATATTTTGGAATTAATTTATAAATTATATAATATCATATACCTAAAGACTAAGAGAACAATGATAAATGCAGAAAATTTTGGAAGTCCTACTCCAATGTAAAAAATTGAGAGGATAAAGTCCAACCTGCAGGAGATAAAAATCGATAGGTCTTAGATATCTAGCTTTGCCAAACCCACAAAAATCAATAAGAAGAACGTTATAAAAATTGATGAAAATGGTAAAATTGCCATTAAACCCCAATTATTAAGAACTATGAGCGCAAGATTAGAATGAGGAGAAGGATCTTCGATAGTTAAAGAAGAGCTTAAAGAAGATTGTATAATTAGTATGATAAGTGAAATGAGTAGAATGAGACTTGAACTCAAAAGACATAGTATTGACTGAAGTATGAGTCTAGATTGAAAAGTCATTGGATACAAAACAAGAACTATTAGTGAGTCAATCTATGAGGATGAAATATTCAAAAATATGACCATGGAGATATGCTATGAAGTCACCAACATAAATTCTAATAACATCTGTATCCCAATAAATGTATGTTTAGAGGGATATAATAAATATGAACTGTACGGCTACATAGATAGTGGTTGTTCTGTCTATTTTGGAAAAAAAATATCTTTATTTCCAAAATTTATGTCAAAGAAAGTCAAGAATCTTTTACAAGTAAGAATAGCTAACAATAGTACAATATGCCACAAGGAGGCCACAGAAGGATTATCAATAGAAATAGGAGGAGTTCAATGCATTATAATAGCCTTATGGGCTACTGATAAGTCCTCCTATGATATGATTATTGAAATAATTTTCAAAGACTATATTCTTTATGCACACAGACCATAAAACTAAATAATATTCACAATAAGCAGTCAATCAGTCCCCATTGAGAAGTTAAATAAAGTTTACACTCATTAGAAGATTGAGTTCATGCACAACCAGCGTGGTGAGAAGCTAATGCCTGTACAACGTGAGATAGCACTAAATATCTCACTACTTGAGCTATTTGTTAAAGAGCATATTGCTAAACAACAAGGGCAATTATGCAAAGAACTCAATTCTAATAGTCCTCTAAAATTTTAGGATAAAGATAAGACATTTGTAAAGATTACTTTGTTAAATCCCAATATTATTATTCGAGTCAAGCAAATGGTGTATACACACCCTGGTGTCTAAGAATTTGATGAATAAATCAAAGAACTTCTAGATAAAAAGTTAATGAGAAATAGCAAGAGTCCCCACACTAGTTCCGCTAATAAAACCAAGAATGGTAATCAATTACAAAAAACTTAATGATAATACTATCTTTAATGGTTATTATATTCCTAACAAAACTGTCCCTTTCAATAGAATTCGAGCCTTTTGGTTCTCGAAAATGGATTGCAAAAACGAATACTAGCAAATAAATATTAATGCACAAATCATTCATTTAACTGCATTTAGTGCCCCTCAAGGACATTTTGAATTGATAGTAACACCATTTGATCTAAAAAATGCACCTCAAATATTCCAAAGAAGAATTGATAACATCTTCAAAGATCTTAATCACGGTTGTCTAGTTCACATTGATAATATCCTTGTCTTTTCCAAGACCATAGAACAACACTAAGATGATGTCCTAGCGCTCACCAAAGATGTGTTGATCATGATATTATTCTTGTTGAGAACAAGTGCATTTATGCTGAACAAGAAATCATGTTTTTAGGTCTAGAAATAAAAGGTGGACAAATCATCCTATAAAAGCATATTATAGAAAAAAGTAAAGAATTTCCCTAAAAATATTGAAGATAGAAAGGAATTAAAGGTTTCTTGGGTGCCTTACCTATACTTCATATTTCATTAAAGATCTAGCTAAATTGCCAAAACTGTTACAGCAGAAACTCAAGGAAGAAGTAAGTCAGGGATGGACCACTAGTGATTCAAAGATCATTCAAAACTTCAAAAAGATGTGTAAAAATCTTCATGTTCTTAATTTGCCTAATGGTAGAGATGATTCAATCTTGAGATAGATGCCAGCAACGAGCATTGGAGTGCAGTACTCAAAATCAAAGAAGGAGAAAAGCTCCGTAAATATTGCAGCGAAAGTTTTGATAAAGTAGAATGCAGTTATCCCACAAAGGAAAAAAAAAATCCATGCAATCATAGGGAGAATTGAAAAGTTCTTAATCTTTTTAGCCCCGAGCCTTTTGTTCTTCGAACTGATTATAAAGGAATACTTGGTCTTAAGAAAAATAATCTATCAAATATGTGAGCGCAAGGGAGACTTTTGCATTGACAATTATGGCTTAACGAGTTTTCTTTCTCTATTGGACATATAGAAGGATTGAAAAATTCTCTGATAGATAGTTTAACTCGCGAACTTGCCAATGGTGATCCTCAGAGTAGAACTCCTGCCATAAAAGGAGAAAATCCAAAATGAAATACCACTACTGCTAGAGCAGGTTTCTCCTTCTAGTACAATCCTTATGGATATTTTAGAATTTCATACAAAAAGTAGATCATGAGTTGGTCTGTTGTCCTCTGCCTATCTAAAAGTACAAAGATTTAGCCTTGTAGAATTACAAATGAATTATCTAATGTGCCCTTATGATATTCAAGAAAAAATAATTCTCGTGTTCAAGAAAATAGCTCAACGAATGATATGCAACCTGCTATTAACTACTATCATAATTATTCTTATGATAGCGCTACGATCTTCTTTCTTGATAAATTTGGAGTTGGTGGTGTTGGTCTCCTAGCACATTCAATATTTTCGGAAGACGCCATCATGAAAGCTTCGAAATATGAAATGGTAGTTTATATCATGGAAATCCCAGATCTGAAGTACCTATTCTTTTTAAGACTAGCTAAGTTTCAACAGTGCATATTTAAAAGGATCCATTGGATTCCTACATCTCCTGATGACCCAACAAAAATTCCATGCAATAGAAGCCTGTATGTTGAATTACATTGTGCACTAATTGAGTACGAAAATGAAAAAGCCAAATTAGCCCATTATCTTGTTCAATTAGTTGATTTAGACGATCCCAATGATCAACAATAAGAATAGTTTTCATAACGATAAGAGTTAGTTAGTGATCATGAGTTAGCAAAGGCCATATGCTTTTATAATATTTATCATCAAATGTGGGCATTAATTGAACAAGGAAGAACACTAATGCATTGTGGGAGCATTACTTTGATCTATCATAATGATTTTAGCAAATATATAAAATTTGAAGGAGCTACTTCAGAAGATGTCTTTGATTATCTCTTTGATGTTGGAACTGAAAAATTCTTATAGAGAAGAAAAAAAATATCTTCACAAATTATTCGAAAGATGGGATCCAGAGCATCTTCAACTTGTTGAAGATTTTAATGATTATTTAGATAATGATGAACTGGAAGACATTATTGGAGATGAAGGCATGAAGATTCTCAATATGAATTACTAGTCTTATCAGCATTAAATCTCTGAAAAATTGTTGTACCATTATTATACTATTTTGTTAACTGTTAAGTGAGTAAAATCATATAGTCTACTGTAGCCACGTGAGTGCAGTTGTAGCCATGTGAAAATATCAGCGTATATAATGTAACTATTAGGGCATCATATGTAGCTCATCTTCTCTATAAAAGGAGAACTTGAGTGCTGAGAAGAGATACGGTCATTTCAGTATACTTGAGGAAAAGAGAAGTGGGATTCTCCATTTCTCTATTCTATGGGTCCCGCTTTTCTCGTTTTTTGGGTCAATTTTCCGCATTTTGTGCGGTCGATTCGCCGCCAAAAAAATGCGATTTACGGTCGATTCCCCGCAATTAAAAATTGTATGTTTTTATGCAATTTTCGAATCTAGTCTTGTTCATCCCATTCTGGTTTTTCCCACTGTTCCATTTGTTGATCGTAGTTAATAGTGTGGTTTCTGTTCGTTTTGCAGTGGGTCTCTACAAGAATGGTGATTAGTTCCACAAGGTCCTTCCTTTCGTTGTTGGTCTGCGGTTCCCCTTGTTCATCGCCCTTCCCCGGGATCTCATTCTGGTTGTTGATGATAATTTCAGCGTTGCATGCCTTTTTGGCGTTCCTTAACAGCAAGCATCTCTGATAATCTCAGTAGGTTAAGTCCCCTTCAATCTTTTCATTGTAATATTTTCACTTTTAAAATTTCAATAAAAGTTTCCCCAAAGGGAACATTATTTAATTAAACCTTATGTGTTAAATATTATGATTTCTTGATGAAAGTCTCACTATCCTTAAAAATATGAAAAACTTGATTAGTAACTACGGTCTAAGGTAAGAAACAAAACAGATCTGTGCTGTGAATAATCTAAGGAAGGTATGGTTGAGTTAGCAATGTTTGCAAATTTGAAGCTAGAGGAAAACTAGGGTCCAATGCTGATTAAGTTCAGGTAATGGTCAAAACTCTTTAATTAAGCTTTAATTATTTTGCTAAGTATAGTATGCCTCTAATCACAGAAAATATAATATATGATATAAGTAGTAGATTGTGATAACTAGTATCAGTAAAGTCATTACAAGAAGTCCAAGAGTTAATGTAAGCATAATTTTCTAAAAAAATCCAAAAGTTTGAGTATTTGCACTTTGAACCTCATTTAGATCAAAAATAGAAAGTTCAAAAAGTTGTGGGTCGGATTTGAAAGAAAAAAACTCCTAAAAATAACCGTTTCGTAGAATATTGACCCTGTAAATAGTTTATCTGAAATAGTAGGTCATTGGGAATACATTCTAAAAAAGTCGTCCCCTAAAAATTATTTTCATAAAATCTAGGGCATCCCAAAGTCGCAAATGGACTATTAAGTAAATAGTTTTTGGTGAACAAGTTTTGATTGAAAAGCACAATTTAACTAATGTAATATATTTCTAAAAAAATTAAACAAATGTTAGAGACAAAAAGGGAAAAAGGATAGGAAAGACAAAAAAGAAAAAAAAAAAAAATCAGCAATCGATGTTGTCATGCTTTGAGCCTACGTCACTGATTAAACACCAATTACTCAGTAGTTGCTCTACCATCTCCAACTAGCATAAGTTTGCAGGCAAGAGCCATAATTTACGTTTTGAGATATGCTTTTCTAATAGACTGCATGTATCCCACTCCGTCGCGATTGTACTTTTTGTGGTTGGATGAAAAGGTGTGTACAATAATCCCGTACCCTAAGCTGTGTGAGATAACAACTGTCTCAAGAATACATTCTTAAGAGTTCACCATTATGTAAACACAGTACTTATATTATACTCTAGGTATGCCCAGTGGGACTACACTATGTTAATGTCCAATGATAACTTGACCAAAATAAAAATGCCGCAATAGCCTTACATTGCTCATTTAACAATCTTCGTTCTGAGTTGCAAATTTTCAAACTCGAAGGTTCCTGTTTGTAAGCCATAGTTGATGAGTTTTCCTTTAGCTAGTGCTTTATGTCGCTTTGTTTGGTTTTCTATATGTATTTTGAAAGAGAGAATCAAACGACTGTGATATTCGCTTATATTCATTTTGTACATCTCAGTCCTTTTTAACATAAGCAATAAACTGCCGATTTTGATATTGATTACATTCAGCTACAGATGAACCAAAAATCACTAAATTACTGACAATGTAGAGAGAATTTCAGAAAATGAGCAAGTTGGATTCTCATTGAATGGTCGTTGTAACGAAAATGGGATAGGAAATGATTCAACGGCTATGGCTTAAGGAAGAGGAATTTGCCAGTTCATCTGAAGGATCCCAATCCAAAGATGAAGAGTAAATCTTGGAGAGAATCATTGAAACCTCGGACATAGAAGGCCGAGAGCTCATATCTCGATGCACACACTTATAAGCCAGTTCAGCCATTGAGTATGCCAAATCCAACGGATATTTTCTACGAAGGTTATAATCCATGAATTCCATCAGCTTCTCCCTCACATCTTCCCCCTCGAATACATTCCTGATGACCACAAACAGCAAATCATCTGCGCCTCCTTTGTTATTCCCTGATGGTCTGACTGCTGGTTTTCCTGATAAGAGCTCAAGAAGTACTACCCCGAATGCAAACACATCGAGCTTTGGGGTTACTATCCCATTTTCCATGTACTCAGGAGCCAAGTACCCATGAGTTCCTACTACATGCTTGGTTAAATGGAATACCCCATTTTCATCTTCATCTTGAATTGTCCTTGCTAACCCAAAATTGGTGATCTTTGCCCTGTAGCTGGAATCCAAAAGTACATTGCTGCTCTTTAGATTCTTGTGTATATAAGGCGGATTGACGTAGCTGTGAAGGTAATTCAGGGCATCCGCAACATTGCAAGCGATCTGAACCCTTTGTTTCCACCCAAGAATCGGCAGAGAAAGTGAGCCATCTTCAGATTGATGCTTCTGCTGGCCAAAAAGCCAGTCATCAAGAGACCCCTTCTCAGCAAACTCATAAACCAGGTAAGTGTTTCCTTCATGAATGCAATACCCAGATAGCCGAATTATGTTCAAATGATTTATATGCTTCAAGAGATTAATCTCATCATTTGGAACACTCCCTTTCAGTATCTTGATTGCAGCATCATCGCCATTGAACTTACCTCTAAACACCGATCCCTTGATTCTATTTCCCTCACTGAATTTCGCGGTTGCTTTCTCCACCTCAGAAAACTTGTAAATAGTCAACGACCCAATTGCACCCTTAAAACCGTCCAAATCCACAGACCGTGATTTGGCGTTCTGAATCTGACTACTAGAATATGACGCAGGCCGAGGTGTGTACTCTGCTGATTCAGGGTCTTTCTTGTGGCCCTTGCCCTCACCTTGCTCGGTAGAAACCGGCTTCTTTGAGGGGCGGAGGATACAAAACCAGAAGAAGAAAGAGCACAGAGAAATAACCAAAACCCCAGCTCCAATCCCAACCCCTAAATATACCCACTTTTTGGAAGAACCCCCACTGCCAGTAGGGGTTATCGTCGGATTGGGGTTCAATGGAGGAGGAGATGGGGTTGGAGGAGGTGAAGGGAGCTTAATTTGTGTGGGCACAGATTTGATGGGCACCAGTATAGGTGTAGAGGGGTAGATAGTATCACTAACTTTTAGCTCATTAGCATCGAGAACACTTTGCATATCTGCACCAAACATATTAGCAATCTGAGATATATCATCTCCCGGAGTAACAAGGTAAGACACCAAATACTTAGCCCCATACTTCTTCGCTTGCTGTGCAGTAGGGCAGGCACACATCAGTGGAACGGTCAGTTGATCATGAACGTGCAAATTCCCGAAATCAATGGGGTTCTGAGCCATCATGGCTCGACATGTGGTCAGACCCTGATATGTATTGTTAGCCATTGAGAAGTACGTCTCACCTTGGACTTTGATTGTGTAGTTTGCATTATGCTGGTAGTATCTCTGGGCTCCTTTGGTTTGGTTCTGGGGTTGGGTGCACGAGCATAAGACGGGGACCACAACAAGGCGGTTCGCCGGAATTGGGTCAACATCTGATATGTTGTTGAGGTGGGCTATCTCTGAGGGGCTTGAGTTGAGGAGGAAGGCGATGCCTGGAGGAGTGTTGTAGCTTGGTGGGCTTGATCGGAACGTCAAGTAGGCAGGGCAGGAGGAGGTGTTTCCATTGCAGAGGAAGCCATTGGTGTTGGGGTGGTTGTTGCAGTCAAGCTGGTTGTTGTTGACATATTGTTGCTGGGAGTTTGATTTTAGGATTTGGGATTGAAAAGTGATGAAGATGATGATCAACAGCAACAGAAATGGAGATTGTGTTGTATTCATGGTGGTGGGTTTGTGGTTAGTGGTGATCGGAGTTTTGAGTTTAACAATTGATTCACAGGAGAGGAAAGGAAGGGGAAGGTAAGGAGGGTTCCCGTGGATGCATTCAGAGGAAAGAAAGGGGAAGGTCCGTGGAAACATCAAGTTGCGGTGTATGTATGTATAGGGTAGCTGGCCGCGGTAAGGAAAATTGACGAGCCGTCGCCGTTGTTGTCTCTCCTTTTTATATAAAAACCGTATTTTCTAATAGGGTGCCATTCCTCAGTTATAATAAATATAATAACCTGATAAAAAAAAATATATAATGACGATAATAATTGGAAAATTGGTTCTGCCAAGTAGCCACCGTAAATACACCAGCTAGAAATACAGTAACTCAACACCAGTGGGTAAAAGATGGTTTCAGCCACCTCAATTAGGAAAATTTCTAAAAATTGTTATCAGAGTTTTGGATGTAGCTTCCACTTAAATTATTATTTGTATTTTATTTGCACAAAAAAAAAAAAAACGATGGGGTAAAAAAAAGCCTCAACATTAAAAAAAATGAAAATGAGTCATTTTATTGTTATTATACTTTTTTAAATGGCTGTAAATATAATTCTTCTATTACTAAATTAATAGATTCAAAAAAACTAGAGATCATAATTCCCTTGAGTATTACCTTGGAACATCAAGTTCCAAATTCCATGCATTATGTTTGACGTACATTTCTCAAGGATTTCAAGTTAATTGATTGAGATGAGTAAGTTTAATACATAGTGAAATTGTATATTAGTTAAAAATTAGACCTAGCAAATTGAATTAAGGTCTGAAATCCAAAAATAAATGACCAGTATTCATACTCACCTCGATATTCGAAACAAGTTGACTCGAAAAATAAAAATGGCACAGAAATCTGAATTGATTGGACTTAAATTTTCTGCAAAGTCGTTTCTTTCTATAGTTCAATCTTATTAGGTCAAGTATCAATTGACCTCAATCGAAAATCACCTAATTTGAACCAAATTCAAATCAACATGTGATTGATTTAAAACATAACCTGATTTGAACTTCCCTGGGCTTGTATAGAAGAGGAATTAATGAACTCTTGTTTCCCTTCCCTTAATTTTCTTTGGTTGAATTAGGCCTAAGACAACCTAGATTAAAGGTAAAGACGACACTCATTTGCAAGGTTGACAAGGAGAGTGGAATTCCGAACAATGGTGGTTTTTCTCCACCATGACATTGTTATTAAGGACAATAATGTACGTACCTCATTTAAAAATTATTAAGGAAAATAATGTATTATTAATTTATTATATAGTAACTCTAGTGTTGCAGATGTCGTTATTACCTGCAGTTATACATGGTAAAATTGACCCAAAACTCAAAATCTGAATCAAACGGCGCAGACCCATATCCAACCTGACATCCGAAAGAGGCTCACTCGAAAGTACATCCAAAACCTGAATTGAGTCGAATCAAACCATATTTGTTAGAAAAATTGGGTTGAATGTGGTACAGAATAAACCAAGTAAATCGTGAAATGAAACACTTTCCTTAAGACTTATTTGTTGCATCATAAATAATCTTAGAGATAATCTACTTGGTAAACAAATGTGTGTTTCAAGATTCTCTCAAGGGTTAATTGATGAGGGTGTTGTAGTCACTCACATTGATTTTTTTTTTTAAATGCCTGTGATTGTGATTTTACTCCTCCTTGTATAGAAAAGTGATCATGCCTGAAGAGCCACCAAAAATGGATAGGGTAGGGTAGATAATTCTTGAGAAGGCACCATACTTATTCACCTTTTCACCGGAAGGATTGGATAAGGAGGGTAAACTTGAAGAGGTACCATGCTTATCCACTTTTTCGGAGAAGCACCATAAAAACCTGCTACTTTTATTTTATTCTTGGAAAATTCCAACAACCCCTCTCTTTTTCCAAGATATAGAACAAACCCCCGCCATTCTAACAAATATACAATCACAACCGAGAATACAAGGAGATTTATGCATAAGAGAAGTATCTCGCAATTTGAACTTCCATTTAACGAAATATAATTTCAATTAATCTGAACATAAATAGTAGACAAATCTTTGAACTATATATCCTCTTTGATTAATTGGATACATTTCACACACAAGTCTCATTACACACTTAAAATTTGACCCTATTATTCAGCCATGTGTTCGTATCTATTATGAGTGCATCAAGCCAAGCCCAGTTGCTCTTTGAAGGGGCCACACTTCACACTCACTTAGGTAGACCTTAGAAATATGCTCCTGTAATACAAGTCATTCAATCAGGGTCTATTATGAACATAAAACTCACCCTCTTATAACATTACAGTAATTAAGCACTCTTACCTTGGGATGAAATATGTTGGTGCTTCCAATCACTATGCAATATTGTCACTCATTGAACTTAGAATGTAATGTCATACCACGAATTAAGTTAAGGCTTCATTGCTAGTGATTGTAGATATGGGCTTAGGTCCCATCCCCCTTAATGTTCTCAACACTAAGTCTCTTGCTAAACCTTTGGTTAAAGGATTTGCGAGATTCTCATTTGTTTGCACATAGATGACTGTGATCACTCCATCTTTGATCAATTGATGGCCATGGGCATGTCTAAGTCCAATGTGCCTTGATTTTCCATTATAGACATGACTATAAACCTTGGACAACGTGGTCTTGCCATCACAAAGTATGGAGAGTGGCGACATTGGTTTTGGCCATAAAGGCACTTCCAATAACAGATTTTGTAGCCACTCTGCCTCCTTGCTGGCTGCAGTCAAAGCCACAAACTCAGCAGCCATGATGGAGTTGGTTATGCAGGTTTGTTTCTTGGATGCCCAAGATACTGCCTCTCCTCCAAGCAAGTATATATAACCTGATGTAGAGGCATAGTCCTCTTTGTCAGTTATCCAACTTGCATCTGAGTATCCTACTAAGAATGAAGGATAACCTGAATAACATAGACCATTATCTTGAGTTTTCTTTAAGTATTCCAAAACTCAATGTGTTGCATGCCAATGAAACTTATTAGGGTTACAATATATCGACTTAATTTCCCAATGGCAAATACAATATCCGGCCTTGTGGTTGTCATGGCATACATCAAGCACCTTATGACCTTTGCATACTCAAGTTGTGCGATAGGTCTCCCACTATTTCGAGTCAACTCATAGGTTGGATCGAAAGGGGTGGCCACTGGGGAGCAATCATTGTAATTGAATCTCCCAAGCACTTTCTCAATATAATGTGATTGAGACAAACTAATGCCATCATTATTTCTAATAATCTTAATACTGAGTATAATATCGGCCTCCCTCATGTCTTTCATGGAGAACTTGGAAGATAGAAAATACTTGGTTTTCTCTACTTCCTCTAAGTTAGTGCCAAACATTAGCTTGTCATCAACATATAAGCAGATAATAACACATTTTCCTTATTCAAACTTAGAATATACACATTTGTCATATTCATTGGTACTAAACCCATAAGATAGCACTACTTCATCAAACTTTTGATGCCATTGTTTAGGTGCTTGTTTTGCGCCATACAATGATCTTATGAGTTTGCACACTTTGTTTTCTTGGTTTGGAACAAAAAACCTTCTGGTTGTTTCATGTACACCTCTTCCTCTAATTCACAATTTAAGAATGCTGTTTTCACATTCATTTGGTGAATTACTGGCTTTTGAATTGCAGCAAGAACAATTAGAACTCTTATGGTTGCAATCCTAGCCACCGGTGCATATGTGTCAAAATAGTCAATACCACATTTTTAGTTAAAACCCCTTATGATCAACCGGGCTTTGAACCTTTCTATGGTACCATCTACTTTCCTTTTTGTTTTAAAGATCCACTTTGATGTGATAGGCTTACATCCTGGGAGTGAATCAACTAAGACCCATATGTTATTTTTCATGATTGAGTCCATTTCATCTTGAATTATTTCTTTTTAAAAGAAAGTATCTTGAGATTCCATAGCCTCTTTAAAAGAGTTAGGATCCAAATCAATGGTATAAACATAAGGTATTGCATTTTCAATGGAATCTGTTGTTTCGTCTATCAAATAGACAAAGAAATCAAAACCAAAGGATTTCTCCTTTCTAATCCATTTACTTCTCCTTACCGCCACTATGTCTCCTTGTTCTTGATCATTACTTGGAGTCATAGTGGTTGGAATAAGATCATTTGGTTTAGGAATTGAAGAGAATCCAGTTTCATAAAAAAATGGAATCAATTGATTTTATCACGGTGTTAACCATAAATGAAGCATTTGGTTCTATAACAAAAAACTTATAGGCTTTGCTACATTCAGCATAGCGTATAAAGATGCACTCAATTCCTCTTTCCCCCAATTTTTTTTTCTTGGGTTCCGGGACTCTTACAATAGCCCTACAGCCCCAAACTCTGAAATAACTCAGGTTTGGCTTTTTCTTATTCCATAATTCATAAGAAGTACTTGAATTCCTTTTATTAGAAACCCTATTTAGGATGTAGCATGCTGTGAGCATCGCTTCACCCTAAAAGCCTTCACTTAAATTGGATTTAGAAAGCATAGCATTGATAATTTTAGTTAGTGTTCTATTTTTCTACCACACCATTTTGTTGTGGTGTATAAGCTGCTGTGACCTCATGAATTATACCAGTTGATTGAAAATAACTTGGATCATAGTATTCGCCGCCCCTATCCGATCTTAGTCTTTTAATGAAGGTTTCACAATGCAACTCAGGTTCATTCTTAAAAATCCTAAACATGTCTAGTGCTTCACTTTTAGCATGTAAAAAGTATACTTGGCAATATCTTGTACAATCATCAATGAAAGTGATATAGTATTGCTTTCCCCCAAAAGAGGGAGTGCTATGAAAATCAACTAAATTACTATGAATTAATTCAAGTAATTTGGTGATTCTTTGAACAGTTCGAAAAGAACTTCTAGTGATCTTTGTTAACATGAATGTCTTATATTTCTCTATGCTTCCATCAAGATCAGGAATTAACTCAAGTCTTGACATCTCTTTTAATCTTTTATAATTAACATGTCCAAGATGATTATGCCATAGAGAAGATAAAGAATACACAAGAATGTAAGCAGAATTATTCATCTCATTACCATTAGAAGGAGTAATTACATTTAGCTTAAACATGTCACCACTAGCATAACCCTTCCCCACAAAGGCATTCCCCTTAGATAGGATAAACTTGTCGGCCTCATACACTTGTTTGAAGCTAAACTTATTCAGAAGAAACCAGAAACAAGATTCTTTCTAACTTCCGGCATAAAATATACATCATTTAAAGTAAGAATTTTTTCCGAAGTGAAGACTAACTCTACTTGGCCTATTCATTTAACATCAACAGTAGAAGTATTGCCCATGTAGAGCACTTTTTCATCTTCAATCGACACAATAGTCTTGAAGAAAGTAGAGCGATCCTTACACATGTGCTTGGAAGCATCGGAGTCAACCCACCAATCATTGTCACTTTGGACAATGTTGATTTGATCATTGATCATGGCTACAAAGTTGTCCTTTGCCTTTGCCTTTTGCTTGTTCAAGCCATGTTTACGCTTCCAAATGGTACAATCTTTTTTCTTATGGCCCGGTTCGTTGCATTCCCAACAAACCACTTTGGCCTTCTTGTTGCCCTTGTTGTTGTTGTTGTCCTTATTAGGCCTCTTCTTGTTTCCCTTTGGCACTTGACTCGACTCACCATCTTTGACAGTATGAATCTTGGAGACATGCGCCTTTGACTCATCCTGCACATGTAACTCTTCTTCTATTCGAAGATGGTTAGCCAATTCCTCGAGTGACATTTCTTCTTTCTTATGTTTCAAAGTTTTTTTAGTGTCTTTCTAAGAGGGGGGAAGTTTGTCCACTATAGAGGAAATTATAATGGTCTCATCCATGTGCATTTTATATTGCTTGAAGTGACTTAGGATTCGTTGAATTTCATGCAATTGATCGAGAACAGAGCGTCCTTCGACCATCTTATAGTTATTAAATTGACTTATAAGGAAGTTCTTACTAGAGGCATCTTCTGTCATGTACTTGTTCTTTAGCGCCTCCCATAATTCCTTTGCCGATTCCATGCCTTGATAGATATCGAAAAAGGCGTCTGACATGCTATTCAAGATATGACCTCGACAAATGTAGCCATCATTCTCGAATTTGGATCTTCAGTGGGCTTGCTCCAAAGTCTCATTTTCAGTCTCTATTGGGTAAGGAGTGTTGAGCACATACACGACCTTCAAAAGTTGTACGAAGAAAATGCATCTTCTTTTGCCAGCGACGGAATCCCACACCCTCGAACTTGTCCAACTTCTGAAAGTTGGATGTCATTTCACGAATTGACGCCATCTCAAACAAGTCTTAAGATCGTTAGAAAAATTGGGTTGAATGTGATACAAGATAAACCAAGTAAATCGTGAAATGGAACACTTTCCTTAAGACTTATTTGTTGCACCACAAATAATCTTAGGGATAATCTACTTGGTGAAACAAGTGTGTGTTTCAAGGTTCTCTCAAAGGTTAATTGATGAGGTGCTGCAGTCACTCACATTGATTTTTTTTTTTTTATGCCTGTAATTGTGATTTCACGCATCCTTATATAGATGAGTGATCATGCCTGAAGATGCACCAAAAATGGATAGGGCAAGGCGGGTAAATCTTGAAGAGGTACCATACTTGTTTACCTTTTCACCGGAAGGATTGTATAAGGTGGGCAAACTTGAAGTGGCACCATACTTATCCACCTTTTCAGATAAGCACTATAAAAATCTACCACTTTTATTTTATTCTTGGAAAATTCCAACAATACTCGACCCGAATTTTCTACAAAGTTGCTTATTTTTGTATGACAAGCATATTAGACCAAAAAATCGGTTGATCTGAAGCCGACCCGAACTGAAGTTGATCCAAATCGAACCGACCCGAAATGTCATTTAACTCGAAACATGACCCGATCCAAGCTTAACCCGACTTGTGCACAAAATGACTAATTTGCTAGGTCTACCTCGAGTGATGACAGAGACTCCTATTTTAGCTGATGCACTGGCATTGGAGCTTGCTTTAATTTTGGGCGCGACTCTGAATGACGATTGATAAAAATTTGAACTAATTTTGTGGAGCTGTCCCATTGTTTCCATCGACCACATTCAACTCCTGCAAATATCATTTCCTTGATGGCAGTTTGTAATACCCTCTCTCGTACTTCTTCTCATCTATGTATCTCAAAGGTTATTAGGATGCTCGCTCTGGAGGCTCATGAGTTAGCTGTATTTGCTCGGAAAAAAAGTTTTCCAAACTAGTATTGGTCGTTGTTTTGTCTTTCCAACAACAAAAACTTCTGATACTCTGGACTGAGGGTGGCTGGCCCGTTTATACAAAGCGGACCAAATTGGGTCATGGTTGATCCGTTAACCATTTGGATCGGGTCGGGTCGGGTCGACCCATGGTCGGCCCGCTTTTGGATCATTTTAAAATGAAGCAAAGTTGCACAAAAAAACTGTGTATAATAATTGTTGTTTTGTATAAATCGTTAGTAATAAACTTAACTAATTGGAACATATAAACTAGTGTATCAAGTAGGTTGAAAAAATAATGGATCACTAAACGGACCGTTAATAGACCGAGCCAATGGATTGACCTACTATTGACCCAATTTATTATTGGCACAATCCTTTATTGGCTGTATTTTAAATAAGCCGCCTCGCTTAAACGAATGAATACCTGATATGTTGCCAACTTCTACTTTGGATTCTTGCAGGCGGGACATGTCTCATACTTCTTTTTTATAGGCAGATAAAATAATTAATACATGCTTTTTTTTTGGGTTGGGATAACTTATTTTAAAAATTGTGAGAAAATCATACTGTACACATGGAGGCATAGAGCACACAACACGGGATTGCTGTTGATTGTTGTTGACTTATAATAAGGGCGTTGACTCCACCCCAAAAAAAAAAAAGGAAAAAAGGGTTGCTGACCAATTCTACGGCGAAACAGGTCCATATTTACCTCTCCTCACTTGATTGGCTGGATACAAAAGCTGTCTAACTGGTAATGCGGCCTGTGGCCCCCAACGTACACTGCGGGGTGTGTACTTGAGACTGAGAATCCAAAGTATGTTTGGGTTACGTTGGTGGGAATTTCTTATGTGGAAAAACTTACCAATCTGCTTGCTCTATTTGCCTTTGCATTTTTGCAAGGTCACCGTACACATTTTGATGGTTTTCAGTCAAAATTTCATATTTTTAATATTTTCTACTTATTTGGTTTCACTAATCAAATTGACCTTTTTAATTAGAAATTGTTTTAGTAGGTATGCTAATTCTATAACATAAATTCTTGTATAAGACGGTCTCACAATGATTTATCATGAGATAGTTTATGTAGCGACGCATATTCATTTTAGACGGTTAATGAGCGTGTGAGATGTGCCATAGTATTAGTAATCGTGAGATGGTCTGGTATGTAAATACCTATTAGAACATAAGATAGAGTGATTAACTAAAATACTTTATAAATTATTAAATTATCTTTCTATACTAATGCTTTAAAGGAATGTTGTGTGACTCAATGATCTATATATTTATCTTTTCTTTTTCTCATAAATTGGATCTTTTGACTCATTGGTTAGAATTATTGTTACAATGATCATCACTGTATTAATTAAAAGAATCAAATTTAAAAAATAAACATTATATAAAATGAACAATTCACCTTTTCGGCGGTCTCATATCCAATGTCATGTTCCTTAATTTGTCAAGGAGACCTTTCACCCTACAGGTTATTCTTGTGCATGGAAATGCTAGCTTGGTGTATTCATAAGAAAGTTGACCTTTTAATCTCTCAAGTTTACCGAGTAAGATATAGAGCTTAATCTTCCATCAATGCTGCATACTATGACCGTGAGGAGCGATATCCATCCTGGGCTAGAGTGAGTTCAGTTAAAGTGTTAAATTCAAAGATGGTCTCCACTAGCAAAATTCGTAATGGACAAACTGTGAGAATCCTTGAAGACTAGTAGTGCAGTCATGGAAGACATCCGTTGCATACACATGTAGACAACATTCCAATGGAATAATCGGTCCGTTTCTAATATGCTAAATAACGAGAGAATAGGCTGGGATGTCGGTAAGATCAGAAACATATTTCCATTTGAAATGATTAATGTTATTCTAAAATAGGTAGTATGACCATCCATGGAACCGGATCGATTGTACTGGGCTTCGAGTAAGACAAGGAGAGTATACGGTCAAATCTGGTTATTTTTGGATCAATAATCCTCACGGTTGACATGGAGACACTAAGTTTACAAAGATGTGAAAGATTGTGTGGACCTCAAAAGTACCAGCACGCTGAAAACTGTTTTAGTATGGAAGACTTTTCATAATGCTTTACCATTAGGCAACAGTAGAAGAGGGAGACAGATAACGCAAGACTAAGATTGTCCACTATGCCAGAATCATGAGGAGCTGGTAGATCATTTGTTTCGCGATTGCTGTCCATCAAAACTTCTATAGTAGGCCTCCCTTGGACACGTTGGCTTTGTCACTAGATTCTGCTACTAAACGACAAAGAGAATACTCACAAACATGGTGTTATTAATTTCACTGTCGTGCTATGGAGCATTTGGATTTCCAGGAATCAAGCATTGTTTCAGAAGATCCAGGCCACACCCAGAGGGATCATCTAGGTGTTTAATGCAACTACGTCAAATCTTAACAAAATTTCGCTTAGAGGAATTAATTTTCTCTCTCTGCGTATATCATGCAACCCAGAAATCCTCTTATTTATAGGAGAAGAGTTACAAACCTATTGAACTACAAACTAGGAAAAGATAATTATAAAATATGGTAAAGATAATTACATGCTTTATATATGGAAAGAGGGCAATTACAAATATTTCAATATCGCCTTTAATATTACTAATACGCCCCCTCAAGTTAGAGCATGGAGGTCATGAATGCCCAACTTGCTACATAAGTAACCAAATTTCTGGCGTCCAAGAGCTTTGGTGAAAATATCGGCAATCTGGTGGTTGGTGTAGATATGATATGTTACAATGTTGCCAGCAAGGAGTTGCTCACAAACATAGTGACAATTGATTTTAATATGTTTTGTGCGCTCATGGAAGACTAGATTAGACGCGATGTGAAGGGCGGCTTGGTTATCACAAAAGAGTCGCATGGGATTATGATGAAACACCCTAAGAGACGCAAGAAAGTACTTGAGCCAAGTGAGCTCAAAATTAGTAATAGCCATGGCATGATACTCTACTTCAAAAGACGACCGAGAAACTATAGGTTCTTTCTTGGTGAGCCAGGAAATAGGTGATTGACCCAACATGACAAAATATCTAGCAACTAACCGCCGCGTAAAAGGACAACTGGCCTAGTCTAAATCGCAGTAAGCTTGGAGCTGAAGTGAACTAGTAGCAGCAAGAAAAATCCCTTGACCCAGGGAACCCTTAAGATAGTATGGTCAACATGGACTGAAGAAATCGTAAGATCGTAATGCAGTAGCAAGCTTAGCGAACCAATTTCGGGGTAAAACCAGGGGCATGTAAACTTCTTCATGGAGATCACTATGCAAAAAGGCGTTATTGACATCCATTTGATGCAACTCTCAACCCTGAATTACTGCTACATCGAAGAAAACTTGAACAGTCATCAATTTAGCAACTGGAGCAAATGTCTCAGTATAATCGAGACCTTCAACCTGAGTATCACCATGAACCACAAGACGGGCTTTGCACCATTCAGTGAAGTCATCAGAATTATACTTAATTTTATACGCCCATTTGCAACCAATGTGTTTCTTCCCTTGAGGTAAGGTCTTAATAGACCAAGTCCCATTGTTTGAAGTGCAGTAATTTCTTCATGCATGGCAACGCACCATTTGGAATCCTTAATAACATCCATATGACCGAAGCTCAACCCCGGTGCTCACTGCATTCAAAAAATTAACAAGAAAATGCAAAGCGGTGTACTTGCGTAGCATAAAACTTATTCATAGGTGTCGACTCAAACCCGAGGCCATTATCACTCCGAATAATCTTAACACATCTACTAAATTGGGTATGAGCCATTAGACAAATTTTGAAGTAAAGTACGAGTTTGACTCTTATCAATCATTACATAGACGTAAACGACACGACTGAAATCATCTATAATAGTCAAAAAATATTAGCACCAGTGAGAGTACAACATCAATAAGGTTCCTAAATGTCACAATGTATTAAATCAAAACTAGCTAAAGCACAACTATCACTATAAGGAAAAACATATTGTGCGTGTTTAGCCTTACTGTACACGTCTCATAACAGTTTATTTTGAGGTGAGCCCACTTTGATTCTAGAGAGATGAGCTAGTGGCGAACCAAATAGATATCCCAACCGACGATGCTAGGTTGATACACATACATCCCTTACTGTATGTTACCCAGTCCAATCGGGCTCTTCGTAGTGCGGCCCTGCAAAAGACACAATTCACGGGTAAATGTTACAAAGCAATTTGCATCAGAAGCACATGGAAAAGTCTAATTCTAGGGCCAAGAACGACAGTTCCGTCTTTGATGGCGTGAGTTTGGAGCCCATTTAGAAGACTATCCGGGCATCAAGAGATGTCATATAATTGAGAGAAGAAAGAGAGGTTACACGTCATATGGTGGGATGCACCACTATCTACCAACCATGGGGAAAATTGAGCAGGTTGCTTACAATTGAGGGGTTCGGTCCTGGGGGTAGGAGTATCCACAATCGCTAGTAGGCCCTGGACTAGGGATGGCAGTATAGTCCAAATTTGATGCAAATCGGATCCGATCCGATGCAAAATTATCTCATTCAAATCCGATAAGAAATAATCCGATTCAAAGTCCGATAAAAATAATCCGAATTTGACTCCGATTTGAGAGGATTTGTAGGAGAGTCCATTCGATCTGATTAACATCCGATCTGATATTTTTTTTAATAGTTTCAACTTGTTTTGAAGATAGAAAAATGCCAATATGATAACCCTCAAAAAATCCACATAAGGTTCGCACTGTACGTGCAGTACACTCTTCTCTCCCGATCTTTTTCTCCCTTTCCTTCTAGCTGTTCTGCTATTGTCTATCCCTTTCACTCTAGAGTGAATTTGCATTCTCTTTTTCTAGCACTTTTTTATGTTAATACATTGAAATATTTAATATAAAAAGTTATTTGACATTAAAGAGGTATTTAATATTGCACTTACAAGTGAGTAAAAATAAGGTTGGAAATAAAAAATTGTGCAAATATTGAATCAAAATATATAATCGGATTATATCCGATTATATCCAGATTTAATTCGATTTGAAATCAATCTGAATTCGATTTAACATTTGATCCGACGGAGTCGGATTTGAATTGGATTTTTAATTCCAATTATTAATAGGATGAGATTTGGATGTCTACATCCGATCTAAATCCGTTCCATTGCTATCCCTACGCTGGACTTGATCAGTGAAAAGGCCTCGGGATGATAAGCTGGGCAATGCTAGCAGTCGCAGGTCCCGAAGATCCCACGGTAGACATCACAGTAGCTGCGGCGGTGGCTGATGAGAGAGCCTCAGTTGAGGTGGGCTGAGTGACATGAGGTCCACGCCCGCGACCACGAATTTTCTTAGCAGGTGGGATGCCCAGGCACTTATAGCATCGGTCCTAGGTATGCTTGACTCGACTGCAGAAGGTACACCATGGCTACCCAGACGGTGTTCGATCAACAGATGCAGTCATAGTGGAGGAAGGGCGAGTGATGTTCAGACGATCAGTCTATGCATGAAAGCCAAGAGATGAACTAATATCACGGCTGCGAGTGATGTCGCGATGGGATTCTTCTTGCATAACCGTGGTATATACTTGATCCAGATAGGGAGAGGGTTCATGTTGATGATTTGTGTACGCAAAGTCGAAAAGCCATCATCCAAGCCCATAAGAAACTTACAGGTGTGTGGATTTTCATACCGAGAAATCTGTTTCTGGCCTTTTTCACAGCCACATGATTCTAATGGAGATAATGCTAATAAGTCATCCCACATGCCTAATAACTTATTATAGTGAACCATTCTTAAGGTTCTGTCCTGTTTGGTGTTAGACAAATCAGACCAGGTCCATTAGGAATAGGGTAACAAGTCTTCAGAATTTCACACATGTTTTGAGCATGTGATACGCGAGATATGGTGGCGCGCACACCAAAGGGTCAAGGGAATTCCATATCCAAGAACAAAGCATAGAATTAACCATTTCCCACACAGGATAGTTGGGAGACTTCTTAGCAGAGGTCAAAATAATACCATCAACAAACCCCAATTTATCGTAAGATTTCAAAGCTAGTATAGCTGTTTGTTCCCAAGCGGCATAATTATCACCCTTCAAAGGTTCTTTGGTTAAAGAATTACTTGGAATTGCTTGACTTGACAAGTAATACGGAGACGAGGGATCGGCATGCTTGGGCTTAGAAGATGAATCCTTAGTTATGATGAAAGAAAAGATGACAAAATGTAGACAAAATCAATGATTTTGAGTACATGCTAGGTGGGAGAAAGATGAGCATCGAACCTTAGCAGCAAAAAAAAAAAAAAAGGGGGACCGTTATTCCTGCTCTGATACCATGACAAAATTAAGCTTAGAGTAATTAATTTTCTCTCTCTATTTTTATCATTTAACCCGAAAATCCTCCTATTTGTAGGAGAAGAGTTACACACCTATTAGACTACAAACTACGAAAAGATGATTACCATATATGGTAAAGATAATTATATGCTTTACATATGGAGAGAGGATAATTACAAAATACTTTAATATTGCCTTCAATACCGCTAATAAATCTACTTCCTAATAAACGTTTCTCCTTTCCCAAACTAATCTCCTGTCCAAATAAGTATAGAGTGTAATACCAGCTAGCATAGTTGTGTGAGATCGAATGAGAATGTCACCCAATATCGTAATACATGCAAATGGGCCATGGAAATCGAAAGGATATCAGAGTGGTATTGGAAAAGTGGCAAAACAAAACAGTGTAACACTAACGGCATGCAAGGGATCACTTTTATGCCAATTAGTTGTAGTTGTAGAAGCAACAGAGTTATAAAAGACACTCAAGAAAATAGTGCAGATGGAATGGAGAGCGTAGGTATGGATCGATAGCTCAGTCGCGCTGCACTACATTAACAATAAGGATGCCATCCCTGTTGAAATTTCCTTACTTATTGACCAATGCCTTAGTTTTAAAAATTTCTTTCTTTGTTGTATTATCAGAAAGATTAATAGAAGGGATGTAGGTGAAACCCATCACTTGGTTGTCCAAGCGAGATACAGAATGCTTTAGTGCACTCAAATATATTTGCATTACCTAACCAAAAAAAAAATCATCCCTAAAATCTAAGTGACTAATACAAGTTTTTTTACACAAAGACTTGAACTTAGATCACACTTCACTATTTAAAAAATGAACCCAAAATTCAACCAAGAAAAATCCTTTGCTAATTGCTATTGCTTAGAACTAGGATTTCAAATGGGAGTAAATCTTAGAAAGAGTCATAGAAACCTCAGACATAGATGGCCGAGAGCTCATGTCTTGATCCACACACTTGAGAGCCAATTGAGCCATTGAGTATGCCAAATCTAGAGGATATTCATTAACCATATTAGAATCCTTGAAACACATAAAGCCTTCCCTAACATTTCCCCATCCAACACTTTTCTCATCACCTTAAACAACAAATTGTTTGCTATTCTTGTGTTCTCTGACAAAAAAAAAAAAAAAAAACCGGCTTTCTTGATCAAAGTTCAAGTAACAATAGCCCAAATACAAACACATCCAATTTTATGGTCATTGTCCCGTGTTCTAAGTACTCGGGAGCTAAGTTGTAACGCCCCCTATTCCTAATGCCTGATTAGTCCAACCTAATCACTTATAAATTATTGATTAGCAGCGGAAGTCTGTTGATTGGAGGCATTACCACCACTCCGTAATAGAACAAGGCTAACTGAAGTTACCTGTACCATTGCATTGCCCATTTAACTACCCGCCTCACCAAATCAGTGAAATAACACACGCTGAACCATTTATAAAGTTTCTGATACACATAATAACTCAACGTATGTTTACCAAGTATTAACAAACGCAACATCCAAAGGAATATACAACCATCAGGTTCTCAGGAGTACCAGCCTATAAATCACTGTGAGCTCTTGGCTAGCGAATCCTTAGCAAAGGAATTGAAACTCCCTTTCATTTCTTGCTACTCCCTGGCTTGCCATGAGGAAGACTGTTCACTATTTCCTTATCTAAAACAGAAAATATAAAAACATTTGAAATATGAGCCGAAGCTCAGTATGCACATTCCTATATAGTCAAATAAGCTTTGAGTTTAATTAGTTGGGCGCCTGCATTTCAAAACATTTTGTTTTGCAAACAGGAGAGAGAAGAAGGTATGAGTAAAGTTGATTTGCCGATTATTATCTGGAAGTGGACTCCTTGTTGACGTTTGCAGCAATCTTGAGATAGGTGCACACCTCCTAGGCCGATCGGAAAGCCTAAGTTGCACCCACGCGGGTAAATTGAAGGGCATAAGCCCTGATGATTGATAATTAATGGGGCCACTTAGGTAACAAAACATTGCATAAAATGATTCATTATATTAAGATTATATTGATTTTTCCATAATTTGATAAACATATGAGTTTTCAAAAAGCACAGGCAATGTACATACCTGGTCTCTGAAAACCTCTCTTTGTTTAATTGGAAATTGCTTGCTGACAGCTTGAAGCGACAACAGTGGCCTTACTTCTACTCCAAAGATGTTACTTTCTCGATAGCATGAGATTAAGAAATTTTTATGAAAGTTCTTGACTTATTGATTAATTTAAATTCCTTCAACCTCCCTTTTCATGATTATCATAATTATTATTACTTAATTTGGTTCTAGTTTATTTTATTTTTGTTTCGTTTTCTTAACGTTGCTGAAGTTCGTTTCACGGGTACTGTAGAAGTGAATTAGGATAACTTACCATATATTTATTAATAATGACATTATCACCATTACTATTCGAACCATTGCTATGAGCTCATTACATTATTAGTATTCACGTCATTAGGAATTATTGATCCTTATCACCCTTATTATTACCACTACTACTACTGCTGCTATCATTAGTATTATTATTATTATTATTATTATTATTATTATTATTATTATTATTATTATTATTATTATTATTATCATTATTATTATTATTATTATTATTATTATTATCATCATTATTATTATTATTATTATTATTATTACCGTAGTTATATTTATTGTTAGCAATCACGACTACGGGGTAGGCAACTAGTCATGACATGGCCTAGTGATGATATGGGCTTGGTTTTGAGTACAATCTAAAAGGTAGCCTGGACATGTTTAAACCTAAATGAACTTTCGAAACATTCACAATTCCGGTCCTTATGCAAACTAATATGCACATTCAAAAGTTGAAACACATTTTCCCTCCATTTTCATCCCTTCAAGCCCCGACACTCCCTTGTACCCAAGCTTATTACATTCACCTTCCTTCCTCTCTCCCTCAATGTACAGTTGACAACTAATTCATAGCATATATCATCACACACCTCATATACATACATTCCCATCTAATTAGCATGAACTTCTTATTTAAACACTAATAAAACTATATAACTGAAAATAAACATAATTAGAATAAACATTATCCAAGAACATTAATCACCATATTGATGACTACACATACCTTTCTAACACATGTATAACCCATTAATCTCATTCAAATATTAATTAATATTAATCTAACACAATTAAAGCAACATAAATAAGCTTAATTTCTCATCCAAACCACAACCTTAACCTTACTCACCAACTTATAATAACACACACCCAAACTTTAATCACCCAATTCTCATTACTTTTATTCAATTATTCATTATATTTTGCTTAAACCACCAAATAAGCCAAAATCAACCTTATATCTTTATTTAAATCACCACCCTTAACTACTTAGTTGTGATCAAAACATAACACTCACATTACCAAAACATAACACTCATATAGACCGATACACCTATACATATTTTTCTCTATTTAAGCTCCACTCAACTCATTTGAACATTGATAACCCATATAATTAACTTGAATATCACACAAGCCATAAAACCTAATTTCTCAAGTTCATGGCCACAACCTACTTATCCAACATATTTTACTTGTTAATCCCTTTCAAATATGCATTTAAAATCAATCTCAACATCACAATAAACAACTAATATGCAGCATATTTTGCAAACCCTCACTCACCACACTCATCCTAATCCTTGAAGTTCACAACTCAAATTAAACCACCACAATAATTCAAGAAACTTGTAAATAAATACTTATCAATGATAATTACACCATTTACTATCAAAATTTTAGTATAAAAGATCAAAAATTGGATTAAAGTATAGTTAGAGTTTCACCTCCCAATCACTTGAACACACTCAAAGAAGAGAGAGAAACGATTGGGACTGGCGGCTCTGGGTCGGGCGGCGGCCGGAGGGGGGACGACGGTGGCGTGTGTAGCCGAACGATCGGCTGTAGCCGGCAGAAGTGAGCTAGAAGGGGACGAAAACAGGGCAGCAAAAACAGGGGTGGGAGGTCGGGTTTTCTAGGCAGAGAAATCAAGGGGGTGGGGGTTTAGAGTTTTGTTATCTTTATTTTGTTTGATTTTTGTTTATTTAGTTTAGTTAATTTATTTTAAATTTTAATTACTCTTTTTCCTTTTCATTTTTACCCTTTTATTTCTTGACGCATGACCCCCTTTTCAAGATTTTTTTTTCATCTTTATCCAACTCCCTTTTATTTTTATTTTATTCATTATATATATATATATATATATATATATATATATATATATCTATATATATATATATATATATATATATATATATATATATAGGAAGTTGAAGTAATAGGTTTGGCTAAAATTAATAAATAAAATTATACATTTGTTGGATGGAAAATCTTGGGTGAAATATTTTCATTCTTTTGAGTAATGCCTCACTCCCTAATTATATACATAACTTATATGATTATTATTATAATTATTACTTTGTTATTATATTTTTTCATTTATTATTATTATTATTATTATTATCGTTTTTCAATTAGCCTTTGATACTTAGGCTAATTTTTTTTAATTCAATGGGCATTTAAATATTTATTAGCACTTGAAGAAATTATTTAAGGAACATTACAAGGTTCATTTTGAGACCACGTCGTCGTTTTGACCTGCGATGCGCAAATATATATATATATATATACACACACACACACACACACACACACACACACATACATAAAATGCCAAATTGAAATGCGGCGTCCAACTTGATTAATTTATGATTAGAATAATTTAAGGTTATTAACATGAATCTTAGGTTCGGGTTGTTACAACCTTACCCCTTTAAAATAAGTTTCATCTTCGAAACTTATAGTGGGAAAGAAACATTATCCGTACCTCAAATAGGTATTGGTACTTGCTCCTCATGTCCTCCTCGGTTTCCCATGTAGCCTCTATTGAGTTATGGTTGGTCCATAAGACCTTAACCAGTGGAATGATTTTGTTTCGAGGTTGATTAACTCTATAATCTAATATCTGTACGGGATGCTCCTCGTACATTAGGTTTTCAGCAACTTCTACTGGCTCTGCTCCAATGATATGATTTGGGTCTGGAACATATTTTTGGAGTTGAGGTTGAATCTTCTCACTCCTTTAACTGGAGATACCTTTTAAAATACTTTATCTCCCACTTGAAATTCTAATGGTCTTCTTCTTTTGTCTGCGTAGCTTTTCTATCTACTTTGAGCCGCTTTGATATGTTCTTGAATTTTTCTCATCATTTAGGTGGTCTCTTAAATCAGCTCAGACCCTAAGGTTAATACCTCATCAAGCTCACTCCAATACAGCGGAGTTCTACACTTTCTTCCATATACTGCTTCAAAAGGGGCCATCTTAATGGTGGATTCATAGCTATTATTATACAAGAACTCTACCAATGGTAAATAGTCTTCTCACTTTCCCTAGAAGTCAAGCACACATGCTCTAAGTATATCTTCTAGGATTTGATTTACCCTCTCAGTTTGTCTATCAGTCTCAGGGTGGTATGAACTGCTAACATTTAACTTAGTGCCAAAAGCTTTCTGCAGAGCCTGCCAAAATTGAGCCTGGAACCCTTGATCTCGATCAGACACTATATCCTTTGGTACGCCGTGTAGTCAAACTATTTCTTTAACATATAACTACACCAGTCTCTCTACACCCCAAGTGTCATGAATTGGTATAAAATGGGCAGATTTGGTGAGTCTGTCTACAATGACCCAAATAGGATTCTTCATTGAAGCTGAAAGGGGCAATCCCATAATAAAATCCATTGAAATTGAATCCCATTTCCGGGTAGGAATTTCTAAAGGCCTCAATTCGCATACAGGGCATTGATGTCTAGCTTTCACCTTTTGACAAGTCATACACTTATCTACATACTCTGCAATCTCTCTCTTCATGTTTTCCCACCAGAAGAATTGCCTCAAATCTCTATACATTTTTGTTCCTCCTGGGTGCAATGAGTACCGAGTGTTATGGGCCTCTTCTAAAATTCTCTTTTTCAATTCCTCTTTATTTGGCATGCATAACATGTTTTGAAGCCTCAAGGTTCCATCATCATGTATTACAAAACCAGGCGATTTCCCATGTGCAACATTGCACCTAAGCTTTTCAAGCTGTGCATCATCTTTTTGACTTGCCTTAATTTCTTCTATTATAGAAGGTTGCACCTTGAGTGCTGTTAATAACCCATTTGTGTCTCCTAGTAGCACAAGCTCTATACCCACGGTCTCAAGGTCCCTTAATCTGTCAGGTTGGGTATTTATCATCATGTTTAACCCATGTTGGGTCTTCCTACTGAGCGCATCAGCTACTACATTCGCCTTCCTGGGATGATATTGAATTTGCAAGTCATAATCTTTTAACAACTCCAACCATCATCGTTGTCTTAAGTTGATCTCTTTCTGAGTAAAGATGTACTTTAGGCTTTGGTGGTCGATATAAATTTTACACGGTACTCCATACAGGTAGTGTCACCAAACTTTTAAGGCAAAAACTACCGTAGCTAACTCCAGATCATGAGTGGGGTAATTCTTCTCATAAGGCTTAAGTTGCCTAGAGGCGTAGGCCATTACCTTGTCATCCTGCATTAAAATACAGCCTAACCTGTTCTTAGAGGCATCACTATAAATAGTATACTCTTTTCCTTCTTCAAGCAAGGTAAGGATAGGCGCTATTGTTAAGCGTCTCTTTACTTCTTGAAATTCCTCTTCACATTTGTTTAACCACTCAAATTTAGTAGTTTTCTTCAACAGGTTGGTCAGTGGAGATGCCATCTTCGAGAAATCTTTCATGAATCTTCTATAATATCCTGCTAAACTTGAAAAACTCTTTACTTCTGTCACATTGGTGGGTCTAGGCCATTTAATAATTGCCTTTATCTTCTGAGGATCAACTTTGATTCCCTCCTCAGTAACTACATGCCCCAGAAATGTCACTTTAGTTAGCCAAAACTCATACTTTTTTAGTTCGGCATACAACTGATGTTCTCTCAAAGTTTGTAATACAGTCCTCAAATGATTCGCATGTTTCACCTTGTCCTTAGAGTATATCAGAATGTCATCCATGAAAACCACCACAAATTTGTCTAGATAAGTTTTAAAAACTCCATTCATGAGATCCATGAATGCAGCAGGAGAATTTGTTAGGCCAAAAGGGATCACAGCAAACTCATAGTGGCCATATCTAGTCCTGAAGGCTGTTTTGGGAATATCTTTCGGCTTAATTCAAGCTGCTGATAGCCAGATTTCAAATCAATCTTTGAAAATACCCCAACTCCTTGTAATTGATTAAAGAGATTATCTATTTGAGGCAAAGGGTACTTATTCTTAATGGTTATTTTATTTAACTCTCGATAATCTGTGCACAACCTTAAGGTTCTATCCTTTTGCTTCACAAACAACACTGGAGCTCCCTAGGGTGAAACACTTGGTCTGATAAATCCTTTTTGCAATAACTCGTCCAAGTGGGTTTTCAGTGCCTTAAGTTTAGTTGGTGCCATCCTATATAGGGCTTTTGAAATAGCCTGTGCAGTAGGAATTAATTCAATCTCAAAATCAATCTCCCTTTAAGGAGGTAGACCTAGTAACTCCTCAGGAAAAACATTAGAAAATTCACAAACTACAGGAATATTTTTTATTTTCATCTCCTTTTCTTTAACCTTAGTGGCATAACACAAATGTCCTATGCATCCCTATCTTAGCATCTTGCTTGCCTTCATGATTGAAGTTATAGAACACTCCTTCCTAAATCTCTCCCCATAAAAACGTATTTCTCGACCTCCTGCGTCCCTTAGAGTGACCTTAAGGTCCTTACAATCTATGTTTGCCCGATAAACAGTCAATCAGTGCATTCCTGAGATTATATCGAATTCTGACATATCAAACTGAATCAAGTCCCTAGGGAACTTGCGCTCAGTTATTACAATAGGAACATGCTTATGAAGAACATGACATTCTATCACTTGCTCATTTAGCAAACTAGTTCTATAGTTCGCCCATTCCTTATTTTGTTTCAAATTCAATTGTAATGCAGCTCGAGCAGATACAAATGAATGAGTTGTCCCGGAGTCAAATAAAACACAAAATAATTTTGAATTTAAAAAGAGAGTTCCAGTGACAACCGTACCAGAAACTATGGCTTCCATTTTGCTCATTATGTAGGCTTATCCTGCCGTTGGGGACTTTGAGGGTAGGTTTCCTTGACGTGGGGGTGGCACAGGCCTGGCAACTCCCTTTTCCATAGCTTTCTGTCTTGTTAAGCCAAAAAATCATGCATTGTTTTAACAATTATTTTGATTATATTTTACATATTATTGCGTCTATTTTACCTTTTTTTTTTATTTTTCAGGTTAGGCATTATTAAAATAAAAAGGAGAAGACAAGTCGTTAAGGCGCAGGTTTTACACGCTTGGCTATAAAGACGGTCCAAAAATAATAATTATGGAAAAAATTATTTCCATAATTATTTAGTTTGGGCTAGGGTTTCAAGAGTTGGAAAAAGGCTTGAAGCCTTGAAGGAGAAAAAATCTAAGGAAGAGATGAAAGAAACCCTAACTTACTAACCCTAATCACACCCCTCCTTTCTTCCCTATGATATATCATCATCTCCATCATCTTCAAATCACACACCTCTCCTCACCATAAATCTCATCATCATCATCTTCCATCAATCAACATCAACCCCCACGCCCCATCATTCACACTCCGCGTACCCCCACCACCTCCTTCATCACCTAGAATCCATGATCACTATCTCATCAAACTCTCACCCCTTCTCCATAATATCACGGCATCCCTTCTCCATCAACCCATGCTCCATCATCACGTCCTTCATCAATTCTCCTCACCATCACTCACGGCTCTTTCTTCTTCCTATTTTGATTTTTATATTTTTTTTCCTTCTTTCTTTTGTGTTTAGTTTATTGTCAAACATGAATTATTTGGGTGAATTTTGTGATTTTATTTTTAATATGAGTGAGTAATTTTTTTTACTTAGTATAATCTTTTTAAAGCCATGCTAAATTTACTATTTTGAAATAAGTCTTATGCTTTATTACCTAGTTGATTCATATTCATGATTCTATAGTGATTAGTATTTATCGTTCATGATATTCGTGTTATATTAATTAGAATGCATTCTACTTAGTTTAATACGAATTCATATGATAGTTTAAAAGGCTTTAATACGTAAAAGTTATCGACTTTTAAGCATTAGTATTACCCTAATTAATCATGGATGGCTCAAACCCATCTCTTTTAATTAGGTAATCATTATAGATCTTTGTTAAATCGATTTGCTGGTAAATTAGTTACAAAGTGTTAAATGATATTTTTCTAATTCTTAATGCGTTAGTTTGATTAAATTCTTACGCTGGTGTAAGGATTATCAAATTAGTAGGGTTTACATTAGGGTTGGACCTAATTAAACTAGAATATAAGGAAAAACGGGGAAGAACCGCTAGTGGATGTCTTCTACAGTTTAACTCATGAATGAAATTAACTTGTGTGTTAATGATAAATATTAATTTGCATGGTGGATTGAGATTATACTAAGTATCCTTCATAAATTTGATAATTTTTGATCATTATTTGTTGCTTAGAGTTATTTTGATTGGTTTGTTCTATTTTTATTAGCTTCAATATAATTTCAATCGACCCCTCCTCCAAAGTCTTTTAGGAGTGTCTAGGTAATTTAAGATAGTTTAGATTTTGATTTTTAGAGTGGTTATAATTTTAGATTGATTTATATTCAGTTTTAGTATTTAATTACCGGTTTGTTAGAAATTAGACTAAAAATAATTATTTTTGTTCTTTTTTGATTTTTATCAGTTCTTAGAGATTATATAGTGTCCTCGTCTACGCATATTCAATTCCGTAATTTTTGGAAGTTATTTGATAATTTTTCAGAATTATTTTGTGAAATTGAGAAGTGTAGGTTTTTAGGTTATTAATTCTAAAAATTTTGATTTTTAATTTTAATTTACGATTATTAGGTGTTGTTAAGTCCAGCAAATTGTGTCCTAGAATTAGGGTGATTTTCTTGATTATTTTCATATTTATTTTTATATGGATTATTTTATTTCTAATTTTAAATTTAATATTCTGCATTGATATTCTGTGGTGATTTTCTGATTCGATTTTTCTGAAGTTATTTGGATATAATTTAGAATTTATAAGCTTATAGATCTGAAGAATAATTTTTTTAGGCTACTGTTTGATATTTTAAATATTTATTTTCTAAGTATTATTTGCTGTTATTGATTTTTAATTAGAATTTCATTTACTACTCTGTTTTTATTTTTCTAAATTATTTAGGGAATCTTTTTACTATTTTCTTTCCAAAATATGATCTAGAATATTTAGGAGCATCATTGGGCAGTTTTCTAGATTTTTTAGATTTTAATTATTTTCAAATTATTAAGATTAGATTTAATAAATTGGATTAGTAAAATCATTTAGGATTAAGCTAGCCTTTTACAACAATCTTTCCTCTGGATCGATCCATATTTTCCTATGCTATAAAAAGTGTTTAATAACCGAAGTAGTGGTTAAATTTATAGCTCTCGACAAGCTTAACAGTCTTCTGGGGCAGGTAGCAATTGAATGTTCGGAGCTTCCGCACTACATGCACTTGTTAGTACTTACGCCACACTCAGTTGTGGTATGGTTTGTTTGCCCACACTTGGCACAAGGCTTGCAATAGCCTGACTCTAAATCATATTTATTTATCTAATTAAGCCATATTATTAATTTTTCATATTTATTTATCTCATTTAATCTTCCCGATTGGGAGAATTCAATTTTAGGCCCCACTTTACAATTCAAATTTCATTTACCGTATTAATTTCGGAAAAATTAATAGTAGGCCTCAATAATTATAATTTAAAAGATTAAATTATTTCTCATGACATCACATTTAATTTCGAGCTTCGACAAAAAAATTTAATTAATCGCACCCGGTTTGATATTTTTTTTCCGAACCCAGAGCTCATTTAAAGCCAATTTCGGCCCAACAAGTTTCTAATCCATTTGCTTCGCTAATTACCATCATTAGGTCCTAATTATAATTAGCAAGATATTTTTGGAGCTAAAATCTCAGCCAAGTTTACTTAGATGATTTTCATCCAAGTAAACTAAGCTAGTAAAGGCAAGACTAGTCTTCCTCTTTCTTCCTGTCTCTTTCCTCTCACGTTCCTTTTCATTTCTCTGCCCCGATGGGCAGCCCTTGCTGCCACCACCACATCCACCAGCCACCACCCCCTCAACCACCAGCCACCACTCACAACGCACACAAACATCAACTACCACCTCCATCTTTATATATTCAAGCTTCAAGTGAGTAAACCCTAGCATTATCTTGTTGTTTTGATTGTGTTTTGGATTTTGATTCTTGTTTTTGATTATTAATCATGTTGTTTTGATGCAATCAAGAGTTGTTTTGATATTGTATTAGTTGGATCATCTTGAAAGAAAGAAAAGATGGAGGGTCATATTCATGCAGGTTTACGGTGTGATGATGGATTTTGATTGTTTTAAATGGAATTTTGTAATCTTTGACATTGGTAATAAATATCAAGATATTTATGCTAATTTATATAAGTTAAAGAGTGATTTTGTGGGTGGTTATGTGAAGAAAAGGTTGAAAAATGTAAGCAGTAAACAGACCTGAAGCAGGGGTCACTTCGAGAGAAAACTGGTATTAATTGGCACATCACAAATTCATGTATTTTGGTGTACTGATAGCTTGATGCGTTATCTTTCAATAGGCTCTGGAATTACTCAATTTTGAGTTGTGTGGACAAAGTTATGACCATTTTACTAAAAACTGCGCAGAATACATCGAAACTAGGAGCATTTGTGAACAGGGGACTTTACGGAAAAATTGGTATTGATTGGGTCATTGAAAAATTGTGATTTGGTATGTGGACATATCAATGAGTTATCTTTCAAATGCCTTTTGAATCACCTTAATTCGAATTCTGTGAAAAAAAGTTATGGTTGTTTTGCTACGAGTGCGCAGGTTGAACTAAAATTGTGCACGTCTGTGTTCTACCGTAATTTTAGAGAACTTACTATGTGAATCATGCTTTGTGTCCTAAATAAAAGTTTTAGTGCAAATTATGAGCTTTTCATAATGGGGTTTTATATCTCAATTGGAGGTCAGGAGTGATGATATGGATTTTCTAAAGTAGACCATCAAATGGTGTTATGTGACGAAAGAAATCAGTGCTTAACGGATCAAATAGAGGTTATTTGAGCCTTTATGAACCTCACGACATCTCTCATGGCATTGAACCTTCTATTATACATTCGGAATCTTCCATTATTCATTTCAGAAATATCAGAAACCCATATTTTATTTATATTAATTAAAATCTTTTCATTATCACCTTAATCATTCCAATTTGGTCTATTTTGTTTCAGTTTGCCGTATTTCAAGTTCAATAACCCTAATTGATTTATTTTTCAAATTATTTTGTTATAACTTATCTTATATTGAATTATTGGAATTGTGAAAGCTCTTTAATTAATCAATTTTCATTAAAGTTACAAATTCCGGGAACAAATATTGTTTACTAACTGCATTTACCTATAATTATATTTCTTTAGCAGAATCGGGGCCTAGTCTATAGTTTCCATTGTGCATAAGTATTGTCAAGTGAAATATCATTTTAAAGACTTTAGGTGCGTTCATTGCTTGTATCTTTAGAAATCATAGTGTATTTATCAAAGTTATTATGTTTCGGTAAGTACATCAATGAATCAGTTTATACAGTAATTTATCATTTAATTAGTGCCCCGCCAGTTATCATCTATAAGGCATTCGCTCTTCAGTTACCCACGCGGCTTCAGGTCAGGTCGCCCGATCGGCTTGGTACGTGTACACTTATTCATACATCGTAACAGTATCAAGGGGTTTACTATCAGATAATAACTAACAATGTGATTTTATATTTATCTCATTTACTGTTTTAACTTAAAATGAATTGCAAAGCAGATCCAACCAGTGTTTCAATGATCATTTAACAATACAGGAATGCATATACTGAGTTTCGACTCACAGTTCGAAATGTTTTTCATGTTTTGTTTTAGGCAAATCCTCAGAGAATCGTCTTCATGCTAGTAAACCAGCAGAAGAGAATAAGTTGAGCAAGGGAATCTAGATGGATCAACACTGATACAGTTTATGCATATTTTTAGAGCTGTACATTGAAATCTTCAGCGGATCAAGATGCAGATTACATGGTGAATTGTTTTTACTATAGTGTAAAAACCTTATGTTGGTTAACAGTTGATTATATATGGATTGATTAGGTGTGCATGTGTATGATTGAAGCTATGCTTAACTGTGTTATTTATAGCACTCATGTTTCAAGCCTTGTCCTTTTGGACGGCTATAATGCCCCTATCATTGAGTTGTCTAGATTATAATTAAGGGATTTATTAAGAAAAATACAAGCAGTGAAACATGGTTAATTTGGGGGCGTTACAAGGCTCCTTAGATGCCGCTGGACGGCACTTATCAGGGCCAGCAGCAGGTTTCTTCAGCGCAGCACTCTCGCTTGATGTACCGCGATCATTCCACTTCCTCTTTTGATTTCCAGGATTCAAAGCCTTTAGCTCACCCTTCACTCGTTCCACCTCAGTAGCTCTTTTGTATAACTCTTGGTAGGTTTGAATTTGCTGACCCGCCAATTGATTCTGGATATAAAAGAATAAGCCTTCCTCAAAGCTTCTAGTTTTCAGCTTTTCTGTTGCCATGAAATCTGGAGCGAACCTTGATAACTTCGTAAACTTATGGGCGTATTGCATCACCGTCATATTACCACTCATCTTTAACTCCATGAACTCTTTCTTCTTCTGTCGTTGAACTGTACTTGAATAGAATTTAGCCCTAAGCTCTTAAAAAAACTTAACCCAAGTGAGCTCAGGTTCTTATAACTTATCTTTCACAGCACTCCACCAAATATCTGCTTCACAAGCTAAATAAAAAGTCCCTATGTTTACTTTCGTCTCTTCAGGTACTTCAATCATGCAAATATCTTTTCCATTTCCCTAATCCAATCCTCCAGTTCTACAGGATCAAGGTTTCCATCATAGACCTTAGGGTTGCATTGAGCTACCCTATCGGCTAGTTTATCAAACTTTGGAGGGTTTTCTGAGGGTACGGGGGTGCAAACGATACAGGGGGAATTCTTTTCATTAGCTCAATTATCAAATTTTTCAAATAATTCGGGTCCTCCACACTACTAGACACTTCCAAGGCCACTGTTGCGTCTCCACTAGGGTTCTATTAGGGGTCCTCATTCACTCGGTTACTTGAACCCTAAGGTTCATTTTCCTTGCTATTCTGATTACTGTTCACACTGTAGTTTTAAATCATATAAGTAAAGCTTATTATCACAATTTGCATAACATCATCATAAAGCAGTAATCATTCAGAATCAAAACTTAGTTTAGCTCAAGCATTACCTTTATTGCATATACATGTACATATTTATACAAAAAGTTCATACAAAGAATATTACAATACTTCACGGTAACCTTCCCCGCCTTCTAATTGAAGCTCCTAACCTAATCCAACACCCTACCCACTAACTGAAGTTGTCTTACCAAGTCAAATTCGCCCTGAACCCAAAAAGAAAAGGCAGACACCTCGTCATAGCTGGTTAAGTTAGCCTACCTATATGCATCATATATGCATGCCATGAACAAAAGAATATCACACTATACCAGTTGCACGAAACAAAATAACCAAAACAGGCCTAATCTATAAACAAGAGCACGGTCATGCCTAATGATCCCGAGAGGGATCATAGTTAGGGTCGGAGGAATCATCATCCTCCTCTTTAGAGTCACTGTCGTCATCCTCTATCTCTGAATCCTTGTCCTCAGGATCACTCTCGTGACCGTCTAGTTCATCTTCTAGGGGCTCATGCTCTCCGACCTTCTCCTCTGGCTCCTCCTCTAGCTCCTCCATATCCTTGTCAAGCTCCATCTCGTCTTCATCAGAACTCACCTCTATGAGCTCTGGAGAATCTGGCACCTCCTCAACCACATGAACCTCGTCAGAGGCCTCGTCTCTTAAGCCACCTTGCGGAGAAGCAGGTGGCGGCTGTACAAGAGGTTGCGAGGGCTGTGGTCCCTGAGCCGGTGGGGGTGGGGGTGGAACAATAGGTGGGTGCATGTCAGGGGCAGGGAAAATGAATGGAAGAAGATCAGAAGAAATACCTCGTAAAACTAGCTCCTCTCGAAGCAACAACTCTCTACTTATCACAAACCAAGCCCCTAAAATCTAGAATCGCTCTGCATCAGGCCTTGAGTCCCCTGTAACCATGAAATCATGGTATTGTAGCCTAAACTCATGTCACGGGACAACCAGGGGGTAAAGACCACAGCAGTCTGTGAGTACGGGCCATCACATCATGAAACTGAGAAAGCGGGTCCTCCTGCATATGGGCCGCCATGGCCGCATGCAGGGTAGAAATGTGGGCCGTTACTGAGGTCTATGATGCCATATGAATGGTATACGGGTTCACAGGTACTCCTGGGCAAGCCATCTAAACAAGAAAATAATAGAAAGAGGGAATAAGCCCCATTTAGACATAAATGTCCCCTAAAGAAAACTCAATTTAACTATATTATTATCTCAAAGTCATACATCCTAGCTCTCGTGCATCCTATGCTCATAGTGATTTGCAAACCTGGCTCTGATACAACAACTGTAATGCTCCCAATTCCTAATGCTTGAATAGTTCAACCTAATCACTCATAAATTATTGATTAGTAGCGGAAGTCTATTGATTGGAGGCATTACCGCCATTCCATAGCGAGAAAAGACTAACTGAAGTTACCTGTATCGTTGTGTTACCCATTTAACTACTTGTCTCACCAAATCAATGAAATAACACACACTGAACCATTTATAAAGTTTCTGATACACAAAATAACTCAACGTATGTTTACCAAGTATTAACAAACGCAACATCCAAAGGAATATACAATCATTAGGTTCTTAGGAGTGTTAGCTTATAAATCACTGTGAGCATTTGACTAGCGAATCCTTAGTAAAGGAATTGAAACTCCCTTTCACTACTCCCTGGCTTGCCAGAAGGAGGACTATTCACTGACTCCTTACCTAAAACGGGAAACATGAAAACATTCGAAATATGAGCTGAAGCTCAGCACGCACATTCCTATGCAGTTAAATAAGCTTTGAGTTTAATTAGTTGAGCGCTCGCATTTCAAAACATTTTGTTTTGCAAACAGGAGAGAGAGAAGGTATGAGTGAAGTTGATTTGTTGGTTGTTATCCAGAGTTGGACCCCTTATTGACGTCTGTAGCGATCTTGAGATAGTTGCACACCTCCCAGGCCGATTGGAAAGCCTAAGTAGTAGCCGCGTGGGTAAATTAAAGGGCATAAGCCCTGTTGATTGATTATTGATGGGGCCACTTGCTTAGGTGATAAAATATTGCATAAAATGATTCATTATATTAAGATCATATTGATTTTTACCCTAGGTAGGGGACCCATATCAGGTGCAGTAAGACGCGACACTGCATAGCTCTGTCAGCTATGGAGGTCGAGTATGTCGCATGTAGCCTAGCCACATAGGAGGTAATGTTGCTTCAGAGTTTCCTTTAAGATCTTAATCTCAGTCCTAGAGTTGATGATCCTGTTGAGTTGTTGTGCAACAATACAGCTGACATCCAATTCGCTAAGGATGCGATGTTTCATAAAAAGACTAAGCACATGAAGAGGCGTTATCATTTCGTACGAAATGCCATAAAGACAAAGGAAGTTACTATCAAGTATATATCTACTACCAAGATGATTGCTAAGCCGTTAACTAAGCCGATACCTGGAGATGCTTTCAAAGCTCATGCATTTATGTAGGGTTTAGTTTTTGGGATGAATCTTGGTATGAGACAGATAAGTTCTTCTTGTAATGAGCATTTATGTAATAAAGATTGACGTTTCTTTTTCTAAATGCTTTTGTGGCTTAGTGTTATTGGTTAGGAATATCAAAATGTCACAGGCTTCTGATTGGTGTGCAATATTGATCACTCATACTGGAAGTGTATGAATAAGATAGAACGTAGTCACCTTAGTGAGTCTAAGATAAGACTGGAGGGAGTTGAATATGAAATATGAATTCATATAGAAGCCTTAAAAGCTGAATCTTGAGTGTCAAGATTAGCAGTTAGCATGTTAATCTAGTGGCTTAGGTTAGATTTTTGAGTGAAAATCTAGACTGGCGATTGAAATGGCATTTGTAGTGATGGGCATAGTGGAGTGGGAGCTATGTCATGACATATATCTCATACTGTGTGCGCTTAAAAGATGATCTATACACAGAGTGACAATTGGCTTCCATATCTCTTATCGCTGTGTGACTCTATCAATGATGACCCTTTGACTTAAAGCTATGGTATAAAGTTAAAGCTTGATATTGCTATTTTAAAGTGTTTTCAAAGGGCCGCGATGTATATGGTTCCATAAGAGTACGTTAAGAAAGCTATTAAGCTGAGATGTAATACCATGAGTGTTTAAGGAACAATATGTCCATCTTCACCATATTAGCCTAATCAATTATATTGGGCATATAATGATATGATATATCATGACATAAGCAATTAGAGATGCCATCAGTGATGTTTAAAATGACTTGGGGTATCGTATTTGGTGAAAATGTTATGTTAGTTCCATGGTGACTTAATATAACACAGTTCGTTACTTTCTGGTTGCACGTCCTATTCCTAGTATGAATTGTGAAGAGTTGTGATATGTGGAGAGCATGTGATTTGCACCTGCATGATCGAGTGGCAGGTATCAACCGGCCCTAATGTTATGAGGGTTGACGGCGACTTAAGCCACTAACTAGCTGTGACCCCAACCTATATAAGGAGCATTTGGGGATCGACCAAAAACATAATTACATATAAAGATCTTCAATTCTTCTCTCCCTCTCTCTCACAACCTTCCTGCCATCTAGAGGGATTCGAATTTAGGGCGTGAATTCCTAAGATGACTAGTAGCCATCTAGCAGCATTCAAATAACGTGGGGTATTCCCGATAATTAATTCCGCATCAAGCTTAGTCCTTTATTTTCCTACACATACGAACACTAAAAATAAATGTGCAAATTAATTTCATAAACCAAACCATCCAACACGCCCTCCTAACTCCGCTTCATACCCAATCTTAGCAATCTCTTTTTTGTCATTAGGCCATTGTGTATCAACACGGAGATTCTGCTAGCTGACTGATGATATGAAGGGCTTCTTCATCTTGTGAAAGACTTTCTTCTTGAATAAAAACTTGAACATTTTCTAATTTTTCAACATCTTCTATTTTTTAGAACTTATTGCGATATTAGTAGACTCACTTGTTCCATGTTAGCAAGCTATGTTTACACCTGCTCCTTAGGCATTTTCATAATTGGAGTCAAATAGATTTTCATTTTGAGATTCTTTGTCTTCCCTACCTTGATTAATCACCCCCCCCCCTTTTTGGGTACTTTCTGTAACTTCATGCACTCTACGTCTCAAGTCTTCTACTTCCCCTTAAGAGATAATATACCAGAATCCATCATTCCATTTTCTATGTTTATGGTTGAAACATACCTCCTCTCTAGTTCTTTCTAAATATCAAGTGGTGATTTTAAGTGTCTAATATGCTCCTACACTTCTGGATGAGTCAACCTTTATAAAACTTCATATGTTTTAGCATGCATCACTTTTTCTACTTTCTCCATCTTTTCAAGAAAATATCTTTCATTATCAAGTGTCGAAATAGATTGCATGCTTTTACAATTGTATGTGTCTTGACTTTCCAAAACATGTAGTTTTGAAAAAGTTAACTTATCATCATGATAAACAAATTTCAAATATGACATTCTTACATATAACTTACCTCTTAACTTCTCCCCATAACTCTAGCTATGCAAAGTCTGATATCATTGTTAGAAATTTGGTATTGGGTGGTTGCTTTGATACCACTGTTGGGAAGTTTTTCGAAGATGTATAGAAGATAGAATTGGTTTGTGGTTATGATGGGAGAATAGAATATATGAATTAATATTGGAAGAAGAGAGAGAAAGGAGTTGAAGCTTTCTATAACTTAATGTTTGGTTTCTTTTTTTTGGGGGGGGGGGGGCTTGATTTGCTTGTTTACAAATGAACCCTCCTTAAGGGTATTTATAGCCATCCATCTCCTAAATGGATGGTGGAGATTGATTTGATCCTACTGCTATTTTAAGCTTCTATAATCTTCCATCCTAATATCTTCCTAAATATCTAGATATTGTATTACAAGTATCTAGGATATTTTTCCTAGAATTATCTACATATTATAGATATTTACAACTGCAAATATTATGGATCATTCTAGATAATACTGCTAAAATGTTCTAGAAGGATCTAGAAGACTCTAGAGTAATCCGAAAGCTAGCTTCTGCGACTATCGGGATAGTCCTAGAATATTTTGGAAGGTTTTAGAAAAATCCAAATGGTTCCACGATAATCTAGAAGATGCCGAAATACTTTAACAAATTCTAGAATCTTAACATCAAGATATTTCTAAATTATTAATTTCTAACAGCTCATAACCTTTGTAAGTTTCTTATAGTATCAACTTGTATCAAGGTCAGATCATATCTCCATATGGAGTGCCCTTCAAATAATAGTGATGCACCTACTGAATCTATAATGACTCCTTTGCAGAGGCCAATATGCCATATATGCTTGTGTTGAGCAGTTGCATTCCAATTAAAACACCTATGGTGATCAACCCTCTTTATAGGAGGCATTTTCCTATCTTAGAGCTGCGTTCCAATAAAAAAAGCATTTTGAATATTTAGCTCTCCTTATGGCATCTCGAACTATACTATACGGCACAACTAATGTTCATCTAATTTTTAGTGTAATCTTTTTATACTTTTTCTCCCTATGGTTTCAGAAATCTACACAGCAATAATATTGCACTAAATTTACGAGACGTCCCAAATTTCAACTTCAAATTCGAAGTTGGATTTTCAAATTCACAAGTTTATCAAATGCAGTTCCCATTTTGCCATTTCCAAACTAGTATTAGCATAATCATTCGACAAAAAATTTAACTAGAAATCACTAAATTAAGTAAACTAATTTGCAAAGAATATGACTATTAACTAGAAATGGGGCTGGGTCAATTTGAAAGTAAAAAAAGAAAAGCAAAATTAGGGCTGGGTGAATTCAAAATTTTTTCAAAAAGGGGAAAAGGATATTGTAAGGGAAAACAAGTGCATTGTAGACCGTAAGAGTCAAGCCAATGACCAACACAACATAAGAGAAGCGCTTGACCAGCTTACCAAATAGCAAGTAGTAGTGATATGCATGCGCAACTTTTCATGTATAATAAATTTTCCTAAAAAACCTGTGGTATTAATTGACACCCCTTGCAATAGCATGGCTTTACCACTTTGTTTCAATGGGTCAACTTGTTATAAATTTAGAGACCAAGTCTTTAGTGATTCAATTAAGAAGCTTTTCTCTTGCCTCCCAATTTGAAGCAATAAAATGCGGTCCTTCTCCATCTTCCCAACACCATATTTCTAATTTCTCCTATCATTACCCTCCCAAAGTAGATCATCTTTTAATAACCATAACTATGGTCCAAGAGTCATATTCACATGGTCAGATTGCTTGTTTTAGAAATAGATTTTTATTAAACCAGTGCAAGTAGTTAAGTCTTCATAAATAAAGAGAAAAATGATAATATTGTTTAGTATCTCTCAAACTAAAATATATTTAAGTGAACCTAATATGTTATAAAATGTAAGTAAGCAATCATTTGTTCTAGAAAGACATAGGAGAACAGAAAAGAAGCCATTAAATCAAATAATTGTAGCGATGGAATTTGATTTTAGATCGACATGTTTTTGTAAACATTCTAAAAAGTAATTCATCACATCGTTGGCTTCCATTAATCAAAATTATCAACAAATAAAACTCAAAAACCAAGAAATCACTAACAAAACAGAGAGAAAAGGAGGAGGCTCAGGAGAATCCATTGGTAATTATATAATCAAAGGAATGACAGTACTCCCTAAGAAAATAGGTGGATTTCCATCGTCATAACCTTATCATCTTTTTTTTTTTTCCCCCGAAAAATCACAATTGGAAAAGAGAGAACACTAGAATAGAAATGATAAAGAAGTACGAAATGTGTCAAAGTAGGAAGCATACAGGTGGTGATATGCAGGTATGTTTCAGGATTGTGAATATGTGGCAATTGTGGATGTACATATGTGCGAGTGACATGCACTAGATTTAGTTTAGAGTTTCACCATGACCCATTGGCTATTATCCCCCTTCCACCCTTCTCCTGTGGTGCTCTTTTTTGGTTTTATTTTGTGGACGCAAGCCCAGACTAGCAATCTTCCGTAGGTCATTAGGTGATTGCAAACCTTTTATCAGCTTTAAGAATGCAAATTATATTGTAGACCTTCGGATATAGAAGTATCATGCACTCCCTTCGTAAAGACATGCAGATAGGCGTGCGAGTTGACTTTCATTCACTTATCATATTTTTAATTTATTAGTTCATTGCATTTATAGACCTAAGTTGGCATTTGGCCCATTGCTAAAGGTGGATGCAGTCATAATGATGGTCATGAGTTTGAATCTTCACATGAATGTTTCGTGTTTTTTTGTTTTCTTGTGTTGCTTTTTATTTTTATTCACTTATCTTTAGTTTAAATTTTTTTGTTGGACTTGTTTCCTCTTCTAATTTTGACTTTAAATGCATCTAAAATTATAGTGCCTAGCATTCTCTATGAGGTCCACATAAAGATTATGAATGTAAAGTGGAGAAGACAGTAAAAGGGTGGTGAGGCACACCTTAATTTTTAGTGAAACATACCTCAATTTTTAATGTATAATAAGTTATTTTTTTAGTGTATAATAGTTTAATTTTTGAGGACCAATAAGGTATTTTTGAGTGTACAATAGGTTATGTTCATTATACGATAGGTTGTTTTTTAGTGTATAGTATGTTATGTTTTAGTGAATGTTAGGTTTAATTTTTACTGAACAATGCTTTAATTTTTAGTATACATTACGATAAGTTTTGGTGTATAGTAGGTTATCTTTTAGTGAACACTAGGTTAATTTTTAGTGTACAATAGGTTATTTCTAATGAGTTTTAGGTCATTTTTTAGTGTGCAATAGAAGACAATGCTATTCAGTGGACAATAGGTTGATTTTTGGTTAATAATAGATCATTGCTTAGTGAATAATTCTTTTGGGTTTTGATTTAATTAAACTTTGCCTCGCATAATGTATTTTATAAAAACTGCACAAACATTGCCAAAAAATAAAAAGCGAAAAAAAATTTTAAATTATAAATCCTAAATAACTTGTACACGACAAACCATAAAAATATTTTAGGGAAAAAAAGATTTAAATTGTAGTGAACAATAGAATACATTTTAGCAGACATGTATTTGTCTTTGTTTTACAATAGATCACTATTGAGCAAAAAAATACAGCCAGATATCCTGCTTAGTGTAAAAATTATAATTACGGGACCATGTTATTAGAATATATTTAAAAGGTCTAATATTCTGTGCAAACTATTTTAAAGGGACAGTATACTGTTTTTATTTTTATCTTTTGCCCTAAACTTTTCATATTTATATTTTTAACCGCAATCATTAAAAACCTACTTTGGAAAATTTGTATTTTTTGCATGCATAATTTCTTCGTAAGCACTATTTGAGATCCTCTTTCAATTGGTATTAGAGCCACGTGATAAAACATAAGTAAGATAATTAAGTTGATTAATGATTAATTAAGCTAATTAACTATATTTAATGATTGAATGATCACCTACTTGCTCTGCTCTTAATTATTCACATATTTTTCGCTCACCAGAATGAACCACTTTAATAGCACTTCAATTAAACTATATCACTTATATAGTTTTAGAATTCAAAGCCGAATTAGCAAAAATTAAGACTAAAGTTAAGTAGAATAAGAAACAATTGTCTATAATCCATCTTTCTTTAGTGAATAAAATTGGACATAGTGAAAAATCTACTTTAAGCATTAATACTCCATTTCACCATAAGTATGCTTCCCAAAATCCAAAAAAATAAAAATCCATTTCCTTTGCATGGTATAAAAATCCAAAAAGAAGTAGGAGAAAAATCAGCTGAAAAATAATCTGAAAAGCCAGAGAACGAAGAAGAGGATAGAGTATAACTAGTATAATCTTGAAGAATTACATAGTATGTTTGATAAAGAACAAAATCCCGAAGAATAAAACAAAGTCATGAGTGCAATAGTTGATAAACAAAATGTATTATCTGATGATAATGAAGAGACAAATAATATCCAATTAGAAGATGAAATATATCTGCAGATGAACCTAATTAAACTAGTGGATCTTAATGTTGCACCTTTGGAAGAAGTTAGAGGGAAACTAGATAAAAAATATAGAAAATGGTATTTTAGAACGAAATCAATGAGACTAGACAAAAACTCAACACAGATGAAATTGAGTCCAATCTAATTAACAATGTTGTCCCTAAGCCTGAAGAATTTGGTTAACCTTCTGAAAGAAGTTCCCATTTTATGAGACCTAGGTACGTTTCAGCAAGGCATATAACTAACTTTTCATTTGGGTTTACCTCTAGGAAAACCACGACCTTTGAAGAAATTGACCTTACTCTAATTAACCAAATGTGATACATTTTAGATATCTAAAACTTGTATGATTCATTAAATAAATATGGTAAAAATGCATTAAGAATGATGAAAACTCTAGCTACAATGTTAAAACACTTATGTAAGGAAATCAAAACTGAGTTTGTCAGAACTAAACTTGATTTTGAAGAAAAAGTCAGAGAATGGCAAAAAAAGATTAAAAACATAGAGCTTTCGGATATGAGATATTTGGAGAATTATATTGCCAAATTTAGTCAATATTATTATAAAATTGGGCATAATAAAATCAACCTTGGTATGTTTTATAACAAATTATCATATCCGGTCAATTCAATAATCAATGAAAAACACATTGCATGGCTTGAGAAAGCAGATGCTATTGATACACTTGGTACATGAATATCTTGTTTAAGAAAATGGGTCAATGATTACTGTCTTGATGTGCAAAAGTAAAAGAAAATGAAGAAGCAATTTCTAGTTTGTTACGATTCTCCTCACCAATGGGGAAAGAAACATGAAAGGAGAATAAAAAAGAAGTTTTATAAGAAAAAGAGTTTTAACAAACATAGAGGAGAGAAATATAAAAGAAAATATTATAACAAACCAAGCCCCAAAAAACGAAAATCTTTTAGAAAAGTTGCTTATGATCCTGCAGGGGAAAATAATTGTAAGTGTTGGGCATGCAGCAAAGGAGATCATAATGCAAGCGAATGCAAAAATAGGAAAAGTAACAAACTTATTGAAACTTTGGGTAATCTAGATTATTTTGAGCTTAGTAAGGAAGAAACAGTAGATCTAGCCCTGAAAAACAACAAGGGAATTGTTGATATTGTACTGGAGGATGAATATGTAGAAATTAATTATGAAGAAACTAGTCATATGGGGGAAATTAGCTCAATTAGTCTTAATAATCTTCAGGGAGAAGAATTTATTATAGATAATGAGAATGAAGATGTGGGTCCTGCTTATAATTCAGAAAGATATGATATCTAAAAAATCTATCTTTCAATTGCAAAGTAAGTACGTATGCGAAATGATGGTAGGAGAATTAAGAATAAAAGACTGTGAGTATGATGTGGGAGAAGATAATCCCATTAATTAAGAAAATATCCTTAAGCATAACAAAGATAGAAAGTACAGGTATATCTATGTTGGAAGCATCTAAGTTCTTACCCCATTACAATATTATGACAAAGCTATTGACCATTATAGCTTGCTCTGATATGAGGCATACTAAATTTAATAATCAAATTATCGCAGGGATTAAGACTAATTTATGTAATAGATCAGTAGGATTCAATTATTGACCTGGATATTATGTGAGCGTAAAACATAAATTTGCTAAAAACTTCCTATCCCTTGAGATAAAAACACTTGGAATGGATAAAAAAAGAGGAGGTTATCCACTGAGGATATTTTGGAAAGAATCTACAAATTAGATAATACTATAGACCTGAAGACGAAGATGACAATGATAAATGTAGAAAAATTTAAAAGTCCTACTCTAGTGTAAAAAATTCAGAGGATAAAGTCTAACTTGCAGGAGAAAAAATCGATAGGCTTTAGATATCTAGCTTTATCAGTAGCACAAAAATCAATAAGAAGAACATCATAAAAATTGATGAAAACAGTAAAATCAAGATTAAACCCAAATTATTAAGAAGCATGAGTGTAAGTTCAAAATGAGGAGAACGATCTTCGATAGTTAAAGAAGAGCTCAAAGAAGATTATACAATTAGTATGATAAGTGAAATGAGTAGAATGAGTCTTGAACTCACAAAACACAGTGTTGACCAAATTATGAGTCCACATAGAGAAGTCATTAGGTACAAAACAAGAACTGTTAGTCAACCAATCTATGAGGATGAATTATTCAAAAATATGACTACAGAGATATGCTATGACATCACCAACACAAATTTTAATGTCATCTATATCCCAATAAATGTACATTTAGAGGGATATAATAAATATGAACTGTATGCCTATATAAATAGTGGTTCTTCTATCTGTTTCAAAAAAAATATATCTTTATTTTTTATGTCGAAGAAAGCTAAGAATCCTCGATAAGTAAGAATAGCTGACAATAGAATAATAAGCCACAAGGAGGCCATAGAAGGATTATCAATAGAAATAGGAGGAGTCCAATACATTATACAAGTCCTATAAGCTACTGATTAGTCCTCCCATGATATGGTTATTGGAAATAATTTTTAGAGACTATATTCTCTATGCACATAGATAATAAAACCAAATAATATTGTTAATAAATGGTCACTCAGTCCCTATTGGTAAGTTAAATAAAGCTTACACGTATCAAAGGATTGAGTTTACACCTAACCAGTATGGTAAGAAGCTAATGTCTGCACAACATGAGATAGAACTAACAATCTTACTACTTAAGCTATCTGTTAAAGAGTAGATTGCTGAACAACAAGGGCAACTATGCAAAGAACTCAATTTTGATAATCCTCTAAAATTTTAGGATGAAGATAAGACATTTGTAAAGATTACTTTGTTAAATCCCAGTACTATTCTTCAAGTCAAACAAATGGTGTATACACACCAGGATATCCAAGAATTTGATAGATAAATCAAAACATTTCTAGATAAAGGGTTCATTAGAAATAGCAAGACTCATCACACTAGTTCCTCTTTCATGGTAAGAAACCATGCTGAAGAAAAAAAGAGTAAAACCAAGAATGGTAATCAATTACAAAAAGCTTAATCATAATACTTTCTTTGATGGTTATCATATTCCTAATAAAACTGTCTTTTTCAATAGAATTCAAGACGTCTCTTGGTTCTCGAAAATGGATTGCAAAAGCAGATACTACCAAATCAATATTGATGAGCAAAGTATTCCTTTAACTGCATTTAGTGCCCCTGAAGGACATTATGAGTGAATAGCAATGTCATTTGATCTAAAAAATGCACCTCAAATATCATAAAGAAGAATTGATCATATGTTCAAAGATCTTAATCACTATTGTCTAATTCCCATTGATGATATCCTTGTCTTTTCTGAGACCATCAAACAACACCAAGATGATATCCTAGCGTTCACCCAAAGATACGTTGATCTTGGTATTATTCTTGGTGAGAACAAGTGCATTTATGCTGAACAAGAAATCAAGTTTTTAGTTTTAGAAATAAAAGGTGGGAAAATCATCCTGCAAAAGCATATTCTGGAAAAAAAAAATTTTCCCTGAAAATATTGAAGATAGGAAGCAATTAAAGGTTTCTTGGATGTCTTACTTATGCTTAGCTAAATTGACAAAACTATTGCAATAGAAACTTAAGACGGAAGTTGGTCATGGAACACTAGTGATTCAAAGATTATTCGAAACTTCAAAAGATGTGTAAAAACCTTCCTGCTCTTAATTTGCCTAATGATGAAGATGATTTAATTCTTAAGACAAATGCAAGCAACGAGCATTGGAGTGTAGTACTCAAAATCAAAAAATGAAGAAAACTCTACAAATATTACAGTGAAAGTTTTAATAAAGCAGAACAAAATTATCACACGATGGACAAAAAAATCCTTACAGTCATAAGGGAAATTAAAAAGTTCTCAATCTTTTTAGCCCCAAAACCTTTTCTTCTTCGAACTGATTATAAAGGAATACTTGGTTTTATTAAAAAAAAAAATTTATCAAACATGCAAGCGTAAGGGGGACTTCTACATTAGTAATTATGGTTTAACAAGTTTTCTTTCTCTATTGAATATATACTATTCGTACCAAAAATGTGCTATTTTTAAGGTACTTTTACACCTATTTTATGCTCATTATAATCGTTATTTTTAGATTTTTATTTTATTTTATTTTATTTTGTAGGTTTTGAATAAATGAGAATAAATGCAAGAAAATGCGAGAAAAATGACGGAAATGTCGGAAATGGAGAACTGGGCCAAATGGATTCGAACCCAACCCAAAGGCCCGTTTCCTTTTAGCCCAAAGAAAAGAAAAGAATTGAAAAAAATAAAAATAAAACCTAAACATTACCCCCATCACATGCCTGGCACATGACTGCCTTACCCCCCCCCAATTCACTCTCTCTTCTCTCGGTTAAGGATGAACGAAGCCCCAACCCAGAAAACCCAACCCCACTCTCGATCCCCTGCATCTCCCTCTTCCTCATCTCCTTTCTCTCTCTAACCTCCATCCACATCCACCATCATCTCCATCTGCAATTCACGCACAAGGTGCCAGCATAGCACACAACTTACATCACCTCCACCGTCCACACCATCCATGAATTCACGGCCAAGGTCGAAGAAGCGCTGAAGGGCTGAGTATAAATGGAGCTAGCAGCGATGCCATTGGGGCAGGTAATCGAGATTTTAGGCTAGGTTACGAAGTCTTTAGGTTAAGTTAGCTTTAATTTTTAAAATTTAGGCTTGAATTTCGTTCGTGTTTCTCAGTTTTTCAGAGCTAGGGTTTGAAATTTTCGAATTGGGGTTTGGTATTAGATCGGCTTTGGGTTCGAATTTCATGTAAGAATGCTAGAATTTTGAGTTTCCTAGTTGTAATTTAAGGCTTTAATTTGTTTTTTTTCCGTATGATTTGAATATGGGTTTTGTGAGATTTCGATGCATTTTCCTCCTCTGTTGTGGCTTCCCCTGTTTCGAAGCAGAGCAGGTTCAGTCTTACTCGGTTTGCTTTCAATTGCTGGGTTTGATTAATGGTTGAATTTGATAGATCGATGATAATGGATGATGATTGATAGAATCCCCCTCCCCTGCTATTCGATTCTCATGTTCTTCTCTTGGCTTGGTTAAGTTTGATTACAATCTAATTTAGGAAATGCCTATTTCAATTCACAGTATGTGATGCCTGAGCTTCTACTGTTTTTTTTTTTTTTTTTTTTATCTGGTTTGGTTCGAATCTTACTGTGGCTAGGATTGTTCTTGGTGGTTGATGGATTTCAATTCAAGCTTGCTTAGTTTTACTGCTTAATTGTGCTAGTTAGTGATGCTTAATTGGTCTGTTTGCTGATGGTTTGGTTCGTTTACCTAATTCTTTGCTTGGCTTAGTTTACCTAATTCTACTGAATGATGGTTTAGTTTCAATTGAATTTCGGTTTAGTATAGAATGATGGTTTGGTCTTTAGCTTCGATTGAATGATGGTTTAGTGAGTTGAGCTTATGTTTAGCTTACCTGATTTTCTGCTTAGTCGAATGCTAGCTGAACACTTGTGTTTCCTTGAACCAATCAATTTTAGTTAGTGTAGATTACATTACGGTAGCTAGTTAATCCACTTCTTTTTGTGACCTTAATCTCTATCCTCGTTCCTGTGGAGACGACCCTCAAATACTACAGCTGAAGCTGTACGCTTGCGGCTTTTTTATTTACACTCAAAATTTACGTTACAGGTTTTTGGCGCCATTGCCGTGGATGACGGCATGAGATTAGGTCATATTTCATTATTAATTGTGATTTGGTTATTAGTTATTTTGTTTAATTGATTTGATTTGTTTCGTACTTAGTCATTTCGTCACTTTATTTTGGTATCAATTCTTACTTACTTTATGTTGGTATCGATTGTTACTTAGCTTAGTTATTTCTTGAAAATTTTCAAAAATCCAAAAAAATTAGAAAAGCCTAAAATCCAAACAAATTTGAAAACCACAAAAAATTTTTGAAAATCCAAAATCCCAAAAAAAAATTGAAAAATTGAAAAACCCCTAAAAATGGAAAAACTGTAAAAACTTTAAAAACTTCAAATTCCAGTTTTCCATTTTCCGCAATATGAGTGCGAACCTTTTTGGAGTTATCTTTCAAGGCTTAATGAATATCGTGCTCATCTGAATCATAATTTTGAAAAATGAAAATATGTGAGGTCATTGTTGTGGGTCTAAATGTTAAGTCAAGGAGTTATATTGAATCCCTTTGTCCTAAAGGTTTAATAGAATTATTATCTAAAACTAAAAATGAAGTTTAGGATTTCTTTAAAAAATTAGCTTGGGAAACCTATGCATTTGAATAAGCAAACAAGATTTATAGATACCCAATTCATGGAGAGTATGATTTTCAGGCTGATTCTTACCCTTCAGGCCATTTTGTGAATTCATATGACTCATATGACTATTGTGTGCCTCCTGTTTTGTGCGACTATTGTGAATCTCTTGATCATGATGCTTATACTTGTCCTTTTCGTGCTTATGTTGATGCTACATGTGCAAGTTTTGAAAATAAGATTAATGATATGATGGATCAAATGATAGAGACCATGAAAGTGAGAATTGCTGCTTGTTCTCCATGCTTTAACCAAAATAGGGGGACTTAAAGTGAGATTGATTCTGGTTTAGGATTTCCTAAACCTGACATTAGTTTCTATGATAATTTTGAACCCTCTTATTTTGCTAGGCTTGATTTGAATGAAAACATGCCTTTGCCTAATCTAGAATAAGAAAGTGACCTCCCTACGTCTCTATCAACAGACCTTGCATCCTGCACTAGCTCACCTAAAGATGTCACTGAAAATATCTTAGTTTATGTCGACTTACCCACCACTTTGAACGACTTTTGTAAATTTGAGGTGGGTGAACAATTTGGTATTATTAGTGAGTTAGATATCAGCGTCACACCTAAAGTTGATCCTTATGATTTAGATGATCAGGAAGATATTTCACAGGAGTTATGCAATGATGTAATTGAACCCGTTATTTTGGACTTTGATGATGATATTCTTTATGTGGAATATGAATCTGTTTCATGTGAGTTTGATGTTACTGAAGGTCTTGATTTGGATTTTCATGTTGAATATGAAGTATTCTCTTTTGATTCTGTCATTCCTGACCTTCTATTTAAATTAGATGATAATATTCTGCGTATAGAATATGAATCTTTTTGTGGGTTTGATGTCAAAATGAGTTTGAATGTAGATTTCTATGCTGAATATGAATTATTTTCTGTTGATCCTGTCCAAGCTGACCTCCTTCTTGAATATTGCAGTTCTTCCCTTCCCCCTCTTCTTTCTTCTTTAGTCCCTCCCAAGTCTACTTTTGTAGAGCCTGAGACGTTTGTGCTTGATACTCCTTGTTTAGATCAGACTCTTGATGATAATGGCACACATAGACTCAAGGATCACTTTGAAATACAGGACTTGACTTTAGGCCGTCATTTGAGCACTGGTTTTTATATTTCCTTTGATTGGCCTGGTTTTGGTCCTCTCCTCTCTCCTTTTAGAGATGTGAGATTTCATTTAGATCATTCATATCACTTTAAATGGTTTATGCATTTATATAGTCATATCTTCATTAAACCATCGACTTGTGCATTTGATTTTACATATACATATTTCTCTTTTGATTGGGCTACAAGCTTTGATAAGCTTAAAAGAGCATTGAATTGCATTGAATTTATGCATTTTATTTGGGTTGCAATTCCTGTTTGTTACTATTTGCATTTCTACGAGGATTGTGCCTAGTCATTTGATAAGCTACTACAAGCGTTGGTTGGTTTTGAAATGAGTAGTTGCTTGTAAGTTGTGATGGAACGGATGATGCTATGCAAGCCTCAAATTGCATCATCTTCGTAAGGCATAGTTTGGATACAACCTGTATTTAACCTGGTATGATCATTGCAACCTTCTTCTCTTTTTAATTTCTTTTCTTTCTTTTTTGTATTTAGTTGTGAATATTTAGGACTGTGAATATATGGGTGATCAATCTTGAGGAGCAATTTGGGATATGTTGAGCCATATGGGCTATGATCACCCTTGGTTGTATTCTGATTTTCTGAATACTTGTTAGTTGTGGATATCTAGGGTTGTTTTTTTTATGTTTCACTTTGTTGTGTTTCTTTAGTTTGGTGAGTTTTTTTTTTTTTTTTTTTTTGGGTTTAGTGTTTGTTTGATAGTTTCTTTTTGTTCCCTCTTTGGTGTTTTAGTCACTTTGCTTTGGTCTTCCATTTTGCTTTCTTTTCTTTTGTCTTTTGTCTTGTTTTAAGTTTCTTTTGGTTTAGTTTGGGATTTAATAGGTCCTTAGTCTTGGTGCCTATTTTTTTTGAAAAATCCAAAAAGATTTTTGTTTTGTTTTTGGAAATGTTTTGTACTCTTTCTGATTAGCTTGAATCCCCTGTGCTTTGGTTATTAGCTTGTATATAAGTAGAATGTGCATGATAGTTCTTCAAGCTCAAATGTGATATTTTAAGCCCTAAATCTAACCCTAGTTGTTTATTATAGACTGTGTAATCCAATCCTTATTTATTCCTTCATCATTATCTTTAAGTCTTAGGTTTCTATGAATGATTCTCCCACTAGCTTGTAACATGATTACTTTGAAAAAATTTTTGAAGAAAAAGTGTATGATGAATAAAAAGGGGAAAAAAAAAGAAAGGAAAGAAAAAAAGAAATGAAATAAAATTTTGAATCACAAGTATCCCTTTGAGGCATGCGCTATGGGACGTTACCCTTTGAGGCACGTGCTACTGGGTGTTACCCTTTGAGACAATATTACTATTGAGAAAGCTTGCTTCTAATGTTGTTATGTCAATAACGTAATTGTGCTGGTCAAGTGGGATTGAGTCTAATTCTGGTAAATTTAAGCCCTGGAATAATGATACACTTGCACACGAGCACTAGGATGGGTTCACAGCCTTGATGTACAGTGGGGTAAAACATTAATGCTTTAGTGTTATTCATGAGGTTAAAGATCTTTGATGTGTGCATTACGTCTACATATGGGCTAATAATTTGACTACATGGGTGATTTACTTAATTAGAACGTGTATATACCTCTCCGAATTTTGTACATATCAACTTTGAAATAATTTTGTGAGTATTTCACTTGTAAACCCTCACGAGACCTCACTCGTCCACTTGGGAGACCAAGGGGTTTAAAGGGCTTGTTACACATGTTAAATGCAACAATGATTCCTACGACAGTAAGTTAGGATTTCTTCTCTTATTTTTCATTTTCCGCTAGTTAGTTTAGTTTGTTTTACTTGAGGACGAGCAAAATTTTGGTGTGGGAGTATTTGTTTGTACCAAAAATATGCTATTTTTAAGGTACTTTTATAGCTGTTTTGTGTTCGTTATAATCGTTATTTTTAGGTTTTCATTTGATTTTATTTTGTTTTGTAGGTTTTGAATAAATGAGAATAAATGCAACAAAATGCGAGAAAAATGACGGAAATGTCGGAAACGGAGAATTGGGCCAAATGGACCCCAACCCAACCCAAAGGCCCTTTTCCTTTTAGCCCAAAGAAAAGAAAAGAATCAAATAATAATAATAATAATAATAAAACCTAAAAATTACCCCCATCACATGCCTATCATGTGACTGCCTTACCCCCCCTAATTCACTCTCTCTTCTCTCGGTTAAGGATGAACGAAGCCCCAACCCAGAAAACCCGACCCCATTCTCTATCCCCTGCATCTCTCTCTTCCTCATCTCCTTTCTCTCTCTAACCTCCATCCACATCCACCATCATCTCCATCCGCAATTCACGCACAAGGTACCAGCATAGCACACAACTTGCATCACCTCCACCGCCCACGCCATCCATGAATTCACGGCCAAGATCGAAGAAGGGCTGAGTATAAATGGAGCTAGCAGCGATGCCATTGGGGAAGGTAATCGAGATTTTAGGTTAAGTTAGGAAGTCTTTAGGTTAAGTTAGCTTTAATTTTTGAAATTTAGGCTTGAATTTCATTCGTGTTTCTCGGTTTTTCAGAGCTAGGGTTCGAAATTTTCGAATTAGGGTTTAGTATTAGATCGGCTTTGGGTTCGAATTTCATGTAAGAATACTAGAATTTTGAGTGTCCTAGTTGTAATTTACGGCTTTAATTTGTTTTTTTTCCCATATGATTTGAATCTGGGTTTTGCGAGATTTCGATGCATTCTCCTCCCCTATTGTGGCTTCCCCTATTTCGAAGCAGAGCAGGTTCGGTCTTACTCGGTTTGCTTTCAATTGCTGGGTTCAATTAATGGTTGATTTTGATAGGTTGATGATAATGGATGATGATTGATGGAATCCTCCTCCCCTGTTGTTCGATTCTCATGTTCTTCTCTTGGCTTGGTTAAGTTTGATTACTATCTAATTTAGGAAATGCATATTTTAATTGGCAGTATGTGATGCCTGAGTTTCTACTGTTTTTTTAATCTGGTTTGGTTCGAATCTGACTATGGCTAGGATTGTTCTTGGTGGTTGATGGATTTCAATTCAAGCTTGCTTAGTTTTGCTGCTCAATTGTGTTGGTTAATGATGCTTAATTAGTCTGTTTGCTGATGGTTTGGTTCGTTTATCTAATTCTATGCCTAGCTTAGTTTACCTAATTCTATTGAATGATGGTTTAGTTTCGATTGAATTTCGGTTTAGTATTGAATGATGGTTTGGTTTTTAGTTTCGATTGAATGATGGTTTAGTGAGTTGAGCTTATGTTTAGCTTACCTGATTTTCTGCTTAGTTGAATGCTAGCTAAACACTTGTGTTTCCTTGAATCAGTCAATTTTGGTTAGTGTAGATTACATTAGGGTAGCTAGTTAATCAACTTCTTTTTGTGACCTTAATCTCTATCCTCGTCCCTGTGGAGATGACCCTCAAGTACTACAGCGGAAGCTGTACACTTACGGCCTTTTTATTTACACTCAAAATTTACCTTACATATACAAGGATCGAAAAAATCTCTGACAGATAGTTTAACTTGTGAGCTTGGCAATGGTGGTCATCAGAGTAGAACTCCTGCTATAAAAGGAGAAAATCCAAAATGAAATACCACTACTACTAGAATGGATTTCTCCTTCTAATAGAATCCTTATGGATATTTTGGAACTTCATTCAAAAAGTAGATCATGATTTGGTCTGCTGTCTTCTGCTTATCTAATAGTACAACGATTCAACCTTTTAGAATTACAAATAAATTACCTAATGTGTCCTTATGATATCCAAGAAAAGTAAGTTCCCATATTCAAGAAAAATAGTTTAATGAATGATATGCAACCTATAATGAACTACTATCATAATTATTCTTATGATATTTAGGAGTCATAGAGTACTACGATCTCTTTCTTGATAAACTTGGAGTTGGTGGTGTTAGTCTCCTAGCAAATTCAGAAGATGTCTTTGATTATCTTTTTGAAGTTAGAGCTGAAAAATTCTTATTTGAAAAGGAAAAAAATATCTTCACGAATTATTCAAAAGATGGGATTCGAAGCATCTTCAACTTGTGAAGATTTTGATGATTATTTAGATAATGATGGACTTGAAGACATTATTGAAGATGAAGACATACACAGTCTCAATATGAAGGATTGGCCTTATCAGTATTAAAGCTCTGAAAGTTATTGCACCATTATTGTACTATTTTATTAAGCTTTAAGTTAATAAAATAATGCAGCCTATTATAGCCATGTGAGTGCAGTTGTAGCCATGTGGAAAAATCAGTGTATATATTGAAGTCATTAGGGCATCCTGTGTAGCCCATCTCCTCCATAAAAGGAGAGTCTGAGTGTTGAGACGGAACACGATTATTTGAGCATACTTGAGGAAAAGAGAACTGGAATTCTACATTTTTCTATGAGTAAGCATATATGATAATCGCAGTAGCTTAAGTCCCCCTTTAATCTTTCCTTTGTAATATTTCCACTTTCAAACTTTCAATAAAAGAATTTTTCCTGTAAAGAACGTTATTTAATCGAATCTTATGTGTTAAATATTATGATTTCTTGATTAAAGTCTTCTTATCCTTAAAAATATAAAAGACTTGATCAGTGATTACGGTCCAAGGTAGGAAACGAAATAGATATGTATTGTGCCTAATCTAAGGAAGCTACGGTTGGATTAGTAATCTCTGTAAATTGGAAGGTAGAGGAACACAGGGTCCAATGCCAACTAAGTTCAGGTAATGGTCAATACTCTTTGATTAAACTTTAGTTATTTTGCTAAGTATGGTGGGCCCCTAATCACAGCAAATATGATATTTATAATATAAGTTGTATATTGTGATAACTAGTACTAGTAAAATCATTATAAGAAGTCTAAGCATTATTATAAGCTTAATTTTCTAAAAAGGCTCAAAAGTTTGAGTATTTACACTTCGAATTCCATTTGGATCAAAAATAGAAAGTTCAAAAGGTTGTGGGTTGGATTTGAAAGAAAAAACTCTAAAAATAACTATTTCTTGGAATATTGGCCCTGGAAATAGTTTACCCAAAATAACATATCCTTGGGAATACCTTTTTAAAAAGTTGTCCCTTAGAAATTATTTTCATAAAATCTAAGGTACTCCAAAGTCGCAAACTGACTATTAATAAATAGTTTTTGGCGAATGATTTTTAATTGAAAAGCACAATTTAAGTAATGTAATATATTTCTAAAAAAATTAAGTAAATGTTAGAGAAAAAAAGGGGAAAAGGATGGGAAAGATAAAAAAGAAAAAAATCAGCAAATTGATGTTGTCATGCTTTGAGCCTACGTCACTGATTAAACACCAATTACTTACTAGCTGATCTACCATCTCCAACTAGGATAAGTTTGCAGGCAAGAGCTGCAATTTACATTTTGAGATGTGCTTTTTCAACTAGACTGAATGTATTCTACTGGGTTACAACTATAATCCTGTACCCTAAGCTGCATGAGATAACAACTTCCTTAAGAATACATTCTTAAGAGTTCACCATTATGTATAGATAGTACTTATATTATACTCTAGGTATACCTTGTGGGACTGCACTATGTTAATGTCCAATAATAACTTGACCAAAATAAAAATGCTGCAATAGCTTTATATTACTCATTTAACAATTTCTTTTGTTGTGATATTTGCATCGTTCATCACTATTTTATTAATGCTCATAACTGTAGTAGAGTTATCTTGTTGCACGCTGAAGTCCCTCTCTCTACAAACTTCGTAATTTGCTATTGTAGTTGCTAAAAATGACTTGTGTTTTCTCCCTTTGTGCGCCTTTAACTTTTAAAACTGATGTCTACCGCCCTGTCTAATCTACAAAGCCAACATGCAATTGATTGACCACTTAACTTGCAATCACTCTTGCAAAGCACATTCAAAGTGTACATGGCTGTTAGATTCAACATCGAACTTACACAAGCAACGTCTATTTGCCTCAAGTAACCATATTCTTACTCCCTATCCTAAATATAAAGCCTATTGTGCATAAGATATGGAGCAATGAAAGAAATTTGTGGGACTTTATACTGTCATACTAAGGCACTCTATGGTTTGCAGTATTTAACCATTTATATCCCTCTGCAAAGGTATAATCTTTCCCACCCACCACGTGTTATGATGAACATCAAAAGTTACCTTCATTCGATCTTAGACCCTTTAAAGTCTCCTCTAACACCATTTGCAAATATTCTTCATTAAAGACGTCCATATAAAGGATCCCCTAATATAATACCCACGGACCTGCCTTAACCGTAATGATTCTTTAAACTCTACTATATATGCTTGCATAGAGTTTCATACTTCTATTTTTCCACATCTCTGATGCCTGAACGGTGTTCATTTTTAGACAAGCAGCAAATATATGAACCAAGCAACAGGAGGCACCTACCAGCCCCCCTCAAAGGACCTTCTTGCAAATGGTTGCGACCTTCTTCACAATACTTTGGAGAAGAATAAAAGCATGTCCACAGTAGGTATGCATATGCTTACCAAATACTAATGTGTCATCCGTAAACATAGTGTGCTAATTGTATCCTCTTACACAGTGGGTGGAATGAAATTAGGGATTTTTAATGGCCACCGTGATTACTCTAGCAAGATAATCCATCACAAGAATAAATAACAAAACGCATATATACAGTACTTCCCTTGCCATAGCCCTTTGCTATATTGGAAAAAGTCATAACCATTACCACTGAGAGCAATAAAGAAGTTTGGAGAAGCTGCACATACCATCACTTTGTCTACAAAACATTTATGAAACCCAAAGCAACCAATGTCATTCTTAAGAAAATCCCAAGACACTGCATCGCAAGCCTTTTTTAGGTCAATCCTCATAATGTACCTTGGTGAAATACTTTTGTATTATACGTCCTAACCATGTCCTCACTAACTAGGATGTTATGCATGATAGACCCTTCAGCTATGAAAGCATTATGGGTCAAAGCAACTAGAGTTGGAAGGTTCTCTTTAAGCATCGAGCACATCATCTTAAATTATGGTTTATAAATGACATCGTAGCAAGCTATAGGCCTTCAATCTACAGTCATCTTGGGATTTGGTATCTTACACGAAAGCAAACAAAGTGGCATAGACTTCTTAAAAAATTTTCTACTCTTAAAAGAGTCCAAAATAGTTGCAGTTGGGAGTGTTCAAAAGTATTAGAACCCAGTTATACGAACCGAAAACTTGTTGTTTGACGCAGAATTTCTGGTATCCAAATTGAAATATTTGAAAATTTTGGTTTGAGTACCCGAATTAATATTTTTTTTTTTTTTGAAGTTGTCAATTCGGGGATGAGTTGGATGTTTTAGGGGTTTGGGTACTAAAAATCTTTTTTTTTTTTTTTTTGGCTGAAAAGATCATGCACTGCAATGCTTGTAATTTATTTCCCCTTCCCTAAGCACTTTGTAAGTTAAATATCCCCATGGCCTAAGAAAACAAGTACTTTGACTTTGCTGCATGACTTGGATGTCTAGGAGGAGACTAGTAAATTCACTAATTTGTAGCTTGAGTTTCTACCGGGAGCCCATCCACCTTTTCAATGGCTTCTATTTGAGTTGTAAGGATGTGGACGGTGGGCATGAATACGATATTAGTAAGCTTTTGCCTTATGAAGCATGGAGTCATTGAAGTGTGAATGGTAATATAATATAATATTGTGTCATTTGTGTGATAACATCAAGTGTCAGGTGGCACCACTTGGCAATGTTTTTTAACATAAAGTATGGATACAACAAAATTATTAGAAAAAATAAAAAATGTTTTAAAAAAAACTTGATTACTGGGTAATTGAAAATCGCAACCGAAATTCAAGTATACAATACTCTATCACCTTTTCCTCATCTGTTGTAGGGCGTGTTCGACAACAGCGTTTTGGGTAATGTTTGGTGTTTTGACTAAGGTCCTGTTCGGCAAAATTAGCAGTTCAACTAGCAGATAGCGGTTTAGGTAGCGGATAGCTGTTCAGGTAGTGGATAGCATTTCTAATTTAGCTGTTAGCGGATAGCTGTTTAGAAGAGCAGTTGAATAAAGTGTGTTTAGTAAATTTAGCTGTTGAATTAGCTGATTAATGTAAATTGACATAAAAGGATATAGATAATTTCCAAAAATAAAATTTTCAAAGGGTAACTTTTGGTAAAAAAATATGAAACGCTACTTTTGAATGTAAAACGTTAATACTATTAGCTTTTCAAAAACGCTACTTAAAACGCTAAACGTTACTTGAAATGCTAGTCAAAATACTACGTTACCGAATTCTAAAAATTATGTGATGAGTGCATTGACTTAGTCAAAATGCCAAACGCCACCCAAACGCTGTTGTCGAACACGCCCTAAGTCAATGCACTCATTAGGTAATTTTGAGTGTTCGGTAACATAGTGTTTTGAGTAGCATTTCATATAGTATTTAACATTTTAAGTAGCGTTTCTAAAAGTTAATAGTATTAACATTTTGCATTCAAAAGTAGCGTTTTATATTTTTTTGTCAAAAAAATCCTTTGGAAATTTTATCTTTGGAAATTATCTATATCCTTTTATGTAAATTTACATTAATCAGCTAACCCAACTGCTAAATTTACCGAACACATTTATTTTAACTGTTTATCCAAATAGCTATCCGCTAACAGCTAAATTAGAAACACTATCCGCTACCTAAACAGCTATCCGCTACCTGAACTGCTATCTGCTGCTTGAACCGCTAATTTTGCCCATCAAGGCTGTATATGGTTTGCAAAACTCTTGTCTTTGCTATCTCGATACTCTATCACCTTGCATAATGACATCCCAAATAGAGGCGTTTCTACCTACCTTAGCCAAAAAATATGAAAATGCTGAACTACGCGTGGTTGCCAATATCTCCCATATCAGTAAAAATGTGACCTTGATCATCCTAGGTTGGAACTAGTTTATTCTGATACTTTTTCTGCTGTAGCATGGTGAAGTAAAATCCTAAATTTGCAGTTTAGTCAAAGCTCTCAAGTCTTTTGCTTTATAAGAATGGTAGAAGCTACAGACCAATATGTGAATTTTATAAGATTTTATCCTTCTGTGCGTGTAATCCTTGATTAAATAGATCCTGATGAATCTTTTGCTGAATCTCTAAAAGCTTTGCATATGTCATTTTGTTGGCCTCACATATTAAGTCAAGTCACCCTAAAATAGGGTGACTAATAATGTTCTAATAGTACTAAAATCAAGGATCCAAAGATAAACAAATTAACTTGAGTTAGAATGTAGCATTTGAATAAATAAATAGAGACTCTTACCATAGCAATGAAATGCAATGAATGAGCAAGCTAAATAGTGCAGAAGGCAAAGAGATGTGAAACATGAGATTTTTGATGAGATTGGCCCAACTAAACCTTGGTCTATGTCCCTGCTGAAGGCCCTGTCTTCGACCTTGGGATCCAACCAATTTATTAGAGTCCCAAGATGGATTTTTACAGGAGTCTCCTGACTCCTTGCTTATAATCAGAGTTTCAATTGAGCACTATGATAAGCTCTTTTTCTGAAGTCTCGCTACTCCCACAAGAACACTAACCAAGAGGAGCCTTAATGCTCCTCATTATCTACAGAGTTTGCATAGAGCACTGTCTTAAAGCTCCCCACTCACTTAGCAAGAGTGCTCTCATTCCTTGCTTACAGACAGTTTTTTTCAGAGCTTCTGATCAGCTTAGTTTCTACGGTTCACAACCTTCAAGAAGACAGTGTTTCTCAGTACAAAAGTAGTAAAACTGATTCACTTCTTTCACATTAAAGACACAAAGAACTGGCATATCAAGGAGTAACTACAATGGTCACAAGATTTTATCTCTCAATATATTTCTTTTTCTTACCTAAGTATGATAACCTTTGCTTCTTTCAAAGTTATTTAATTTATAAATCTTCCATGCAACTCTTCAACGCTTAGATGTGAGTAAAGTAATTGCTGTGTATTTCTTTTAATCTCAAACCTTAATCTTGGAATGGAGAAATATCTTCACAGGACCTATGACAACTGTTTTAGGGAAGTCGATTATTTCCTTCTTTGGTGAAATCCTTTATTTTAAACTTAGCAATCTTTTTCATAAAGGGATTAATCAAACTCGAATTTTCTTGAATATGATCATTGCTATAACCATTGCTTCTTAATTAATCTTCCTACTAATCTTACTTGCGTTGTCTTATGAACAGGGAATCTAATGGACGATACACATTAAATGCTTGATGGTGATGGCTAACCATTGTCGGACATTTTAAATTTCAACTTGTTTAGCTGCTCTTGCCTATTTTCCTCATTTTTTTCTTAATACAATATTATTCCTAAATACATTCAAGATTAATCATGTGAGTAATCACAATAATTACGGTAAGAAAAAATTAAATAAAATTGATCTTTTTCCCCACAAATAGTGTCCTAAATATGATCCACATTGTAGATAAATGTCAGGGAATGTTTGTTGCGGAGGGAATGAAGCTTCATGGAATATTTAATGAGGACTTAACTATGTCATAAATGTAAGTTGAAATAAATGGTCGTAATAATAATGATCCAGACAGTATTTGCAGCTGTCATGTTTGTTTTGGTCAAATTGACTTGACCAAGAGTTGTAAAAACATTTATGCAAAATTTACATCCCAGTGACTCTGATAATTATACAACTCTGACTATTGGAGCTATCTGTTTGACATTTATGCAGGATATTTTGATACGACTTTGACTAGTCTCTCACTTATTGCGTTTATATTTCATCAAAAGTTTTGCGTGATTTTAAAAAAATACCACACATAATAGATCAAATATACTTCCAATTTTTCCGCGTGACTCTATCTTAAGGAATGACTCTGAGGGGTCTAACACAATTGCGCCTTTTGGTAGACCTCTCGAAACTCATTAGCGTTGTGTTGTTTCAAGGGTAGCTTCAAATCTTGTGCTTGCTGCCTAACACAAATACACCGCAAAAACTTTTACATTGTAAACATCAGCCATAACTTTTTGAAGTCCTCATCTTGCACACACGTATTGTAAAACTTTAAGATACTCTTCCCTAATTTCTGCTTATGAGTCAAATTAAGCAACAAGGCGCAATTATCTAAAATACCTTCAGCTAGCAAAGAATAATAAATCTCAGGATACGTTAGAATACATTCCCCATTGATATATATCAATCTTAGAGCATATCTTCTTATTACTCTAAGGAAAGTCACAAGCATATTGAGCTTGTAACAGCCCACTATAAATAATGAAAGTTTGGAAAGCCAGTATCTTATTAGGAAAAATGGGAATTCCATGCACTCTATCTTGCAATGAAAGCACAATGTTGAAATCTCTCCCTTAATATCGAAGGATCTTGAATGCTAGGAGTCAGCTACCTACCTAACTCATCCCATTAAGTCCGTATTTTAGCCAAGTCATTAAAATCATAAACTACAATCACATAAAAAACTCTGCTAGGATTTTGTACCTGGTAATGTGTGAATTGCATCTTGACCGTAACTATAAAAACCTAGACAATACCAAGTTCCCATAGGAACCAAGTTCTACTTTTCTCTTTCTCTATAACATTATGGATAAAGGACCAACCACAACAAAATTCTATTTTTGATGCACTTAGAACTGACCTTTATTATTTTGTTTTCAGTCAAACCTAACAAGGACCAATTATTTATACTTAAGAGTTTTTGACAGCCTCGTGTTTATTAGGACTATTTAGACCCTAATTTTCTCGGAAAAAGTTTATCCATGGTTAAGTTAACCACCATTCAATCCACTAACCTTTCCTTTATCATGGAGCGACACACGTGGGTAAGAATCGATAACAATAGCAGAAATCTCTTCAATGGGTCGAACGTGCTCTTCCAAATGAAAAAAAAAAGGGCATTAGAGCCATCCTCAAAAGCACTCTAATCATCATTCACAACAAGCTCAACATTGACTACAACAATAGTATTTTGCATTTTCCTTCCCTAGTCCCTTTTACACCATTTCTGTAGCATACCTCTTCTAAATGACCAAACATCTCACACTTTACACAGTGAACTGATTTCCATTCAAATTTAGCTGGTTGATTAATCACCATACCTTTTCATATATAAATGTAATAGATTCAAGAAACTCACTAGCCAACTTCACGTGAACAACAAATGGAGTACGCTTAAGAATAGTTTTTTCATGGGTGACTTGTCACTTAGAAGAGGTTTGCCTAATAAACTTTCAATCTTCCTGAACGCAATTGGAGTCCAAAACTTTAAATCCAGCTTATGCAACTTGGCAAAAGTAGGAGTAAAGGCAATCTAACCTTATTCACCATTTGTCCAATTATCCAAGGCCTCATCTCTCTCAAGTACATAATGAAAACGCTGTAGAAAAACCCTATTATAGAGCCCATACACCCTATCCAATCCCCGCTTGCCCCATAAACATTTTGCAAAGCACTTCATGACAAAGAGAGAAGGATTCGAGCTGAAAACAAGATAGGAAATCGATCATTTTGAATGTTTAACCTCAAGTTCAATGACAATTTCATATGTGCTCTAAAAAGCTACCTGAAAGTGCCACGAACCAATAGTCCTAATGCTACTCTTTAGGAAGTCGGTTACTCTTTCAGGTTTGCTTTAGGAAAGTTTGAGCTTTCTAAAAGAGAAGTAGAGTTACCACATATCTTAGGAAAAATATAAAAACCTTTTCAAAAAGAAAATTTAGAAAATCCCCATGATCTCGAATGGGGATTAACTTGACTCTAAGGTGAGCTAGCGAAAAGTTAGGTGTAAGGGAGAAGGGATAACCACTGGTAGGGACAATAACTAATTGGCCACAAACAATTTCCATTCAACAATGTCCTCTACTGGAGTCTCAAAAGAGAATAATGAATTCGAAGCAATTCCATACAAGAGTCGATATCATGTTAATTTGTCTTGTTTATGATCATAGCATCAAGCATAAGAATTTGTAGTGACACCATAGATTATATCAATTCACATGCTAATTACAAGAAGTAAAAACTAGAAATTAATAAATTTTTGGCCAATTTGATTATTATACATACAAAAAGTAGAATTTAAGCAATGTTCTCCTCATGATCATGAGATAATGATTGAAAATAAAAATGTTGTTATCTTGATTCATGAAACCTGTGGACGCACCTCAATCTACGTTTAGAATGAACAAAGTCCCAAAGATTTGGACTCTTTCATAGTTATGTTGAAGGCTACGAGTGGTGAATATGGTGTTTAGGAAGAAGAATTAGAGAAGAGAATGTCAGAAGAGAGACCTTCACTCCTAGTAAAAGGAGATTGCTTAGAAGAAGAGCAATCTATCTTTTGAGAGCGAGCGATGAGAAGAAGACTAAATGAAGGGCGGTCTCTCAAGCAAGGGAAAAAGTAAGAGAATTGGGGAATATGTATGTCTCTTTTACTACAAAAAATAATGCATCCTCCCGCATTTATGCCACTGCACTTAATAAAGTGTGGAGAGAAAATTGATAAATTTGATAGTTTCCTTGACTCCACATTTAACAAGTGTGGGGAAGTCATAAACGTTTTCCTATACTTATCAATTGCGGGGAACTAATTTTTTTAATGTATATACAAACTTATTAATTAACTTGTAAAATATATTACTTGCGGGGAATTTTTGAAAAAGATAGAAAATATTTGAATATTGATTTATATATTCCCAATAGAAAGCAATTTATCTATTGGTATTGTTATTCAGATGCCAACATTCTTGTTAATTTTTGGTATTGTTATTCCAATACGAACATTCTCTTTTATTTGCTAGTATTTTTATTGAAATACCAACAGGTTTTATCCATTGGTACTGTTATTAGGTACTAACATAATTTTCTATTGGTAATATTATTGGTTTGTCAAATATAAATATTATTATTGCAATATCAGCATTTTTATAAATTACACTACTTATTGAATTTTGTGGCATCAAATTACCTCTCCCCTACTGGGAAAATATTAGAATAAAATTTCAATAAAGCAAAGAAAATTATTAGCAAAAAATGTAAAAAATAAATGTAAATTAGGAAAATTTTCAAAAAGGAAGCAAAAAAAATCCTTTTCTTTTGGGGTATCTAGAGTGAAGAGCATGTGTCCCTCAACCCCAAAACTCACAAACATAGAGAGAGGAGCGATGGAGAGAGATGCCGCCCATAGCCACCGACTTCACACCACCGCCCATCTGAATGCAGCAGAAAAGGTTAGGTAAGGAAATCAGATTTCAATGGGCATACATCCTGCAGCGAAGGAAAAAGGGTTGGGTCGGGCGGTACGTAGCTTCCTTTCATGGCGTACAGCCTAATCTCCTTTATAAATCAGAAGAGTAATGTGTGGATATTTGATTCACTAACCCAGTGAATGGGTAAAGAGGAATGGCCGCTGCCCGAAATGGAGGGTGCTTTCAGTTCAATTGTGAAGAAAATTGCTGGAGACGTTGTGAACAAGAGAAAACGGGACTTTTATGCTCCTACTGATGTCAGTAACCCTAACTTGTGCAATTCATACTTTTTCGCTGTTTTAAGTTTGATGATTTATGAGAAATTTTGGTCTCGCTTCCACTCTAACATTGTGTTGTTCTTATATACAGATTTGTCTCAAAGATTTGTGGTTGTCGAAGACTGATGACGGGAAGGGCATGGTTGTAGGCGGTCGTCCTGTTAAGATGAGAAGGTAATACATCTTATCTCGTTATACAATACTTGCTATTTTTCTTCATGGCTTACAACGGCTCTTCAATTAGGCTAAGTCAGTCAATCCCGATTCAATTAACCACAACATTTGCACTATTACTTCTCCACAATTGAGCATCTTTCTTTGCACAACAATCCCACCAAGGACAAAGTCCTAGGACAGATTTGAGCATCATGTATCCTGTAATCTTCATCAAGGGACTAAGCCCTTATATTAGCAAATCTCGGAATTAGACAAAACCTCAATGCACCACCTAGAGGCTAGATTGTTGGTCAGTAGGCTATCTAGTAGCTAATGATCTGGCTTCACATACTCTTTTTCATGGGGCATACCTATAAAAACTGGATATTGCAAAGTCTGAAATTTGAGATGGGGAATAATAAAATTGTCATTTGGAAATGAACTCAAAATTTGTGAAACATCATGGATGATATCGTTGCCATTCAATGGTCGATCTTGAAGATCGAATAAATCTCTCTCTTTCTCCTTCAAAGTACCTGTTTTTAAGTGTTCATGATGACAATCTGTTATAGCATTCTCAGGAATCAGAAATGCAGAAGTTAGTACCAATCTTTGAGAAGTACATTGCACTTGTTGACAAGTGAGACATTGTAAATCAGAAGTTAGTGATGTAGAAGAGCAGAGCTGACTTGAATGTATATCACAATCTCAATGACCATTAGGAAAAAACTGAGATGTTTATTCACATTTGGAAAAACAATAAGTAAATGTAAGCATTTACATACCTGACATTTACAGCATTAATTGCTTGGCAAAATTGGTTACATAGGCTCTATGCAACTGTTATATGTCCCATTGTAAGAAGTAAGGCTTAGGTGCTCATGATGTGATGGATGCCCACTTCATTGATGTGAGTCATGTGAATGAAGGGGTTGTATTGGGTCACTAGATTTTATTGGTGAGGAAACTTTTGGGACAATGCTGCTTGAAAATTTAGCTTATTCAAGTTCCAATTTCTCTTAATGGGACACAATGTGCATCAAAATATCGAGCAAGGGGTTCAAAAGTGCTCTCTTTCTCATTATCTCGTAAGTTGTATAAGTTACGGACAAATGGTTGGGCATAATTACTTCTGAATGAAGTTGAACTTAGCCTTATGTATGAGTATGGAGGGAAGAATCTTTTAAGGTACTAGTAATGTAGCTTACAAATAACATTAATTTGTTGTATCAATCTTCATCACCCTTTTTGTAAGCTTTCACTTTGGCCCTGGAGTTCCCATTTCCTGAGTTTGATTTCTTTTACTATGCAGCTATAGAGTAATAGTGACTTCTTTGAGCTACAAATTTCCTCAAGGAAATCCTCAGTGGATTGTCTAATTATATTTACAGGTCTTGTTTTGGACATAGGCTTAAATTGTTGTTTGTGGCTGGAATGTTTTGTTTCTTCTTTTTGGTTAAAGATATGGTAAGCTGTTATAACATCATAAACATCTCTACAGTTTATGAGCATATTCTATTATTCTTCAGCAGATGGACATAGGCTTAAATTGTTGTTTGTGGCTGGAATGTTTTGTTTCTTCTTTTGGGTTAAAGATATGGTAAGCTGTTATAACATCGTAAACATCTCTACAGTTTATGAGCATATTCTATTATTCTTCAGCAGATGGTTTCATTATATTGCTTGCAGCTTGTCTCCAGTGCAATTTTGAAATATAGAAGTATTAGTTAAACTTTAGTTATGGTGTGATCTATTTGTTTTTCTTTTCATTTTTGGGTGTGATTTGCTTGTTTAGTAACATTATTTTGTGGCATATGTTCAATTAATCAGCTATTGTTAGGTGAACTCACTTGGGTTCTATTGTTGGTTGAACTCGGTTGTAGTTTTATAGTTGGTTGAATTCGGTTGTGGTTGTGTTATTGGTTGAACTTGATTATGGTTCTATTGTTGGTTGAACTAGTTGGGTCCTATTGTTACTTGAACTCCATTGTGGTTCTATTCTTTGTTCAACTCGATTGTGATTCTATTGTTAGTTAAACTTGGTTAGGGTTTTATTGTTGGTTGAACTCTGTTGTAGTTCTATTGTTAGTTGAACTCGGTTGTGATTCTATTGTTAGTAGAAGTCGGTTGTGGTTGTATTATTGGCTGAACATGATTGTGGTTCTATTTTTAGTTGAACTCACCCAGGTCCTATTGTTAGTTGAATTCAATTGTGGTTATATTTTTGGTTCAACTCTGTTGTGGTTCTATAGTTGATTGAACTTTGTTGTGCGTCTGCGAACCTAATTCTACCAAGTCTACGTCTTTAGTTAATCTCTTTTGTTATCTTTTCTAATAATGCATTTTTTTGTGTGTTTCAATCGTCTAACAGGCTGCATTGGAGATAACATCTCTCAATGAAGGAAACAGAGATGGAGATTTTTTACATATTCTTGGAAGTTAGGCATGTTTTTAAAGTATAGTTTTAAGTAGCATATAGAGCAAGTACTTTTTCCTAAAATGCTCAAAAGCTAGCTATAATAAAAAAAATTAGCAGGATGGATTCAAAAAAATATAAGAATATTTAATTTTGATTTCGTTAGTCGTTGTTGCTATGTCTACATTTAATTTCTTTTCGAGGCACTAAATGGGTAATTTATTTAATTGATGTTTGATCTATTTTAATTTAGTTGGTTTGTTAATTGGAGAATGATTATACTGAGCTATGTTATACAATTCTAATTTTATTTATTTATGATGGGGTGATGCTAGTAATTAGTATAAAACTTGTTAATTAAAAAAAGAATAATTGTATACAATTGTTCTATTTTTAACTTAATAAGTTTTATATTAATTACTAGCATTATTTTTTAAAAAACTAAAACGATACTACAAACAACAACAATACCATCTCCCAGTGTGGATCCCGCTTTCGCGAGGTCTGGGAAGATCCAGCTGTAAACAACCTTACTTCTACCGGCATTCCTATCTGTAGAGAGGTTGATTCCAAGAGGCCCACAAAAAAGGATTTTGTGAAAATATTTTATAGAAGAAAGCTTTTATGAAAATATTTAATAGGAAAAAAAAAGCTAAAACGACACTAATAACACTTATAAGTGTGGGAGAAATTATGACTTCTTGCATCTTGCACAGTGGACATAGCGTAAAATGACCACACATAAATTGTGGGTAATTAATACTTACGCCAGATTTATAAGTATAGGGAATATAGCTGTACCCACATTTCTATCAAGTGTGGAGAACACTTCCACACACTTAACTTCCCCACATTTAGCCTAAGTGTGGGCAACTGCTATTTCTATACTTATAAGTGTAGTTATTAGCAAAATTAAATGTGGAGGGAAACAACCTTTTTTGGTAGTGTTTGAGGGATCATGATAGGGTCCCTATATAGTGAAGAGGGTTGAAAGAACCCTTATGGTGTTACACATTTAGCAGAGATATCTTCCCTAGCTCAGCTTAGGAGAAAGATCACAAAAATCTTTTCAGCCGCCTTAAAGCCCCAGTCCAAAATAACGCCAGCCCAGTGTCATTGGCCCTGGTTTGATGCCGTTAGATCTAGATAGTAGTGAAGTTTATGCCTTTTAGAGTTTTTCATGCAGTGGCTTCGGTCTAATGGCTTACTGCTAGACCTCAGCTGACTTCAGGTTAAATATGTTGACTCAAGGGATTTCATTATGGGGTGGCACACCACCCCATCGATCTTAGCCCAACTATTGTAACCACAAAATCTTAGGTTGTGGTTTTAAGGCCCTGTGCTTGCAATATCCACTAAAAGCTTTTTTTTTTGGGCATGTTTTCGATCCCCATTTTTGTATTTCTGAACTTTTAAAAAAGAATGAGACATTATTTTCTGAAATTACTTTTATAATCATTTTATCAGAAGAATCAGATTCATGGATTCTGCCACCAGTGAGTTAAAGTAAGAATACTTATTGGGTTTCTATGCATGTAACATGCGACATGCCATCAGTCTAAGTCTAAGGACACTTTAAGGCGTTTATAGATGCCCCCCTTTTGGCTAGGATTGAGCAAGGTGAATGGTAAAGTATGTTATTCAGGATGTACACACATGTCCTATGGCCAAAGTGTCTGGAAATAGATGCAAATTTGTTGTCAAGTAAGAACGCTAGAGAATGTATACGAATGTGATTGTATCTGATTTTTAGGTTAAACAGTACCAACCACGACACCAACAACTAGATAGGCTAAGATGATATAGGTTAAAACAGAGGATTTTGAAGGTTTCAGAGTCTACCCTTGGACTTCTAATCTCTACTTAAAGGCAAAATTGGTGAAGGGAGATAGTTTTGAGGATCTAGAACCCGCCCTAGGACTTCAAACCCACTAGACACAGATGAAATTAATGAAGTTAGGAAATTTTAAGGCTATAGGATCCACGCGAAGGACTTCTAATCCGCTAGCTAAAAGTGAAACCATAAGTGAGGGCAAAAATGAGCATAAAAATTTCTGTTGTTTGCATAAAAGCAAAGGAGTGGTTATAGACGTGCTATACCATCAAGGATGCACAGGCATGCAAAAAGGCACGTGCTAGTGGCCTCCTAGTTTCACATTGAAGTTTCTACGCATCGATAGGGTGTTGGAATACAGAAAGCCTCCCAGTGGCAACCGCTGGGATGAATAACAAGTTGCTGGGTCCAAGGGTTTATGAAAAGGTAGCGATAGCCCCAAATAACTACAACTGCTCTTCTCTTCATTTTGATCCCTCTTCCTCTCTAAAACCTTCATTTTTGCTTAAATTGAACTCAATTTTTCATGCACTTGTTTTGATTTATGCTTAGATTTGTGAGATTTTTGAGGCTTGAATGAATTTACAATTTTTGTTTTTTGTGAGGCCTCCATGTGATGTCGTGTCTCCTAAGGACTTCTATGACAATGTGTATTATAGGAAGAATAGGAGATTTCGTAATCTGGGGATCCTCTTTTAGGAAAAAATCTTTTTTTCCTAGATTATTTTTAGTTATCGTAATCTTTGGATTTATTTTATATTTTTTTCAGTTGTATTGATTCCTATATAAACCCCTCTCGTGCTTTGAGGAATGACACATTTGAATGAATTGAATTATTGAGTTTTTCGAAAGTTCTTGTGTGATTTGTCTAGGTGTGAAAATTGCTTTTAGAGCGTCCTACATCAATTTGATATCAGAGCATACGATCGTTGCCGCTGCCTGAGCATTTTCTCTTTCTTTTTCCCCTTCTCAAGTCACCCCAAAAAAAAAAAAAACACACATAAAAAACACAACAAACCAGAAACCCTAAACCCGGCTGCTGCCGTGACACCACCACCTAGCAACGGCGGACGCCACCATCAACCACCAACCCTCGGTCGACATCTCCGGTTGACCACCACCGTGCCACTGCCGCCAGCTAACGCTCACCGAAACCCAGATTCTCAGTTCCAAAACCCCAGCCGCAGCGATTAACCCTCGACTGCCACTGTTCCTGTCCACCACCACCACCACCGGCCATCATCCAGGGTCACCAGCTCCGGTCGACCACCACTAGCCTTCCACTGTAGCCAGCCGTGTGCCGAAATCCTAAAAAATCCTCAAATCTGCCAACCGCAAAGCGCGAAACCTAGACTATCTGAAACCCTAGACCCCAAATTCGCACCCAATCCCTCACATTCACCCCAAATCGATCTCACAACTACATTGCCCACTAAATTTCACCCCTCAAGCCTAATTTAATTGAAGGAAATCATACCCCTTCCTGTGTCGATCCATTCTTCGAGGCATCACCTTCTACCGCCCGCAACCAAGGTCGAGACCTCCCTTGCCAGCGACCTTCGGTCACCGTCTGCCCATCTCCGCGCCGGAAAGCACCTCTGCAGGCTGTCACCCAGTTTTGGTCTTGAGTTCTTCTCTGGCTGATTGTAAGTGCTACTGTTGCCGCTGTTGGTATAGAAGCCCATTGTTCCTGCCTCGAAGTTTGCGAATCTACTTGATCGACCACTTATCTCCACCAACGCTTAGATTCAATTTGGTGGGTGCTGAAGGTACGGAGCCTAACCATTACTCGTGAGTCGCCAAGAGGTACAGGGAAATCGATTTACCTTCTTAAGAGTTTGATTCTCTATAATCAAAATTAGCCCAATTCCTGATTGTTTGGGTCTTTGGGTGATTTCTTAGATTCTGATTTCTCATTGCTGCTTACTCCCTGCTTGGTTCGAGTTATACCAATAATCCACATCAAACTTTTGTGCTTTGTGGTGTGTGTAGTGACTGTTTATCACTGTTGTTACTATTGCAACTTGGTTTAATCTCAGCACTTACATCTTAAATTCATAGGTATCCTCACCCAAACAGCCTTACCAATCTCAGGTTGACACCCTATCTGAAAGGCTTGACCATCAAGATGCTAGGTTTGACCAGCTCAAGGCCAAAAATTAACAAACTTACTCGAGCATTTGAAAAGTTACCCATGCTTGACCAACCTCAAACCCCACCCCAATTTTCCCCTGAACTACTTGTGGGGGGGAGGGGAGTGATTGTCGTTAGTGGGTCGTTTATAAGTCAAGTCGAGCTAATGAGCTTGAGGAGAGAGAACCTGAACCAGCGACTCCATCTAACCCTTGAATGCAAGAGGGGGGAGTAATCTGAGGCATGACCAACGGGACAATAGGAACCGTCGGTTCAACACCTCTAGAGATGATAGGAGGACGGGTAGCCATAGGAACCTAGGCATACAGACCTTGAATCTGATCATAGAAGTGTTTACGAGGGTTATTCCGATATTATTCGAAAGGTGAAAGTCGATGTACCCTCTTTTGCTGGAAAAATAGATGCTATGACTTTTTCTGACTAGATAGTTGCTATGGAGGATTACTTTGACTGGTATGAGATGTCGGATACTGAGCGGGTTCGATTTGCCAAGTTGAAACTCGTAGGACCTGCTAGGAAGTTTTGACAAACTGTGACGAGTCACCTCGAGTGAATGCGCCAACCTTCTATCGTTCAATGGGAAGTTGTGAAGGATAGGTTGAAAGAAAAGTATCTTCCTTCTTTCCATAAGGAACATCTTGTCGACCAGATGCTAGACCTTAGACAGTCCACCTCCAATGTGTCAAATTACATCAATAGTTTTGAGGAATTAACTCAGCGTTGTGACCTTCTAGAGGACCCTTCCATTACTATAGCTCGCTTCATTCGGGGCTTACGGACTAACCTTAAGAGGGAAGTAACATCATCTACACCTTATACTCTCGATGAAGTTTACTACAAAGCTTTAAAGGTTGAAAAACTTGATAAGCTTTACCCTATGTGACGTACTGCTCTTTCCTCTAGGGCCCTTGCGCAATCTGTTCCTAAGATGAATGCATTTTCTGTGAGTTCTTTAACTTCTAAGGGTTACAACCCTCACATCCCACCTAGAGTCACCCCGCAGGGGGCGTCCTCTGGTACATCTCGTAAGCCAGTCTAGTGTTTTAGCTATCGTGGGAGAGGTCATTATGCTTCTAAGTGCCTTCACCGTACCCTAGCCCTAGAGCATAAGTCCTTTGGACCACCCGAACTTGAGGAAGAGGTTGTCGACCCTGAGGGAGATTTTGAAGATCTTATTGATGTTGAGAATAGCCTTCTTCATGATGCACATCTTGGAGTTATGAGATGCCTTTTAGCCAACCTGGTCATGAACGATGAGTGGAAACGTACCACCATCTTCTATACTCTTGTGACGTGCGGGGAAACTCTTATGAAAATGGTTATAAATGGTGGCAGTACCATGAATGTTGTTGCCGAGGCCGCTATAGAGCGTTGTCATCTTAAGGTAGAACCTCACCCCCACCCTTTCAAAGTAGCCTAGGTCAACAAGACCCACCTCACAGTTACCCATAGATGTAAGATTCCAATCCAAATTGGTGGTTACAAGGACGAGGTTTTATGTGATGTCCTCCCAATGGATGTTGCTCACATTCTCTTAGGTCGACCTTGGCTTTATGATCGGAATGTCTCACATAATGGGAGAGAGAACACTTATACCTTTAGCTACATGAATAAGAACATCACCCTTGACCCATGTCGACCTAGAGAGTTGCTACCTTCCCCAGCTCCCAAACCTTCCCCGACCTTGTCCTCTCTCCACAGTGTGTCTACCCCTCCTAGGGGAACTATTTCCCTCCTTCACCACAGACCTTTTGAAAGACTAAGAAACTCTAACAAGTTCTTCTTGACAATCTTAGCTAGGGAGCTAGCTTCAGACTCTATTGCCTTCCCTAACGTCCCTTCAGGCGACCTATCTCGCCAGGACCTCCCAGTTGAGATTGATAACTTGCTTAAAGAATTTGTCGATGTTGTCCCAGAGGAACTTCCTACTGAGCTCCCTCCCCTTCGTGACATACAACATGCTATTGACTTGGTCCCTGGTTCCCAACTGCCTAACCTTCCTCATTATAGGTTAAATCCAACTGAGCGAGCCGAATTGAATAAGCAGGTTGAAGAACTATTGTCTAAGGGCTTTGTTCGTTATAGCATGAGTCCCTGTGTGGTCCCTGCCCTCCTTACCCCTAAGAAGGACAGATCATGGGGGATGTGTATCGAAAGAAGAGCCATCAATAAGATTACAGTCAAGTATAGGTTTTCCATTCTGAGGTTAGAGGACATGTCTGATTGTCTTGTTGGAGCTAGCTGGTTCTCTAAGATAGACTTGCGAAGTGGTTATCACCAAGTCCGCATTAGGCCAGGAGACGAATGGAAGACCACCTTTAAGACCCAATATGGCTTATTTGAGTGGATGGTTATGCCTTTTGGGCTATCCAATGCTACTAATACCTTTATGAGACTTATGACTCATGTTCTTCAGCCATTTATGGGAAAATTTCTGATCGTCTATTTTTATGATATCTTGGAATATAGCAAGTCTAGGACAGACCATGTTAACCATCTGAAGCAACTGCTGTGGGCACTTAGAGAGGCCAAGCTCTTTGCTAATCTAAGAAAGTGCATCTTCCTTCAAACCCAAGTCCTCTTTTTTAGGATTCATTGTGTCCGCTCAAGGTATCTCCACTGACCCCGACAAAATTAGAGCCATTAGGGAATAGCCTGAACCTAAGACCCTTATAGAGGCTAGGAGTTTTCATGGTCTAGCCTCCTTCTATATGAGGTTTATCAGACACTTCAGCTCTATCATGTCACCTATTACAGACTGCTTGAAGAAAGGCCCATTTTAGTGGACTCCTAAAGTGGCATATTCCTTTAAGGAGATTAAGGACATGATGTCATCTGCTCCAGTCCTTAGGCATCCTGACTTTAGTAAGGTTTTTGAGGTTACTTGCGATGCCTCTGGATATGGCATTGGTAGTGTGTTAAGTCAGGAGGGACATCCCATAGCATTCTTTAGCGAAAAGCTTAGTGAATCTAGGCGGATCAAGTATACCACCTACGAGAAAAAGTTGTATGCTCTGCTTCAGTCCCTTCGTCATTGGCACTATTACCTTCTCCTGCATGAATTTGTTGTATATTCGGATCATGAGGCCCTTAAGCACTGGAATTCTCAATCTAGTATCAATCCTAAGAATGCTAGGTGGATTGAGTATATTAGTGAGGACTCCTTTGTCCTTAAGCACAAATCTGGTGTTGAGACAAGGTGGCTGATGCCCTCAGTCGTATTGGTTACCTCTTATAGGCAATGAGGGTTAAGGTTCTCGGTTTTGACAGGCTCAAAGTACTTACACCTCTTGTCCTGACTTTTCACTCATTTAGTCGGACCTTTCGACTGGAAATCGCAACCATCACATTGACTTTATCATTCATGACGGTTTCCTGTTTCGGGGGTCCAAGTTATGCATTCCTAAGACATCGCTTCGGGACTTCTTAGTTCGGGAGATGCATGCTGGGACTAGCTGGCCACCTGGGTGAAGACAGGACCATTGCTTTGGTTGCAGATCGCTTCTATTGGCCCTCTCTCAAAAGAGATGTACATTACATTGTGTCTCAATGCCGTACCTGTCAGTTAGCTAAGACTAAGAGGCACAGTACATGGCTTTACACTCCTCTTCCTATCCCGCATTCTCCATGGAAGGACATTAGCATGGACTTTTTACTAGGTCTTCCTAGAACATCCCATGGTCTTGATTCAGTCATAGTTGTGGTTGATAGGTTTTCTAATATGGCCCACTTTTTGCGTGTAGCAAGACAGATGATGCTTCACATATTGCTAAGTTCATCTTCCGAGAGGTTGTTAGGTTGCATGGTCTTCCCACTTCTATAGTGTCAGATCGGGATGTCAAATTCATGAGCTATTTCTGGAAGACCTTATGGAGACTGTGTGGTATTACTCTAAAATTTTCTACGACCTTTCACCCTCAAACAGATGGGAAAACTGAGGTTGTTAACCGCAGTTTGGGGGAGTTACTTAGCTACGTTGTGGGTGAGAAACAAGGCACTCAGGATTTAACTTTGCCCCTTGTTGAGTTTGCATATAACAATACGGTCAATAGAACCACAGGTAAGAGTCCCTTTGAGATTGTCAGTGGTTACTCTCCTCGCACCCCTGCTGACCTTATTCCCCTCCCACCTGATGCCCACGTGTCACATCCTGCATCCACATTTGCATAGCATATTTATAACTTGCATGTTGAGGTTCGATGCAAGATTGCTTTAAGTAATGACAACTATAAGCATTAAGCTGACATTCATCGCAGAGCTGCGAATGTTGAGGTGGGTGATTTTGTTATAGCTCAGAGTCAACCTGAAGGATTACCCATAAACTCCCTCAAAAAGCTTTATGCTTATGCCATGGGACCTTACCAAATACTTCAGAAGTTAGGATCTAATGTATATGTACTTGATCTCCCTGACAGTTTAGGTACTAGTCCTATTTTCTATGTGCAGGATTTCACTCTTCATCGAGGTACTTTTGGGCCTCCTTATCTTCCTTTTGGGGTATCTGTAGGCACTCAGGTCCCTAGGCTACCACCTTTGTAATCGCAGACCGACATCGAGGTGGCGTTGGTTGATGAATTTGTGTCCTTTTCTCGTGGGGGGTCCTGACGCTTCCTAGTGCAATGGTCAGGATAGCCCCAGTCAGATGCTACTTGGATTACTGAAGATGAGTTTCGTGATATGAATTCGACTCTAGTGGTACCTCCAAGACAACTCGTCGGCGTTGAGTTCTTTTCCGGTGGGGGAGAATGATGTCGTATCTCCTAAGGAGTTCTTTAGTAATGTGTATTCTAGGAAGAATAGGAGATTTCGTAATCTAGAGATCTTCTTTTAGGATAAAATCTTTTTATTTTCCTAGATTATTTTTAGTTATCGTAACCTTATCGTAATCTTTGGATTTATTTTATATTCTTTTTTTAGTTATATTGATTCCTATATAAAGCCCCCTCGTGCTTTAGGGAAAGACACACTTGAATGAATTGAATTATTGAGTTTTTCGAAAGTTCTTGTGCGATTTCTCTAGGTGTGGGGATTGCTCTTAGAGCATCCTACATCACCATGTTTCATGTTATTGTGAGTAATTGTTCAGCTATCCTCACTAGATTATACTCATAGAGAACTATTAGAAATGAATTCTAACCAAAAGTCTGAGTCATGGGTATGGAACCCCTTGATACGTAAGACCTATTGCTCATGCAACTTAGGCATGCTCTTACTCCTTTTGTATCTATGGCCTTTATCATGGGCGACTAGTCTTTAAATATTAAATCTTTTCCTTCCAATCCAATGGAATTGCTTTTATATTTCATGTCATGTGCATGACTGATGAAAATTAGTTTGAATTTATTAAGGGCTTGAGTCCCAAGTTTTTGATTTTGATGCAAAGACTTGCTTGAACTTGATTTTTTTTGACTTGGTTGAAGTTCAGTATGCATTAGAGACATGATATGTCGGCTTTTGGTAGTTGTTTGCATGCATTTTGCCTGATTCTACCTGAATTGTGCAATTTCATCATCTTTCAAGAAGATTAATGTTTGATTGATTCTAATTGCATTGTGAGATATCCATGACCCTTATATGTTGTCAAGAATGTTTATACATAGTTTCATGACCGTTGGATCAAGTCTCGGTCACATTATGTGTTAAACTAAAGACTGTTGAAATTTGATTATGCTTTGGTCATTTGGACATTGGTGAATGCTTTGTTATAAATTCATGCACGTTATAAAGTTGTTTAGAACTTCTATGTAAGTTTTGGTGACCAACTGACCATTTCTTAGTTACTTCTGATGTTCTGTTGAATGTTGCCTAAATTTTATTGCTAGGCGTTTTTTGATGTTTTTTTTTTTTTGAGTGGTTAAATGGCTGACTTACCTAGTAATAGGCCATGTAGACATAGTGGAGATGACCATATATGGGAGGATAATTATGACATTATGAGTTGGATGTTGAGCAACTAGTTTGACTACAATTTGCTATATTACAAGGATTGCCACCAGCACATTTCCACTATGGTGGATAATAGGATAGAATTTAGAGTGGTATCCTTCTTATTTGATATCTGAATATTTTTATGCCTTAATTTTTCTGTCCAATGTTTATATGTCTTATGGTAGGGTCGTGACTTTGTTAAGGCATATGGATCCATTCAAAAGCTTTATACTACCTACAAAGGGCTGCACAATGATGCTAAGGATGTTGTGAGGATGTAGGCTTTTATAAGTTTGTGATGCTATGTAAGGACTTCAGGACTTCGAATGAGGTGCTGATATGGGATCTCCTTAATTGCTTTTGGGATAATACCAGCACTTTTAAGTTACTAGTGGGTGAGATTGTGGTGACCCTGTATGCTTTCTATGTGCTAACTAGGATTGGCATTCTATGTGGTGACTGGGATTGGCATTAAAGAGAACCTGTTGAGACATAATGCGACCTTCAAGGAGGATCAGGCTTGCTCAATAAGACTTTTTAGGTCTAATGCCATGGGATGGGATGTTCGATCAAACTCTATTCAATATCGTCAGTTAGAGATAACATTTAAAGTTGGGAATGTAGACGTGGAGTAACAGGCTTCCCGTTTCATCACATTGCTACTTAGATAGACCTTTTCTACTGACAAAACAAATTGGGTTCACCTTCATTGGATGTATAACATAGAGAGTGTTCGTGGTATTATTCGCTAGGATTAGGGGCAAGTCCTTTATGCCACCCTACATTCGTACCTAAGATTGGCCTATTGGTGGAACAACTATTCGGTACAGGAAGCTAGCTTAGGAGGCTTTTGGCATATGCTTGGGGTATAATTCATTTTATGGTATTATTATTGTTTTTGAAAATGTGGGATTGCTTATGATTTATGTTATTTTGTAATGTTTGATTTTGGAGTGTTTCAAAAGGATATGCATGAGATCCAAAGGCTTCAATAATGTTGGGCAGTGGAAGAAGAACCTAATACGAGGAGATTTAGATCATTTGAAACAGTGACCTATCCAAACTTTGATTAAATTCTTAAATGTGAGAAATTAGTTCTTCCCTTTGTTTATTTTCATTAGCGCTTATTTATTTATTTATTTTTACTTATGGTTGGCTTAAATGTGACATGGGACACCTTAGGCTGAGACAAATGGCATCCCGACTGTAGCTTAGAGGGCTTGGGTCTTGTCATACTAGAAGACACTACTTCTCGGCCGCTTTAGTGATGTGTGATATTTAGGAAGACAGTGACTAAGATAGTGTTAGTTAGCATGCCTGTTCACTTTGTTCTGATGGATCCTCCCCTCACCACAATGTGTGTGGCCACCTCAAAGTTAGAGGAGACACAACCATTGAAGGTTAGGGTGGCCTATTAAAGCTTATTAGTCATCGAGGGTGACTATTGGGAGTTTTCTATGACCCACTTGGGGGTTGTTAGGGAAAATTAAATGACTTTAGTTGCGGAAGCGATAGGATGAAATAGATATTCAGAAATTTAAAAAAAGATAACAAGAACAAAGCAATAACACACAAGATTTAGGTGGAAACCCAATGCGGGAAAAACACAGATGGCAACAAGCACAATCAATCCACTATATGAGCAGGAAGAGTACAAAATGATCGCAATCACAACAAGTGATTCGATCCAATAGTAGGATTACAATATTTCTTGTAATCTCTCTCAAAACTCTCTCAACCTCTCAATGTGTTTTGTGTTTACTTGGTTATAAAACTCAGGATGATTTTAGATCCTAGGCAAGGTCTCTTTATATAGAGTCTATAAATCCACGGTTTAACTCCTAGAGGAGAACCCTAACCGTCACGAAGACTGCACGCTAACATGCAAACCCTAGCCGTCAAGAAGCCCGCGCTTGAACTGGGAATGCCGCACGGCCGTGCTGGGTGGCACGGTCACCCCGTGCCTGGGTGGCACGACCATGCCGCCTGGCACGGCCTGCCCATGCTAAATCCCTGCCTGTCTTTGGTCGTTGCTTCTTCAGCCTGACACTCCCATGTCGCCCGGCACGGTCCCCCTGTGCTGTTTCTTGGATTTTGGGCCACGAAACCCAATAATCTCCACCTTGGACCGAAATTTCCAATCACCAATTCTTTACCACCATCATCGCACCCCTAAGGGTGATGCCCCCCCCGAGGGGCAATGCCCTGAAGGGCAATTTAAGCAATCCGAACGTCGATTGAGTTCAAGTGATACTTAAACTTAGCTCTGGGAGATGACTTGTATGAAATTTTCTTCATATAACCTGTCGTAGTAGGTCCCTTCTCAAACCCTTCAGTAGAATCCGACTGCCCTTCGAGACCTTTAGAACTCCACCTTCAGCTGAATATTTGCAGCCCTTTGATTCAAGGGTGCCTAAAGAGATGAGGTTACGCTTCAAGTTAGGAATGTGACGAACATTTGATAAAGTCTTGAAAATACCATCATGGGTCTTGATTTTAACAGTACCAATTCCAGTTACATTACATTGGGCATTACTGCCCATGTGAACAACAGTTGAGTCAGCTGGATCATATGTTGAAAACCAATCCTTATGAGGACACATATGATAGGTACACCCAGAATCAAGAATCCAATCAGAATCGCTCCCCCTTTTAGTGAAGGTAGCAAACAAAACGTCACCATCAGAATCAGATTCAGCAAACGAAGCTTCAGCAGGCTCATAAGAATTATTTTCTTCTTTCTCCCTCTTCTTTTACAGTTGCCAACAGTTAGCAACAATATGCCTCAATTTACCACAATAATTGCAGGTCTTACAAGTGTAAGGATTTCTAGAATTAGAACAGTTCTTATTCCTATTACCATTCCGCTTTTCAGTTGTTTTACCCCTTACTACTAATCTCTCAGCAGAATCAGCATGAATGTCAAGATCAAACTTCTCTTTAGACAACAGGTTTGACTTAACATCCTCAAACGATATAGTATTAGAATTACTATATAGCATGATCTCCTTAAAGTGTTTATATGAGAGGGGTAAAGACACAATAAGCAGAATAGCTTTGTCCTCAACCTCAATCTTTACATCCAAACTCTCCAAATCAACAAGAATAGAGTTAAACTCATTCAAATATTTTTAAACAGGGGTATCTTCAGCCATACGAAAGGTGTACAACCTTTCCTTCAAACGGATCTTGTTGGCTAGACTCTTCGTCATGTAGAGTTCCTCCAGTCGAACCCAAAGACCTACTGCAGGTGTCTTATCAAGCACCTCTCGCAAGACATGTGATGCCAAGTACAACTATATGGCAGAAACTGCCTTCAACTCCAGTTCCTCCCATTCCTCGTCTGCCAACGATCCACGCCTCTTCTTTTGGTCTGTTGCCCATTATTCATCAGTCATCTTCTCGGGTTCCATGTGAGGTCCTTGCAGAACCTTCCATAACCCATGCTGGATGAGAGCTGCTCTCATCTGCACTTTTCGGAGATTAAATCTCCCCATTAAATTTCTGAATATCAACTTTCATAATTGAAGACATCCTAAACCAAAGCTCTGATACCACTTGTTAGGAAAAATTGAGCGGCTTTAGTTGCAGAAGCGATAGGATGAAACAAATATTCAGAAATTTAAAGAACAATAACAAGAACAAAGCAATAACACACAGGATTTACACGAAAACCCAATGTAGGAAAAACCAATTATGGCGATGAGTATAATTAATCCACTATATGAGCAGGAAGAGTATAAAATGATCGCAATCACAACAAGTGATTTGTTCCAATAGCAGGATTATAATCTTTCTTGTAATCTTTCGCAAAACTCTCTCTACCTCTCAATGTGTTTTGTGTTTACTTGGTTATGGAACTCAGGGTGATTTTAGATCCTAGGCAAGGTCTCTTTATATAGATTCTAGAAATCCAAGGTTTAACTCCTATAAGAGAACTCTAACCGCCACGAAGACTATACGCCAAAGCGCAAACCGTAGCCGCCAAGAAGCCTGCGCCCGAACTGGAAACGCCGCACGGCCGTGCTGGGTGGCACGATCACCCCATGCTTGGGTGGCACGGTCGTGCCACCTGGCACGACCTACCCATGCCAAATCCCTGCCTGCCTTTCGTCATTGCTTCTTAGAACTGACACGCCCATGTCGCCTGGCACGTCCCACCCTGCTGTTTCTTGGATTTTAGGCCACGAAACCCAACAGGGGTCGTATCATTCCTCTAGTAAGTTTCAATTCCTTCAAAGAGTTATTTGTTCCTAACTACTTATTTTCACTTATGCTTTGTAAATTTTTTTATAGACAGAAGAACATATTCATTCGTCAAGTGCATAATGCATTATGCAGAAACTTTTGGCATAGAGCAGGAATAGAGATTAATGATGTCGAGAACAATGAGCTTGGAAATGCATCAAGCTCCTCATCCCTAGGAAGGTATAAGGTTTCTTTTGACACATTTACTCTTTGAGTTTCTATTTTATATTTATGTTTGTAAGGCATATGTATGTTGAAGAAGAAAGCTTGTTTAAGATGGAGGTTGCCTACTAATTGAGGAAGATTGTCTATTGGTATGAATCTTCACGTGTCAAGGTGATGACGTCAATGAGGTATGCTGATTTACTTTTTTTTTTTGGGTTGCATATCACACCTTTGAGTTTTCTAATGTTCCCATGCAGAATTCACGGAGTTGCACGACATCATTATCGTAGGCAAGTAGCACTCACTGAATACCTCAATACTCATTGAGTGCTCCTTTCCCTCCTCTACATTTTGGATTACACCGTCGATGTGGCCCTATGCACTACAAGAAATTATGGTTTTTGCAGCAACAAGTTTTGCCACAATATGTTGATTTGCTACAAAACGTCTTTTGTAGTGACTAAACAAATTGCTACAAGGTTGCCACAGATAGTCCGTTAGAAAAAAAACTTTTGTGGCAAATTTAGTTTTGCTACAAATTATATACCTTTTATGGCAAATTTTAACTTGCCACAAATTGGAATTTGCTATAATAGCATATAATTGGTAGCAATCTCCATTGGCCACTAAATCCATATTTGCTACAAGAAGGTGATATTTGTAGCAAAATACAATTGCCATCAACTGTGTTTTGGCCGCTATTTAGATACATTTTGTGGCAGTTCATCTTTGCCACTAAATGTATCTTAGAAATTGGTAAAATTTGATTACATTTATTTTTTTATTATTGTTATATGTTGCAATATTGTTTATCGTTGGCAAATAATAATTGTGTAATGACATTCTCATGAATACATATATGAAATAAATCGAAATGAAATGCAATCGTATATACTCGAAATGAAATTGCATTAAATATATAATCATATGATGTGTGCTGCCACATACTAGCTACTACAATTTTGACAATCGTGTATGGTTAGTTCATAATTCTGAAATAATTAAAAAAAAAAAAACTCAAACTCATCCATATAAGTGTTAAACTTCTTTTTTTGGGGGAGGGGGTTGTTCTAAGGGGAAAGGTATATTGTGCTAGGTTCTTGATCAATGTAGTTTCCTTCACTTGAAATCTTTAATAAAAAATGTTTGCCATGAAGAAGTGAAACCTGCAATAAAAAAAATAAACACTTAATGAGCATTTAGCATTCACATTTCATGAGAAATAAGAAACAATTTATAATTCACAACATATATAGGATCAAAACAAGAAATTAGCAAACTTCCAATAAACGTGAATGAATCTCTTTTTTATGAACTAAGTCAAGTTATATGCTTGAGGAAACGAGTATTAAGAGGAGTTATAAAGGTCATAACTCTCACCAAATGCATGCATAGGTGCTCTATCATCAAATGGCAACAAAGGTGCACTATTTCCTTGTTGCTCCCAGTCCCCATTATAAAAAGATAGCTCATTCTTAATCTTATCAATAGGCAGCTTCACATTGACAGCATTGGCTATGATTAAAGAGCAGGCTTTCTAGACTTCATCCAATCGATCATAACTGTGGGTTTCAAAAAATACAGCTTTAGGTACATCATCACCATCCAGAATATCAGAACATATGACACCAAATGACAACAGTAGCAATAACCCAGGCAGAGTCCAAATTACTAAAACCCTCATCTTCAGTTAGCAATATAACAGTAGAAACTCACAGTCAAGCAAAACCCAGAAGCTTAAATAGATAAATCTATAATCAAAGACAAAACTTATAACAAAATCTACCAATTTCATACCCACAAACTAATTAAAAAAACAAAATAAAATTTAAAAAAAGGAAGTAGCCAGTCAGACACAAGTCATAGAAGCAGCAGTACGATAGGGGGAAAAAAAGGAACAACTCTGCCTCTGCCATCTGGCTTGAAAAAAAAAGCCAACATAGGAGGAAGCATATAAAGAAGGACTGAAGGAGCAGAGGAGATGAACTAGAGAAGGCGGGGAGGAGAAGAACTAGAAAAAACTCACTGTGGTTCGAAGCCCAGTGGAGGAGGAGAGGAGAATACAGATAAAACTAAAAATAGAAGGAAGAACATCAAAAAAAACCCCTAGTGGGGTGCAAAATAATGGAAGGAGTAGAGGAGAAGAAGGTTTTAGGAAGAAGAACACACATACCTGAAGTGAAGAAGGCCTAAGGTTTCGTTAGAGAAGAAGACCTGGAGGCAGAGTGAGAAGGAGCAGCGATAAAAGCTCTTGCAGAAGGCCCGAGGCATGTCATAAGCCCATAAATTCATCTCCAAAAAAATTTTCCCTTTTTTTTACATTAAGTTCCAAAAAGACCCTGGCTTTTGGAATGGGCTGTGCTGGACCTCAACCTAGGCACATCGGTTGGTGCCCCAGGCTTTTCTATGCCCAGGCGCGCTTTTTCAAATTAAGCATAAAAATCAACCTAAAATTTCTCTACTCTTCATTTTAATTTTTAATAAGCCATCTAATCTCCCACATCGAAGGCCAATCATAACTAACTATCAAAATCAACAATTTCCAAAAGATAGGCCTTCAAACACTAAAAATGTCTTCACAACGAACAATCACAACTTATGTTTGTTTTTATCATGGACACAGCCAAGGTCGATCACAACCAATAATCAAAACCAACAATTTCCAAAAGATAGGCCTTTAACCACTAATACTCAAGATATAGCAGTTTTGCAGGATATATTACACCCCCCAGCTTAAAAATGTGGTTGCAAGCCTCAAATGGCCATTAGAGCTAACAAACAATAAGAAACAATACTATCAATTTCGTTTGTTGATAAAGTCGACATACCTATACTATTGTCCAATAAGAGTGTTGTCCATGGAAGAAGATCGACGATGTGAAGATCCACTTGATGGTAGCTGTCAATAATCCATATATAAAACAAAACTCAATTAGTGGTATGTATGGCATCGACAATATACATGGCATTGTAAATATATTATACTTATTGTACTCTAACTTGTATGAACCTATGCATGTGACAAAATTATTACACCAACTGACATTAGGAGTTAGTACCAAACATAACCTAAACCTCCCTATCGGGAAACAGAAGCATTCTAGCATGAACTACTCCGCTGGCCTCAACTATTACTTTATAGTTTGCTCAAACACCATTACTCAACTAGGAAAATAAGCCATGTGAACATACTGACAACATTGTTATCTTTTCCTGAACATGACTTAATGGTTTGCTAAAAAACCAAATCCAAAAGCAAAGAAACCCAGCCTACATTGCTTCAAACAGTTCTATTTTTTGTGTGACTTATTTGGCGTCTTTTCCTGAACCAAGAAAATCCAACCAAATTATGAACTAATCTGAAACCCATCGACCCAAACATGAACTTACCCGCGACCAAATTAGCAACTTGAGCAATTTAACAAAAGTTCAGCACATGAGAGCAATGAGAGAGCAATTTAACAACTTGAATCTATTTAACCAAAACCTAAAACTGATTTTCAAAGAACCATGAAACAAAAGGTGATAGAATGGGTGAATTTCACTTTCACAGAACCAAGTAGCAAATGGGAAGAAACACAAATTTGTTACAACCAACATCTTACCAAGACAGATTACTTGGGTAAATGAAACTCCAGAAACCAATTTAAGAATGAAGCAAGTAGTAAGTAGCATACCTGGTGTCTCTAAGACAGATTACTTTCACGAAACCAAGTAGCAGATGGGAAAAAACAGAACAGATTCTCAAAGAACCATGAAACAATTAGGGTTTTTGTGAATTTGAGGAAGAGAGATAAAAGGGCATACCTGCTATCACAATTACATGACCAATTCAACCCTTCAATCTACTAATCAATCTCGCGTCGCTCTGAGAAGGAGGAAGGGTAGATGAATCCACGCTTAATTGCAAAATAGTTGAAGAAACGACCAAGTTCTAGATCGAACGCTCAATTAGAAGAAAGGACCGAAGAATCCAAGCTTCAATTAATCTAGCTTTGGTTTGAGAAGAAGGAAGAACAGCAAAACTTATCGCATGCTCAAATGGAACTGAAGGAGGAGGAGATGAACGAATGTCTAGAATACGCATAGGGAAGAATTGAAGGAGGAGAATTGAAGGGACGCGTGTTTTAATTAAAGAATCTCCCCTACCAAAAAAAATTCCCGCCAATTAAAAAAAATACATGTTTTTTGTGGCAGCCACATAAAATAGCCACTATTGTCTACTATTTTGTGGCAATATTTATTTTGCAATAATTTTTTAAGATTTTTATATTATTGTAGCCATAAAAATTTTGCTACAAAAAACTACTTTTCTTATAGTGATGAGAGCATCGTACCAACCTCTTGAGACCTCTGCCAATGATTGAGGGGCTGCGTTTGGATGATGAGTGGTAGATGGAGGAGATGCTTTTTGAATTTTGAATTAGTTGTATAAACTTAGTTATTTTTAGACTTTGTAGTTGCATGAAATATTCAAGCTGTATATATGTTCAATCACATTTGTGTTTGTAATTTTTGTTAGGATGTGATGTACTTTTTGCCAAAAAAAGGTCTAATTTGCAAAAATTGGGCACAAAAAAAGTAAAGCCTGCTAGAATTCCCTCCTCAGGTGTACATTATGTAGCGATGCCTAACATGCATCTGGTCAGGACTAGGAAGATAATGCTACAAGCTCGAGCTCTTCACACCTCTATTCCACACCCGAATAATACACCATCATCTTTAGTAAATATTCGGAGCTCCTAGCTTAGTTAGTTAGAAACCCATACTCCTTCATTGCATGATGTTTAGTAGGTCTAAGAAGGTGATGACAGTCAATGTTATGAGTGAGAAAACTGTTGTGCGGAATTCTAAAATTTCAATGCCTTCTGATTTAGATTTAGGGGATAAGAAATCCATTTAGGACATTTTTTATTTGAGCAAACTTCCCAACATAGGGTAAAAATTGAACTTTTTTAAACGTAAACAGCATATTAGTAATCATCTTTAACATGTTTTGTCTTGGGTGGTCACCCTTGTTTTGTGATAACAAAGGGGTTCCTGGAATGTGGGGATTGTATCATATTTAGGAAATAGTACTTCCATAGGAGGTGGTTTTTCTGGTAAATTTGATGCTATAGAGAGATGTGATAAAGTCTTATGGTGTTTATCATTTTGATAGTATGCCATTGATTACAAAAGCCTTAGCCCTTGGCATATGCTAATTTCAAAGATGAAATTCACTATGTGCCAAAGTGGCTTCCATTGCTGGGTCTTAATCTAAAGTATTAGAGTCCGTAATCACTTAACAAGATAGGAAGCCTCATTGGTATCCTGACATCAGAAGCTTTGTCGTACCACTAAACAAATTAAAAATTTCCTTACTCTAAATATAGCATGTAATATAGCACAACTAAGGTTCGATCCACGGTGAGAGATATAAATTTTTATGCTTACCTAATATCTACTTCAAATTTTATCAAATTAATTTATATGAATCCAAATTAAGCTAAGAGAAATATGAAAAACTACTACCTCCGATAATTTAATATTCTGAATCTAAATTTGCTCCTAAAACTACCCAAAAAAAAAGGTATTATAATCATGTAACGAATACAATTAAAAAACAATGCAAAAATAAATAAAAACCCAAAATAGAAAATATAATTCAGAAAAAAAATAAGATGATGGAAAAATGTTTCTAAGTATGATAAACCTAGGAAAATTACTATAACACTCAGATTATGAACCAAATACTGCAAAAAATTCAAAACAAAAATTCAAAAACTATAGAATATCTTAAAAAAATGCAGGCAAAGGCCAAGTAGAAAATCTAAATTAAAATAAAGCTACGAAATTTACTAATAAACCTAGCCTATACTTATCATAAAATTTAATTAATAACATTTAGAAAATAAAAAAAATAATTAAAACCTAAAATAAAACCAAAGATACCTAAAATAGAATATCAAAATAAATTATTCTGCACTGATAAAGGAAATAAAAATAAAAATATCCTTAATAAACTGTCTTACTTACTACACCAAAATGAATCCTAAAACACAAAATATAAAGTCAAAAACTCAATTTTTAGATTCATGAAACTAGAAATCTACACGTTAATCCTAGAACAAGTTTAGAAATAAAATCTGAAAAAATTAGTAAATAAAATCTGAAAGTTTCAGAATTAATTCTAATAAAACAAAGACACCTTTAAAACCCTAAAATAAACTAAAATGTAAAAATAATTGACAATTACTAATTTTAATCTTAAAATCAAACAAACTAACAAGATTGCCTTAGAAAATAAAATCAAATTTTGAAACCTAATTTAGACCTAGGATAATTCCAAACCAAATCACAACTAAAATACTAAACTATTAGGGGGGGATTTAAAGTAAGCATAGAACAATTAATAAAGTAACAACTAAAAATATAAACAACTAACTAAGAGAATAACAAAAAAATATTAATCAAGAATAACCAAATCAAATAAATCACTTGACCCACTTATGATTCACCATGCCGTAATTTATATCTATCATTAAGACTATCCATCATTCATTTTTTAATAGCTAGACACTAGAAAAGACCCACCCGCAGTTCTTTCCTGATTTTTTTAAGTTTAACTTCTAAGACCGACCCTAGATTTAAACTCTTCTAATTAAATCAACTAATTTATACCAGTATAAGTTAACTAATTTAATTAGAGTATTGAACATGTCTAACCCTAACAAATTATAATTACCAGCAATTATAGTTAGTTAGTCCTTGTTTGAAAACCTAATTCAAGTCATAATAAAATGAATCCAGACCAACCTTAAATCAATTTTTGTAGTAACAATTCTAATGAATCAAATTCTCACAAGATATTTAAATTAAATAATGAAATAAACATGAATAACAATCAACTTATTTCAAAATATAAAATTGACATGGTTTTACACAATCAAGCCAAGCAGAATAAAATTTAACCTAACATATTAAATAAACCACAAACTAATTCATTTAACATGTTCGGATTAAATAAAAAGAAAACAAATAAACTAAACTAACGCTAAAATACTAAGAATTAACTAATGAATTGGTAGATTATAATGACAACCGATCACACCGTGCAAGTCTCGAACCTGTGACTTACGTTAAGCAGCAAGCAACAGCAGTGGTGGTGGAGGCTTGGAGGTGGTCAGGGTGTCTCGGTGGCCCAACACCACCAAGGAGGGGAAAAAAATGATTAACGACAAAAGATGATTGATGATGATAGTTGATTATGGTGAAGTCGTGTATTCAATGGTGATGATTGATGATGATAAGATCATATATAATGGAGAGGATGGGCATCTATGGGGGGTTGGTGATAATGGCCTGATTATAATGATGCAGGTGATATATAATACTTGATTATGGGGTTAGCGGGATATGTGATGAGAGGTTAGGTGTGATTTTTGGAGTGAGCTTGATATGTGGTGATTTATGATATGGGATGAGTGATCAATAATGGGGTAGTGGAGATATATAAGGGGTGATATGGGGTTAAGCGAAAATAAAGGTCATCTATGGTTAGGCATGAAATATGGTGATGCAGTGGTTATGGGTTGACGATGGAGGATGATGGTTGATGAATTTCGAGAGATGATACTAATTGGTTGTGGCTTGGAGAGTTGTAGAGCAAGTAAGATACTGAGTCTTGGGGGGTACTCCGAGGTTCTTTGCATCCTGTATGACTATTTCTCTTGTTTTATGGTGGTATTACTTCTTCAACCTTCTTTGAGCTTAATTTCTCCATTTTTTTATGAGCCTTAACTTTAAGCCATTATTTCCTAAACAATGTAAAAATGACAAATATTTGACAAATTAATAACATAAAATAAATTAATAAAACATAAAAAAATATGCATGAAATGAGACTTAACAAATTTCCCCACGCTTAGATTTTGGATGTCCTCGTGCAATGGTGTCCTAGATTATCAAATAATACACCCTTAAACCCTTCTTATAAGTCCTACATGAACATAAAATCTAACCATACTCGACTTGCTCAAGAAAACAATTTTGTGAAAATTTATAATCTTTCCCCTTGTAGGTCAAGAAAAAAAACATGTAGCTGTCACTTAGATTTTTTTTTTTTTTTCCAATAGAAAAACTCTAATTTCTTTTGTCAAGATAAAGAATCCGAACTATTTACCCCATTAACCCTAATATCTGCTAATGAAGAGGACTTTCAAAGGGATTCTTGGCTTAAGGTGAGAGGGAAGACATATTTTAATAAGTCGTAGTATGGTGGGTTTCCTAGCTAGGGAAAGCATCATCCTTCACTTTACTTTGAATTCATCCTTCGGATCTCACTTTGACCTTGCTCTTTGCTTCGAACATCTTTTTCCTTTGGGAATGTGGTTGCACTTCTTCTCTTTGAGCCATGCTTAGGCAAGATAGTAATATAAATTATGTTTAATTGATTTTCCTATCTTGCTTAACACATCGGTACCTCAAAGTTTTTGACTTGGATTTGGATTGAAAGTACTTGCAACTTTAACTTAGAAAACGCCACTTAATATCGCAAATACTCCACTTGATAACGATTTCATTGCTTGCAATGAGGATGCCTCCTAACCTGTTAGCCCAGGGTTTACACATGCGACTTTTGGCTTTGCGGAGTTTATTTAATGCGGTTTCCCAAGAATATAGGAATTAGACTCAAATTGGGTTTCTAGTGGAATAACGTTGGGTAGGTAATATTTGGCTGATGTGGTACTTTATTCCTAATGCCTCTACCCTCTTAAGCATACAACAAGGGTAAATATGACTAAATAGTCAAGATTGATCACTTTTAAAAGAAATTAGTAAAAGCAACTTCACTATTTTCTCAAAATTCAAAAATCGTTGTAAGTGACAATCAACAGCTTATAGACTTACCCTACTCAAAGAAAGATTCAAAACAAATTTTGAAAAATATGAGAGCAAGTAGTAATCTAGAAAGACTCCCACTCATGTAATATTTATAAGGACTCAAAAATGACTCCCATTTTTTAAACTTTTTTTCGGGTATAAATAAAATGAGAATAAATAAAATGCAAAATGGGTATAAATAAAACGCAAGACAACCTAAATTAAATGTAGGTTGCACCCCCACACTTAGTTTATGCATTGCCCCTAATGCATGCAAATTAATAAAAGAAAAGAAGATGTTTAAAGCGAATCAAAAACTTCCCTAAAAAATATTGGGTTGCCTCCCAACCAGCGTCTTTATTTACAGTCATTGGCTCGACGTCATGAAGCTCATGGATCTTCGAGAGCGATTTCTTCAATGACATTCATAGAGTCTACATCTCGAAAACATTTCAACCTATGTCCATTCACTTTGAAAATTTTGTTAGTGGATAGGCTTTGAATCTCAGCAGCATTGTGAGGATAGACACTGGTTACTACAAAAGGTCATAGCTATCTAGATTTAAGCTTGCCTAGAAAGAGTCTCAATTTGGAATTGAATAGTAGAACTTCTTCACCCACTTAAAATTCTTTCCTAGATAACTTAGCATCATGAAATGCCTTGGCCTTGCCCTTACCCTTACAGATAACAGAATTGTCATAGGCTTCTAATCTCAATTCCTCTAATTCCTGTAACTACAATTTTCTTTTCTTACCTACCAAGTCATATGCTAGGTTGCATTCCTTGGTAGCACAATAAGATTTATGCTCCAATTCAACAGGTAGATGACAGGGCTTCCAAAAAACTAATCGGTAAGGTGACATGCCAATAGGTGTCTTGTATGCAGTTCGGTAAGCCCAAAGAGCTTTCTCTAACCTAAGGCTCCAATATTTTCTATCTAGGCTGACCACATTCTCTAAAATACTTTTAATCTCACTATTTGAAATCTCAGCTTGGCCATTTGTTTGGGGTTGATAACTAGTAGACACCTTATGAGTGACATGATATTTAGCTAAGAGGGTGCTAGAGGTATTGTTGCAAAAATGTGTTCCCCTATCACTAATGAGTGCTTTAGGTACTCCAAATCTATGCCGAGTATGAGACTTAACATTCTTACCCACAGTCTTAGCATCATCAGTTCTAGTAGTCACAGCTTCAACCCATTCCAAAACATAATCCGCAAACAAGAGAATGTAAGTGTAACCACATGAAGGGGGAAAGGGTCCCATGAAATCAACACCCCATGCATCAAAACGTTCATAAACATAATGCTATGTAAGGGCATTTGATTTTTCCAAGCGAGATTTCCTATTCTCTGACAAGGTTCACATCGCCTGCAGAATTCGTAAGCATCTTTAAAGATCGAAGGCCAGTAAAGACCACACTCTAAGACTTTATGAGCTGTTCTCTTGGGACCAAAGTGTCCCCTATTCTCAGAAGAATGACAAAAGGTAAGAATGGAATGAATTTTATTGTTATCTACACATCGTCTAATAATCTGATCACTGTAAAATTTCCACAACTATAGCTCATCCTATAGGTAGTACTTAGCTTGGGCTCTAATTTTCTCCTTCTTTGCTCTGGATGAGTTTGTGCAGAATTTTTTGGTTACTAGGTAATTGACTATGTCTGCATACCAAGGGAGACTATGAGTAGTCACTGCATATAAAGTCTTATATGGGAACTGGTCACTAAGTGAGTTTCCCTTTTCCTTATTCTCTAGCCTACTCAAATGGTCGACTACTAAATTCTGTCCTCCAAGCTTGTCTACTATCTCAATGTCAAACTGTTGGAGTAATAAAACCCATCTAATACACCTAGTTTTAGAGTCATTCTTTTGCAACAAAGCTTTTAGAGCAGCATGATCAGGAAAGACAATAACTTCCACAGCAAGCAAATAAGAACGAAATTTCTCAAGAACAAACACAACAGCATACAACTCTTTCTAAGTGGTGGTGTAATTTCTTTGTGCATGGTCAAGAGTTCGAGAAGCATAACATACTATATTGGGTACTCTCCTTACTCTTTGACCTAAAACTACCCCTACAGCTTTATCACTAGCATCGTACATCAATTCAAAGGGTGGGGCCTGAGGGTTGCCTTATTTTTAGTTCTTAGAGGAGTGGTGGTCAGTTTTATTTTTAGTTCATCGAATGCTTTCATACAATCTTCATTAAAATCAAAACAAGCATCCTTAGAAAGCAGATCACACAAAGGAGAAGCAATTTTAGAAAAGCCTTTGATAAATCTACGATAAAATCCAACATGACCTAAAAGGATCTGAGTTCTCTAATAGTTTAAGGGTAAGGTAGAGATTGAATAATTTCGACTTTTACTTTGTCTACCTCTAATCCCTTAGCAGAAATAACATGTCCTAAGACTACACCACGCTCAACCATGAAATGACACTTTTCAAAATTCAAAACCAAATTGGTTTCAATGCATCGCCTAAGCACTAAAGTGAGATGATGCAAGCACTCATCAAAAGAATCACCATAAACAGTAAAATCATCCATGAAAACCTCCATAATTTTGGTGATAAAGTCAAAAAAAATGCTCATCATACATCTTTGAAATGTGACCGGTGCATTACATAAACCAAACGGCATTCTCTTAAATGTATAAGTGCCAAATAGGCAAGTGACGGTGGTCTTTTCCTAATCCTCAGGGGCTATGGGGACCTGGATATACCCTGAATACCCATTTAGGAAACAATAATGAGACCTACCAGCTACCTTCTCTAACATTTAGTCCATAAAAGGTTAAGGAAAGTGGTCTTTCTTGGTGGGTTTTTTCAATTTCGTATAATCCATACAGACTCTCCAGCCACTCTGAACTCGAGTAGGAAGTAGCTCCCCGTCTTTATTCTAAACTATGGTTGTCCCCCCTTCTTTTGTACCACACATCTAGGGCTCACCCAATTAGAATTAGCTATAGGATAAATTACCCTAGCATCTAACCACTTAAGGATCCCTTTATGCACAACTTCCATCATGGGTGGGTTAAGTCTCCATTGAGGGTCTCTCCTAGGCCTAGCGTCTGACTCCAAAGTGATCGTATGAGTACAAAGTGTTGGAGGTTTGCTAAAGTCCATCCAAATGCTTCTCTATGTTCTCTAAGCACCCTAACCAATTTTTCTTCTTGTTCAGACTTAAGTGCTCTAGAGATAATCACAGGCAGTGTCTCGTCATCCCCTAAATAGACATATTTCAAATTGTCAGGCAAAGGTTTAAGATCTAACTTAGGAGGTGAGATAAGTGATGGTAGCAATTTATCATGTTCAGTAGTCAAGCAAATTTCCTGAGACTCCTCAATTGAACTCACTAGACAGAAAGATTCTATCACAGCCACCAACTCATCATGCAAAACATATGACATATGGTTAAATGCATCTAAACTCATGGTCAGCATAGTTTCTAATCTTTATGTGACAAGTCATGGACATCTTGGGACAGTTCATCAATGACATCAAGTGCACATGTATGATTCTCATCAGATGAAAATTTCATAGTTATTAAATTCAATTACATCTCCCTCAAATTCTATAGACAAAATTCCAGTGTGCACATATATTTTTGTCCTAGTTGTTTTTAAGAACGGTCCACCTAACAATATAGGAACATCATTAGAAGCATCACCCATATCCAAAATAAAGAAATCAGCAGGAAACACCAATTTACCTACTTGAGCTAAGACATCTTCTATTACACGATCAGGGTATGCACAACTTTTATCAGCTAAGTGAATTATCAAACCAGTTCTTTTCAACTCTCCTATTTTAAGTTGCTCAAAAAGAGATCTGGACATTACGTTAATAGAAGAACCTAAGTCAGGCATAGCTTTATCAAATGTCATGTTCGTTATTTTACAAGAAATTGAGAACATACCTGGATCCTTGCATTTAGTAGGGAGCTTCTTTTGGAGAATAGCAGAAACATTCTCCCCCATACTTACCTTTTCATTTCCTTTCATTTTGCGCTTTGAAGTGTGCAACTCCATTAGGAACTTAGCGTAGCGAGGTACCTACTTAAGTGCATTCAAAAGAGGAATATTAATCTCAACCTTTCTAAATACGTTAAGAATATCCTAGTTGGCCTCTTCTACCTTAGAATTGTAATTCCTCAATCTACTAGGAAAAGGTGGCACTGCTTTTGATGGTTCATGTTTAGAATCAATGGTGGACTCCTTCTTTTGGCCATTTTTAGGTTCCTTATCCTCAATTTCTTTTCCAGACTCTACCTCTTTAATCCATTTAGGCTCTTTTAACTCTTTCCCACTCCTAAGTGTTATGGCCCTAACACTATCCTCAGGGTTCAAGTAAGGTTGAGATGATATCCTTTGTTGTACTTGAGCCTATAGATTGCTAATAAAGGTGTTGAAGCGGTTTGTCTTTGTTACAACTGCTTCATAGTCATCTCTAAGTTCTATAGCTTAAGGTCTGTTTCCTTCTTCTATTCATCCATTATTTTCATCATTTATTCTAGAAAGAAGTTAGTCTTATCTTGAGTAGAGGATTGGTTCGATGGTTGGTTAAATCCAGGGGACTTAGGTCTATGTCCATACCTAAGGTTAGGAATTTCCCTCCATCCCTAGCTATAGGTATTGGAATAGGGTTCATATCTCCTTTGGCCCTGATTAGAAAACACAACATTAACATTATCCCCTTGCAAATTAGGACAAGCATCAGATTCATGAACTTCTAAGCAGCAAATATTACAAGTAACGGTAGATTGAGCTCCACCAGTAACTAACTTGTTCAGCATATTAGTAATTTGAGACAACTAAGTCTCGACAGACAATCCATGTGAAATTTCATTAACTCTCCTAGTTAGTTGTCCCTAGCTCCAAATTATTGGGTATTTTGAGCCATGTTGTTAATTAACTCCCTAGTTGCAGCTGGAGTTTTGTTCACTAACGCCCCCCGCTTGTAGCATCAACTATACTCCTGTCAAATGGTAAAAGTCCTTCATAGAAATATTGGATTAATAATTGATCAGTGATTTGGTGATGAGGACAACAACCTAGTAAAGGGTTCCCAATATTCATGCAAAGACTCCCCATTCATTTGTTTTATTCTACAAATGTCTTTTCTAATCGACCCTATCCTAGATGCAGGAAAGAAATTTTCTAAAAAAGCTTTGCGAACTTGAGTCTAAGTAGTAAATTATGTAGGGGGAAGATAATATAACCAGTCTTTAGCCCTATCCTGAAGTGCAAAAGAAAATGTCCTCAATCTAATCTGATCCTTAGGAATCCCCTCAGGTTGCATGGTGGAGCAAGTAATAATGAATTCATTAATAAATCTGTATGGGTCCTCATCAGGCAATCCCTGAAATTTAGGCAATAAATTCAAAAATCCAAAATTTAGTTTTAAAGGTTTGTCTAAGGCCAGATATGTGATTGATAAGGGTTATACAATTAAGTTAAGAGCAGCAAGCTCCCACAAAGTAGTATTATTAGCCATTTTATTGTCAGAAGATGTTGAAGTTTCAGAAAGACTCACAGAATTTTCACTTTCTATATCGCTTACTATTTGGTCTTCTAGTGGTATCTCTTCTTTGTTTGGTTCTACTTTCCTATTGCGTGTAGCTTTCATCAACTAACAAGCTAAAAAAAAATCTAAATGTTAGAACAGATGAATCAATTTAGTAAAATTGAAAGATAAAAGCAAACAAATGTCTCCCCAGCACCGATGCTAAAATTTGTTAGAAGCTTTGCCATACCACTGAACAAATTAAAAATTTCCTTACTCTAAATTTAGCATGTAATATAGCACAAGTAAGGGTGATCCACGGAGAGAGATATAAATTTTTATGCTTACCTAATATCTAGTTCAAATTTTACCAAATTAATTTATATAAATCCAAATTAAGCTAAGAAAAATATGAAAAACTACTATCACAGATTGTTTAAAATTCTGAATCTAAATTTGCTCCTAAAACTATTTTAAAAAAAATATTATAATCATGTAACCAATAAAATCAGAAAACAGTGCAAAAATGAAGAAAAACCCAAAACATAAAATATAATTAGTAAATAAAATATAAGATGATGGAAAGATGTTTCTAATTATGCTAAACCTACAAAAAATACTAAAACACTCTAATTATAAACCAAATATTGTAGAAAATTCAAACCAGAAATTCAAAAACTGTAGAATAACTAAAAAAAATACAGACAAAGGCTAAGTAGAAAATTAAAATTAAAATAAAGCTATAAAATTCACTAATAAACCTAGCCTATACTTATCATAAAATTTAATTAATAACATTTAGAAAATTAAAAAACAGAACTAAAACCTAAAATAAAACTGAAGATACCTAAAACAGAAAATCAAAAAAAATTATTCTGCACTAATTAAAGAAATAAAAATAAAAATAAAAATATCCACAATAAACTTTCTGACTTGGTACACTTAAACAAATCATAAAACACAAAATATAAAGTCAAAAACTCAATTTTCAGATTCATGAAACTAAAAATCTGCACTTTAATCCTAGAGCAAGTTTACAAATAAAATCTGGAAAAATTATTAAATAAAATCTGAAAATTTCAGAATTAATCCTAATAAAACAAAGACACTTTTAAAACCCTAAGATAATCTAAAATGTAAAAATAATCAACAATTACTAATTTTAAACTTAAAATCAAACAAACTAACAAGAATGCCCTAGAAAATAAAATCAGATTTTTAAACCTAATTTAGACCAAGGATAATTCCAAAATCACCAAATCACAACTAAAATACTAAACTATCTAGGGGGGTTTAAACTAAGCATAGAACAATTAATAAATTAACAAATAAAATTATAAACAATTAACTGAGAGAATAATAAGCAAATATTAATCAACAATAACCAAATCAAATTAATCACTTCGCCTAATTATGATTCACCATGCCCTAATTTATATCTATCATTAATACCATCTATTATTCATTTTTTTAATAGCTAGACACTAGAAAAGACCCGTCAGCGGTTCTTTCCTGATATTTTTTAGTTTAACTTCTAAGACTAGTCCTAGATTTAAACTCTTCTAATTAAATCAACTAATTTATACCAGCATAAGTTAACTAATTTGATTAGAGTATTGAACATGTCTAACCCTAGCAAATTACAATTACTAGTAATTATAATTAGCTAGTCCTTGTCTAAAAACCTAATTCAAGTCATAATAAAATCAATCCAAACTAGCCTTAAATCAATTTTTATAATAACAACTTTAATGAATCAAATTCTCACAAGATATTTAAATTCAATAATAAAATAAACATGAATAACAATCATCTTATTTCAAAACATAAATTTGACATGGTTTTACACAATCCAGCCAGGCGGAATAAAATTTAACCTAACATATTACATAAACCACAAACTAATTCATTTAACATGCTCGGATTAAATAAAAGGAAAAACAAATAAACTAAACTAATGCTAAAATACTAAGAATTAACCAATGAATAGGTATATTAGAATAACAACCGATTACACCATGCAAGTCTCGAACCCATGACTTAGATTAAGCGGCAAGCAACAATAGCGGTGGTGAAGGTTTAGAGGTAGTCATGGGTGTCTCGGTGGCCTAACAACATCAAGAAGGAGAAAAAAAAAAATGATTAGTGACAAAAGATGATTGACGATGATGGTTGATTATGGTGATGTCATGTATTCAATGATGATGATTGATGGTAATGAAGATCATACATAGTGGAGAGGATGGCCTCTGTGGGGGGTTGGAGATGATGGCCTAATTCTAATGATGCAGGTGATATATGATGCTTGACTATGGGGTTAGTGAGATATGTGATGAGAGGTTACATGTGATTTTTGAAGTGAGAGTGATTTATGGTGATTTGTGATATGGGATGAATGATGAATGATGGGGTAGTGGAGATGTATAAGGGGTGATATGGGGTTAAGTGAAAATAATGGTGATATGTGGTTAGGCATGAAACATAGTGATGATGTGGTTATGGGTTGATGATGGAGGATGATGATTAGTGAATTTCGGGAGATGATGCTGATTGGTTGTGGCTCAAAGAGTTGTAGAGCAAGTAGGATACCGAGTCTTGGGGGATATTCCGAGATTCTTGGCATCCTTTGTGACAATTTCTCTTGCTTTATAGTGGTATTATTTCTTCAGCCTTTTTTGAGCTTAATTTCTCCATTTTTTTTATGAGTTTGGACTTTAAACCTTTATCTCCTAAATAATATAAAAACCATGAATATTAGACAAATTAATAACATAAAATAAATTAATAAAACATAAAAAAATATGCATGAAATGAGACTTAACACTTGATGATGAAGATAAGATCACATAATTGAGAATTAGAGCTAGCTATGCTAGAATTCTTATCGATTTGGAATTCAGGATACAATGTTAAAGAAGATTTACGTTGGGAATGAGTAGAGTTGTGCTTGCATAGAAAGTTAGCTTTGCATGGAAACCAATCAAACGCCAGGATTGCAAAGGGTATGGTCACAATTAAGAATAATGTAAGAAGAGAGACGGAGCATGGGTTTTACAAGTTAAAAATCCTGTCCTTCCCAAACTTGGGTGGGAAAAGGAACTAATCAACCCGTGGCAGTAGGTGAAGTAGTTCAACATAAGGAAAATATAAAAAGTCAAAGTTTATAACTCCTCAAGTTACAAACGTGGAGGATCTTGGACTATGGAGCAAAGCAATGGTTATAGCTAATTGCCCCATTGAGAATGGAGAACATCTTAGCATGGAACTTGAGAGGGCTAAATGGCCCTAATAAACAACAACTTGCGGCTTTGCTTCATAGAAGAAAGGAATCTTGGATTTTATAACTCTTAGAGACCAAAGTACATGATGTTAATGTAATTAAAGTATATTAAAACCTATGCAATGGTTAGGTATATGCTAATAACAATTGTGAACACCTAAGAGCTAGAGTTTGGGTTATTTGGAATAGAAGATATGGGGATGTATAGATTTTGAAAATGGTTATACAATTAATATATTGCTAGGTCATCGAATAAGGTGTTGATTACTTTAATCTTGGCTACAATGTTGATGAGAATAAGAGAAGCCTACAGTCAGAGATGCTTACCTTAACTCCCTTTACTAATGTTCCATTGATGGTGTCGAGAGACTTAACAATGTTTTGAAGACGTAGACAAAATTGGAGGGTGTACCTAGTATTCGAAGCGATTATAATGTTTTTCATAACAACATTGAGGGTTATAGTCTAGTTGAGGTAAAATGGATTAGTCAAATATATAATTGGTGTACTAATCATCAAGATGGCTCTAGCGTATGCTTTTATATTCGTAAGTTTAGGAGATGGAGAAAGGTAGAAGAGGTAGATTTGAGTATTTTAATGTGTGGAATACCTCAACAAATCTTGAAAAGCTGACAAAGTATGTTGAAGATTTGAAGATTTATATGTGCAAGATGTTGAAGATTTGCCAGAAATGGAAGAAGCTATAACTTCACATAATAGAGCTAAATAGAAAAGAGTTTGGCTTGATTGGTGATTGAGCAAGTAGAGGGGCTGAGGAGTCAGCTTCATCATCTATAATAAAAATTACAAGTGAACCATATGAACTTAGACCTCCAATAGAAAGAAAGGAAAGCCTTTAGGGAATGTAACATCAAATCGGCTCATGTACCATCTTTTCTTAGATAAAAAAGAAAGAATGATGCCAAAAGAATGATGCCAACAAGGGGATAAGGGCATGAAGATTTTCTACTATTCTATTAAACAAAGGCACTATAGGAATAATAAATTACTATTAAGGGAAATTTAGGAGCAATGATGACTCAATATGATAATATTAAGGACGTCTTCTTAGCTTACTACAAGGTACTTTTAGGGACAACTTCATATGCCATAGAAAGGGTACGTCCTAACATTATTGATATATGTCCTATTCTTAATGTACAACAACAGATTGCCTTAATAAAACCTATCTTTGAGTTGGAAGTTAAAAAGGCTTTATTTGCTATTTATTTTAATGAGAGCCCACAATGTTATCAAAGAAAGTTAAGGCAGAAGGAGTTGGAAACAAGTAGCAGAAACAGACCAAATGTGGGAAGTAATGGCAAAGTGCACTAGGAGGTTAGCTAAGGAAATCATAGGTTCATCTAGAGGAGGTGGAGGAATAATAGAAGGAGCGTGGTGGTAGAAAGAGAAGGTAAAAGAGAAAGTCAAGGAGAAATGAGGTGCATACATTGTTTTTATTAATAGTAGAATCGATGGAAAAAAAAAAAAAGAGGTGAATGAAGCTAGATAAAAGGCTACAAAAAAGTAGCAAAGCAAGTCATTGTTATGGCTAACAACATTGCTTATGAAAGCTTATATCAGAAACTTGACACTAAGAAAGGTGGGAATGAGGTCTTTAAGCTAGCAAGGATTAGGGAAAGGTGAACAAGGTACTTAGATCACATAAGATACATTAAGGATGATAATGATAAAGTTTTAGTAACAGAAGCAAAAATAAAGGAAAGATTGGAAAAGTACTTATATAAACTCTTTAATGAAGAAATGATCAAGTACCCATAGGGCAGAGAATAATGGTGTGTGAGAGGCAACACTACTATCAACGATATAGCCTTATTAGCGAAGAGGAGACTAAAGAGACCCTAAGGAAGATGCCTAATAGAAAGGCCGTGGCCCCAGAGCAAATTCATGTGGAACTATAGAGGTGCATGGGTGAAGACAGAATAAGTGGTTAACAAAGCTTTTCAACGTCATTCTTAGGACTATAAAGATGCCCAATAAATGGAGATTTAGTACAATTATCACCCTCTATAAGAACAAAAGAGATATTTAAAATTATAACAGTCATAGAGCTATAAAGCTACTTAGTCACACTATGAAGTTATAGAAAAGGATGATCGAGAGAAGATTAAGGAAGGATATTTCAATCTCAAAGAATCAGTTTGGTTTTATGTTAGGAAGATTGAAAATGGAGGCAATCTTCCTCCTTAGAAAGCTCATGTAATTATACAAGGGTAGGAAAAAGATTCTCCACATGGGGTTCATAGACCTAGAAAAGCTTGTGATAGAGTATCATATAAAGTGTTATAGAGATGCTTAGAGGAGAAAGGAGTGTCAATTACATATATTCGAGTTAGTAAGGATATGGACATAGGAGTAAAAATGAGTGTTCAGATGTTAGGAGGTGACACTAGTGACTTTCCAGTTGATATTGGACTTCACCATGGATTAGCTTTAAGCCAATGTTTTTTCAATATTGTTATGGACGAGCTCATTAAAGAGATCCAACATGAGGTACTCTGGTGTATGCTATTCATAGACGATATTGCCCTTATCAATGAGACTAGGGATGGAATTAACAGTAAGCTGGAGCGATGGAGGTATATCCTTGAGTATAGGGGTTTTAAATTAAGCAGATCGAAAACTAAATCTTTAGGGTGTGGTTTCAATGGTGGGGAAGAGGGGAGTTAAGAAGTGACCATCGATGGGATAGCAATACCAAGGGTGGATAAGTTTAAATATTTAGGCTCGTTCCTTCAGAGAGAGAGGGGACGTTGATAAAAACATTACCAACTGTATTAAAGTGCGATGACAAAAATGCAGGGATGCATTAAGGGTGTTGTGATAAGAGGATTCCTGTAGGCTTAAAAGAAAGAGTTTATCATATGGTAGTCACACTAGCACTATTGTATTGCTCCGAGTACTAGCCAGTAAAAAGGACCCAAGTCCAGAGGTTGATGGCAGTAGAGATGAGGATGATTCAGTGGATGTACAACCATACGAGATTAAATATGATAAAGAATGAGGTGATTAGAAACAAAGAAAAAGTAGAACCCATAGAAGATAAGATGAGAGAAAACCAAACTTATGTGGTTTGGTGATGTGAAGAGGAGGGGGTATGGAAGGACCTACGAGTAGGTGTGAGATCGTTTACCTCCCGAAATGCATAAGAGGTAGGGGACGGTCTAAGGAAAGTTGGGATGAGATGATTAGACATGATTTGAAATTTTTACAACTAACGGATGACAATGGTTAGGTTCTATATTTGTGGAGGTCTAACATTAAGGTTTTGGACCATTATGTAACTAGATTCTTAGGACTTATTTGATTTCTAAAAATGTAGGAAATATGTGATGTTGTACTGGCTTTTATGCTGGCTTGCATTTGTTATATTTTGTATGCTAATAGTACCCATACCACATCTGTGTCATTACTCTCCTACCTCCGATTGTTTAAGTTATAGAGTACTCTTGGCCAGATTAGTATTATGTCACTGCTTGCGTCTTAAGGTAGGTACAACTCGTACCCCTCTTCTATTTTTCATTATAATTAACTTTACTTAAAGTAATTATGTCTTTGTTTGTTACCTTTATTTATCAAATGATTTTTAACTTCTAAAATATTTTTTTAAAGCTTTTCATATGGGTCTATTGGAATCGATCTATCTACGAGCAGTCAGGTCTATATAGGTAAGGCTGGAGCTATTGTCATTATATAATGATAGCCCTGGTATGGATGGTTTTGGTAGTGGGTTTTTCAAAAATGATTGGAACAACAATGTGGAAGATGTGATTCAGGTAGTCATTGAATTCTTCAATAATGGAAAATTGCTTGAAGAGGTGAATGCCACTTTTCTAACCCTTATAGCTAAGGTGTGTAATCCACTCTCAGCTCCTAAATTTAGACCTATTATGTACTGTAACACACTGTATAAGTGTGCCACTAAGATATTTTTTGAACGGCTGCAATTAATGCTACATGTACTTGTTAACGAGAATCAGGATGCTTTTATTGTAGGGAGAAAAATCATTGACAATGTTCTTATTAGTTAAGATTTGATCTAATTATATAGAAGGAAACAAGCCTTTGCTTGGCATTTGCTGGAAATAGATTTGCAAAAAGCTTGTGGTTTAGTGTCTTAGAATGGTCTAATTTAGTTATTAACTAAGCATAGATTCCTGCCCCCCCTAAATTCATAGAGTGGGCTATAAAATTTATCACAATACCACATTACTCAATTGCTTTAAATGGGGAAGTCTTTCGGGATTTTGATGGTGGGCATTAGATAGGTGGATCCTAGATCACCCCTATTGTTTATTAGAGTTATGGAGTATCAGTCTAGAAGTTCACTGAAATAGCTTAAATAAGAACATTTAGATTCCATCCATACTGCAAGAGTGTGAGATTAGCTAATTGCTATTTTGCTAATGATTAGATGATATTTTGTAAGGATGATATTAACTTAATAGAGTTACTAATGATAGGTTTAGCATTTTTGGGTAGTTATTGGTCCATTGCTAACAAGATTAAATCTCAGCTTTGCATCAACGAGGTTAAAACTGAGTTTAAGCAAAGGATTTTGTAATAGATTGGGTTTGGTTTGGGATATTTTTCCCATTAAATATTTAGGCATGTCTTTCTCAACTGCTACATGGAGTGTTTTAGATTATCAAAGGCTCGTAGAGAAGGTGAAAGGTGGACCTTAGTCTAGAAGAACCGTACACATCTCAGATGTTGCTGAGGTTATTATTATCAATTCCCTCTTACTTGTTATTCTAATTTGCTGGTCCTCAATTTTTTTCCTACCTCAGACTATAATCGACAGATGGAATAGTTATGTAGAAGATTCTTTTAAGGGGATACAGATACAAAGTTTTTATCCCCAGTTGCATGGAATAATGTTTGTAAAACCCCCAAAAAGGTGATTTGAACATGAATACTATAAAACCTAGAATGTATAATATGTGAAGAAACTGATCTGGGCAGCCTCATTTAAGATTAAGTCCTCTAGCCACCCAAAAATGGCAGTTGCATTTTTTAAATTGCCCATTGATGAGAAAGTTATCTAACTCTGCATTTGGGGGCCCAGCGAAGTGAAAGTAAGATAAAAAGAATAATTTTTGAAGTAGAGGTCTGATTGAGGGAGATTGCATTAGTTAGCAAGGGCCAGTGGGTCTGGAAGCCAACTGGCGCACCTATAAGGAACCCGACTAAGTTCTATCTTTTCCCCTATCCCTAGTCCGAGTCAGATTTGGTCAACTCGATAACTAGTCCAATAAGCTCAGTTAAATCAGATTCCTAGTGAAATTGACAAACCTATTAGGATTAAATCTATTATGACTGGGAATCGGTACCCTTTTTCGAAGCCAAGTCGATGTAATTGTTTCATTATAAAAAGGGAACTGCCCCCTAGGTTTAGGGGATAAAGTCGAATTCAGACACAGTTGCATAGTATAAATTAGGAGCCATTACAGATCGACATTATGAGAGTTGAAGGATTGTGATGAGTTTTAACAAATTTCTATGGTCCAATCCCAGGTTTCTCATTCAGCGCAATCACTTCATTGGGTTCCCCATGTAATCAAGTGGGTTCCCTTGAGTGCAAAATTTATCTTTGCCTTACCCTTTCTATCTAATATCTTCTTATTTTGATTTCATAATTAATAAAGATGCAATCTTTACGTAGTTTCTGCATGTTGTAATTTATTTTTTTTGCATTTACTCTAGTTTGACTAAAGATTGTACCTTTGCATGATTTCATGTGATATATACTACATTTTGCATGATTGTGTGATAGTGCAATTACAAGTTAGGATTTCCCATATTGAATGGTCGAAGTCGTCAGTGATAACAATCACTGATGTGTTGAATTCTATTACATCACCATACCATCGCTCCCGAATCTAGATCATTGGTTCGAGACTAAGAAGTCAAGATATTCCCCACATTAGGGATTGCTTGAGGACCTTTAAAAAAAATCTTTTTGAAGTAAAATCAATTGTCCCTCTCACTACTAGAAATTGATTCATATTTCGACCCTTTAGTATGGACCCTTTTCATTTGGGTCGATCGTATTTTGGGTTTTTAGACGCTTTTTATAGCTGAGAACTTTTGCGACTATTAAAAGGGTCGAGATTTTAGATATAGAAAACCATGCCCAAATTTTAGACACCGTCAAGTGAGATAATTAGAGGGTTTTCTAAAATGTCCCCAAAAAAAAAGGCCAAATCGAAAGTGAGGGACGACGCGTGCAATTTGCTTTAGAGTTAAATCGTCGTTCTTTGTGCTGCCATCGATCCTAGAAGACTCTCTTTCACCTCAAAGCCTAAATCTCTTCTCTCTGTGCGGAACGCCTGAATAAGCTAGCAAGCGCTCAAATTTGGAGAGGAATTCGTTAGTTTCTTCTCTGTTCTATCCATCTGCGTCCTAAAATCCTCATGTTGAATCGATTCCGTGTTGTCCCAGAACCCCAAGTTGCTCGATCTCCTCCCAATCTCTGCTTGAATTCGTGTGAGGAAGTGTTCTTCCATCAATTTCGTGTCTTTTACGGTGGGTAATTCCCTGAACTTTAACTCATGCATTTGAATTTGTTGTGGTTTTGGTTGGGTTTTAGATTTTTTGAGTTTCTGGGAACATTCGAACCAGATAATGTTCATTTTCTCTTGTTTAGTTACGCCCCTATTTCTAGTAGTGTACGTTGCTCTACTGAAGAGTTTGTCCTATGTAGGTTGAGCTCGAATCACTGATATATACACTGTCAAGCAACATTTATGCTAAATTGTTCAGTACCCACCTGTATGTGTACTTGAACTTACCATCTCAGGAATTGGTTTGTCTAACTTACAGCTCATCATGAATTACTCTATATTATTTATACTTTCTCTTGTGTTTTAATTAAGTTGGTTATCTAAATTCAGATTTGGATGGATAAGAAGCCTTGTATAGTTTGCATTGGGTTTACCTTAGTACCTATTAACAGGGGAGCTGTTAGTTTTCTGATTGAGTTCCTGTATATGTCATAAAAATGTTTGAGGTTTGATAATACACTACTAGAAATTGGCCTATATTCCGACCCTTAGGTATCGACCCTTCTTAGTTGTGTCGATGGTAATTTTTTAATTGTACGCCTTCTGAACAACTTCTTTACTTGTCTTAAGTAGTTATGTAACTTCATATATCCTAAAAGTGATGGGATCTGTAATTAATATCAATGTTACTTGAACTTGGCCATACAATACTTGGTGAAGGTACTGGGTGAAGAAATTGAAGCCTACTAAGAGCAAGACTGAGACTAATGTAAGGTGATTGGGAATTTCTTTGCTCAGTCTGTGTATGTCTCCTTCTACGTAAGTTACTTATGCTATTCTGAAGTGACTGTTTGAGCAGCTTGGGATATTCATGCTTCTTGTGTTGGTTTGATTGCTAAGTTCAGTCACTTTTCTCATCTTAGACTTCAGGTTTCTTGTGTTGGTAATTGAACCACTACAACAATAGCTTGAACCAAGTTGAACACGGCAACAGAGTCAACTCTTAAACCTAATTCTCTTGCAATATGAAGCAATGTCAGCCATAGGAGCAACAGTCCAGATAGGCATTCCTATAAGATAGGTTTCATTAACCTATTCAACCCAAAGACAGTGCTTATCAAGGGCTATACCCAGCGGGCTATACTAAGCAAGAGATGAGAAACTAGCAAGAACAGGATGAAAGAAAGAAAAGAAAGTGAAAAGATTGAGCACAACAGCCCATTTGACTGAGAAAAGTGCATAGTAAAAGGGAAGGCAAAAAAAATACACTACTAATGAAACTATGCACGAGCATACAGAATCTATTGCTCCAAATGAATGACAGACATATGCATGAATTATTTAGGTAAGCAGTGCAAGTATTAAGTGAATGCGCAACTTTTTCTGCACTCATATGAATTCAAAGTAATTTTTTAACTTGTTAAGATGAAGAATTTTAAGCTGCTGGTTATGATGAGCTTCAAAATTCTGTTCTCTGCATTCTTATGCAGATTCAATAGTTTAATTTCTATTATCTTCCAGCTGTTGGGTTGCATTCATTTATAGTTGGCTCGGTTTGGTGTAGTACTAGTCAAGGTGAAGTTACGTGGTTGAAGAGTGACTCAAATCGTTTTGAAGGGAGTGACTATATATGCCTTGTATCAAAATATTTTTAAGTGTATTGTCGTGATAAAAAACAACACATTACATAATTTAAAAATGTTAAATTTTTAATAGTTAGACTTGATTATGAATTGTAGAACTCTAGTATTTATCGGTTATATCGACAGATACAAAATGACATACTAATGAAAACAACTCTATCCATGAAAGCATATAATATGCGAAATTTTCTAGTTGTAAAAAATAACGGATAAACAAATTTAACTTCTAATTTTGAGTCTTTTTTTAATTCTCCTGATGTTAGTTCTGTCTCTTATTAGCCCTTCTTGTGTAACCTGATTGTCCTTGAATTTTTATGGCGGCTCCTTACATAATAGTTCTATTTTTATTATCATAAAATGAAGCATCTAAGATATTATACTAAATTATTTCTGGTTTGTAGAAATAGACTTAAGTTGGATTGAATTACCAAATGATCATCCTAATTACCTTGATGGTGCCGTCAAATTTATTAAGCTTGCTAAGGAAAATCTCGTAGAAGGAAGAACTCGATGTCCATGTAGGAGATGCAAAGTGGATAAATGGTTACCTATAGAAGAAGTGGAGCAACATATTTTATTCAAAGGTTTCCATAAGGAGTATAAACATTTTATTTTTCATGGTAAAGGGGACATTCTTGATCATGTAAAATATAGAGGAAGCACAAGTCGAGAAATAAATATTGACCTTCCAAATTTCACTAGTGGAGATGATATGGAAGGTTTGTTGAAAGCAGCTTTTGGGGTTGATATGCCTAAGTGTAAGGATGACATTCTTCATGATGTGGTTGATGAGCCACTTGATGAAGAAGTTGAACCTTTTCTCATAAATGGTGACCAAATTTCCTCAGAACAAGTTTACGAATCAACAAATCCTCCATTGGATGATGAAGAAAAAGTGAAATATCAGAGGCTACTGGATGCATGCAATGAGGCACTTTATGATGGGTGTACCACCTTTTCAAAATTATCTTTCCTCCTACGCTTGTTTCATATGAAATGTATGTTTCATTGGTTAGCTGAGTCTTTCACAATGTTGATGAAACTTTTAGGGATGCATTCCCTCAAATCATGGAATTTCCCTCCTCTTATTATGAAGCTAAGAAAATGATCAATAACTTGGGCCTTGGATATGAAAAGATTGATGCTTATCCTAATGATTGCATTCTATATTGGGGTGAGTTATTAGAAAAAGATGGTTGCCATGTTTGTGGTGTTTCAAGATGGAATACAGTAAAAGGCGATGAAGGTAAGACATGTGAAGGAAGTTCAAATACTAAGGTAGGAGAGCCGGCTAAGGTGATGCGTTACTTCCCTCTAATCCCTAGCTTGAGGAGGATTTACATGTCATCTAAGTCGGCTGAACAAATGAGATGGCACGATAGGGATCGTGTGAAAGATGGAAAGTTAAGACATCCAGCTGATGCTATTGCATGGAAGGAATTTTATGCTTTATATCCTAACTTTGCTTCTGATCCCCGCAATATTAGACTTACCCTTGCTAGTGATGGCTTTAATCCATATCGTCTTATGAATACAACCTACAGTACATGGCCTATGGTGTTAATCCCTTATAATTTACCTCCATGGGTATGTATGAAGCCATCATCATTTATTCTTTCACTAATTATTCCTGGAAAATCAAGTCCTGGAATCAACATTGATGTATTCTTGCAACCACTAATACATGAGTTGAAATTGCTGTGGGATGGTGTTGTTGTTTTTGATGCTTATAGCAATGAATACTTCAATATGCGAGCAGTTCTAAGATGCACCATCAATGATTTTCCTGCTTATGCTATGTTGTCCGGTTGGAGTACCAAGGGCTATAAAGCATGTCCTTCATGTGCTGATTCCACACATTCATATATGTTTGGTGGTAAAATTTATTACTTAGGCCATTGAAGATGGCTACCTCGTAATCATCCTTATCGGTCTCAAGGCCATTTATTTGATGGGACAGAGGAATTTGGGGATGCTCCAGCTGTTGTAGATGGGATTGAAATTTCAGTGCAACCAGATGGAGTTGGTTATGTGTATGGAAAGTCTAGAAAGGCTTTAAAAAAGAAGAGAGGAAGACGGCAAGCGGGTTCATCTACTTGTGAAATTGGGGACGATTGTGATAAGAACTATTGTGATAATGCTACTGATGATGTCCTTTGGACTAAAAGAAGCATTTTTTTTGAGTTACCCTACTGGAAGCTTAATCGATTAAGACATAATTTGGACGTCATGCACATTGAGAAGAATGTGTGTGTGAATTTATTGGGAACCCTTTTAAACGTGGATAAGAAAACTAGAGATGATGCGAATGTAAGAAAAGGGCTTGAAGAGTTAGGGATAAAGCCTCACCTTTGGCTTCAACCTCAACCTGGTCGAGATCCAGTTATGCCTCCAGCTCCATATTCCATGTCTTTGGAGGAGAAAGAAAGATTCTTAAAAGCTCTACAAAAGCTTAGAGTTCCGGACGGATATGGGTCTAACATCTCTAGATGTGTTAATTTGAAACAACGAAAACTCTTAAATCTTAAGAGTCATGACAATCATGTTTTAATGTAAGATATTCTTCCTGTAGCTTTACGAGCATCACATGCCACGGAAGTGGTTGACCTACTCTCTGATCTGTGTTCATTTTTCAAGTATCTGTGCTCACCTACCCTTGACATGGATGAACTAGAGCACGTTCAATCAAGGCTTATTCTTACTCTTTGTAAGCTGGAAAAAGAATTTTCTCCAACTTTTTTCACAGTCATGGTCCATCTTATAATTCATTTGGTGGATGAAGTTAAACTTGGAGGTCTTGTTCATTATAGATGGATGTACCCTATTGAAAGGTGACAATTTTAAACACTTTTTTTTGTTTTTCTCTCTTTTTCATTAATATTTTATTGTATTATTTATTAGAACTTCTTGAATAAGGTACTTGGCCCATTTGAAATCTCGTGATGGGTGGATGCGATTAGTTGACTATTGGTGTTCAAAGGAACATGAGGTATGTATATCTAACAATAATTACAGTTATATAATTGCATATACCTTGAACCTCAATATTTGTTGTTTTTTTTCCCTTTAACCTCCTTATTTACTTATTCTTTTTCCTTGTATTAACGAGGTATTTTTTTTCTTTAACCTCTATATTTGCCTATTCTTTTTCCTTGTGTAAACGACACTTATAGACTTACTTATATCTTGAAGTTTTTTCATTTTTCATTTTTTATCTATAGACTTTGGCTGAAATTGGTAGAGATGCTCGAGCTTCGCAAACGCATTGTCATACAACTGGTTCTACTAGTTACGCGGAAAAGCGAGCTAACTTTGTATGTTTTCTTCTTTTTCTTTTGCAATTTATATCCCATCACTACTCCAAATTTGGGCAACTATTGCTTGATTGTCAAAATTTCCCCACATATTTGCTATGTAAGAAGAGATTTGTAATTGCAGGTTGAAACTCATGGAAGAGAGCCAACACATTTGGAGTTCTTTAAAGAGACACATGGCAAAGACGGTGGGGGCTTTGTAGCTAATACGGCCACTGAAAGTTTTCTGGTATATGTTCTTATTCTGCCCCTTGTCATTTTTAGGGTTCTTTGTTTCTTTGGTTTACTTATAATATTTATTTTAATTTCTCTTAAATTATGGTAGACTGAGGCAAGTGCAAAAGTTCAAGAGCAACTTCTCAGCTCTTCCCCCTCAAAAACTCAGGTGGAAATTGAAACGAAGTGTTTGATGAGCTTATGTATGAAGAAGAAAATCCTAAGCGACCGATCGGTTTTGGCTTTAATGTGGACCGAAGTGATGTATTTGGTGTAAACAGCATCCTTAGGAAAAAGAGGTTACATCTTCCCTGATAACAATATGAAACTCAAGCATGTTAAAGAGGAACTAGCATCACAGAAGGCCATGTTCTTACATATGTTGAAGGCAGTGCGTAATGGAAAAATAACAGATGAATTCCTAGATGCTACTGAGGCGGCCTTACGTATGGCTGGTGATCAGGTTAGTCTTTCAAATCCTAATGTTCTACATTTAATTTTTTGCTTCATTCGGAAGTGTTTGCCTTGGTTAGCAACTATTATTTGGAACTGGATATTTTGGTGCAAGTGTTTTGGTGTATGTTGGTCAAGTTGATTGAGGAACGATCAATAAAAAAGTATGTGTTTAGGGAAAGTGTTTGGGGTTGTCTTGTTTGCATGTTCTCATGACCTTGTCATGTTATAATTATTCAGATTTCGGATGCTTCTTACCCAAAATTTGACTGATAAAAGCTGACTATAGCTTTTTTGCGTATACATTCTGATTTGTACAGTAGGTTGTTTCACATTCTGCTTTGTTTTGAAATTGACCTTAAATTGTGTTCATTGCTGCTGTTATGCTTGTAAACAAAGATGTTTCTTACCAAGTATCTCAAAACTCTTGGTCTCGGATCGATGCCCTTGTTGGCTTTGATTTTGGTGACGATGTACATATGTCTTTTGATCAGCAAAGCTAGAACAAAAGGGCTAAGAGATGGTTGCTACTTACTATTGTGTTTTAACTTTTCGGCCTGCATTATTTGTATGTGTAAGCATGTAAAAACTGTATATGTAAAGTTAGACCTTGTCTTTATGTTTGATGGAATAGTTGTGAACTGGGCGGGTGGCCCGATGCACTAAACCTCTTGGTTTAGTGCTCTATTTCGCTTATTGTTGTTTTTCTAGGTACACTTAGCATATGCTAAAATTGGTAAACGTCGTAAATACAGACGGAACTCTGTCCGTTTTATCCCAGGATTTATAACCACTATTACTTTTACATTACCTTTGTTAGCCTGAGCGGTTTTTTTTAGGAACCTTGGTGGTGTGACGCCTCCTCGGGTCGGGGGTGTTTCATTAGGTGGTATCAATTTACCAAGTATCTCATATTTTCATGTTGTGGAATTGGGCATGTTTTAATTGAACTGGGTATGATTGAGTTAAGCGACTTATATTGACTTACAATTAGGTTGGAATGGTCTTTTTCTTGCCTTTGGCATCTTCCCTACAAATTTGTTTCATACTTTGGGTGGCTGAGATCAAGTTTCAATCTTAATACATGTATTTTTGCTCACCTTTCTTTCAGGTTCCACAAGAATCAAGTGGGAACAACGTTAGCAATGAATCGGGGCACGCTGGACCTTCAACCTCAGCCTCACAAGTTAATTAGGTGGATGAAGTGGTCTTGCTCAAGACTTTTGATGAATGCATCAGCAGATTGGGAAATTAATTTACGACTCTTGCATCATGCCAAATTTAGTACTCCAATCTTTTGGTTTTTTTGATTGTGTTGGATGTCACTTTGATTTTTGAAGGAGCAATGCAGAACTTGAACTTGATTTTTAGTAATTAGCACTGGCTAATTACTGCCGTCATATATAGGCCTCTAATCTCCTATAGTGCTTCTTTGGCAATTTTGGTGCTTAGTTAATGGTAATTGATTATTGTATCGACCTATCAGGTGGCTATATATATATATATATATATATATATATATATATATATATATATATATATATGTGTGTGTGTGTGTGTGTGTGTGTGTGTGTGTGTGTATATAATTTGTGTTTTTTTTACATATATGCATAGTGAAAACCTTACATGCATATATGCATATTATTTAACGCACAAAGACCCATTAATTAAAATAATATATATATATATAAAATATGATCCCTCATAGGCAAACTATAATCTACATCACGACCCTCTTGTGAGTTGCCATAAATTCCGCTAAAAGATTTTTCTTTCCCGCTTAAAATAAAAACACGACTGTGAAAGGGGTTGAAATGCAATAAATTTCGTCCACGAAAAGGGTCGATATTTTAGTGAAGTTCAACCGCAAAAACGGTCGAGAAATCTCGACTCTGAATTTCTCGACCCTTTTGGCAAGCATCGACCAAAATTTTCTCGACCCTTTTAGGTGTCTAAATCAAGGCCAAATATGGTGGAGATATACCCCATTTTCTAGTAGTGTTTGGTTGTCCTTGTCAATATGATTTGCCTTGAAAAGTGACAAGATTTGTAAGTTTGCCTAAAACTCATTGGCGATTCTACCAATTAAATTAATTACTTTTGCCTTTTTATTCGTTTTTATTTTATTTTTGGTAGAATGGTTTTGATTTAGGATAATGAAGCTGTCTGGACCAGGGACTGGGTCCTGCTCTAGCGTAGGAAGTTGGTTGGGTTCTTGGATCAGGGAGCAGTCACTGTCGTGGATTAGTATAAAGTAACTGGGCTTGATTTTGGCCCACGTCGGGTTCTTAGATCAGGGACTGGGCCAGTTCCCTTATTCAATTCTGTAAATCTACTTATTTTTAAAAAAATAAAAAATAATTACGAGTAGTAAGTTTTGAAAATAAATAAGACATAAACCACCCAGCAAGACGGAAGTCGAACCATTCATAGAGGATCGTATCCTCAGGGAGTGGATCTTATATTGGTGATTCCACTGGGGAGATTTTCTTTAAGAGGATGAGATTTGAAATTCAATAGGAAAATGTTCTATTACGCTTGCATTGGGCGTTCTGCATTGAAAGGTGCTTCTCTAACCGAGATAGGGACACCTTTAGGCAACAATCCCTTCATTACCCCTTGGAAAATCAATTGGTTAACTTAGTGGGTCTATTAGACTTTATTGAGCATGCATTAATTTACTTGCTCATGACACACTTTTTAGTCCAGAAGACTTAGGGAAGCAACCGAAATGTCCCAATCTTTCCATGCATCTCACGGATGACGTACGAAGCATTTGTGTCACGAGAAGACTATTTTAAATTTAACCTAAAAGCCCTGTAACTTAGAACTTTGGTTTAGGATTAGAACTCATATGCATGCTTGGATGTGTTCTTATATGATTTAACTTTTTAGCATAGAGTCTATGCATTGATGCTTTAGGTCATAAGCGAGCCCTGGTTAGGAAAGGTCAAACTTAGTGGCTAGGGTTATAGACTAAGTCGGCTTCAAGGCCAATTAAGCTCTAAGGGACTCTTGACCTCGGGCCCGACTAAGCTCTAACCCTAGTTTAGGGAATAAAAGAGAGGCTAAGCCATGTACAAATAAGAATGTTTGGGTGTTTTAAAAAAAAGAAAAAAAAGAGAGAGAATCTACATTGTTTTTGGAGACTAGGACTGTTTCAATTAGAAAAATCCGGCTCAGATTATTATCAATCTAAAACTACGAAAAGTGAGCAGGAGTTAGTCCCCTAGGTCGATTAGGAACCTAGATGGTACCCTTTAGGTCGTCCTAAAGGGCATCTACCTATATCTAATTTGTCTGGACTTACAATAAAAGATTGAGTGAGGAAGCCAGATTCTAGGTCCTAATAAGGAACCGGCTGGCTCTGTAGTAGTCGAATTGCATTAGCTTAGGTATGAAATTATGATTAAAATTGTAAATCCCAGGGTCCAACACTAAACCTGGCCGGTACGTACAGTCAGGTCCAACTCAGTCTGTGTCACGTTGAGTAAGCATACTGGACTTTTGATTTAAAGATTTTTTGTACTTTCCTTGAAAAGGGTACTTAGATGAGCTAATCCATATCACTTTCCCTTATTTATAAGGATAGGAATGACTAAGAAAGTATAACAACAGAGTCCAACAACTGTGAGACTTCTATCTAAGAGTAATTAGAAGAAACTCCACCTGTCAAATTGATGTTAAGGTCTAAGTCAAGCAAAAATCATACACATATTCCAATGGTAAGGAAGAAAGAAATCACTTAACCCATAAAGCAAATCAACAACATGTAAGCCAAGATGGAGGAGAGCTATAAGAAAGTGAAGCCAATAGCTGTTGCACTCAAGAACCTCACGAAAAATTTCTACAAGGTGGGCAACCTCATCTTCCCTTGGATATTCAAAAAGATGTCATGATATGCGACAACACTATGGACGTATAAAAGGCTGCAAATTAAGACGATTTTTGTAAGGAGTTTTTATTGCAATGTTCATATGACATTGATCTCCCAATCACACTTAGAGATCGAAAGCTATTTGAACAACAAAAAAGAAGGATTCACTGAATACTTGGCTCGATGGAGAGCAAAGGATGCCTATGCGGTATACCAACCCTGTCGAGCTGATCAGGTAAATCTATTCATTAGAAAGCTCTAGCCTATATATATGCAACACCTATGGTTCACACCATTTGAGAACTTCACTATATTAAGGAATGTCGGCATGTTGACAGAAGAAGAGCTATCTCAGGAGATCCCCGCTAAGATAGGTAACAACCGGAAAAGTAACTACTAAAATAGAGATAAAAAGTCCAGTAGCTCCACAGATGTACATGCACTAAATCGTTTTATTGACTATACCTCCAGAGGAACTGCTTACACTTAAGCTTCGGAATAGCTTCTGGGCATGGGAAAATAGATCTCCCTGAGATTAAGCTAGAAACAGGCTCCCTTAGGCAGTCCAAAAACTTTGATCTGACCAAGTATTATAAGCACCACCGATCTCGAGGACATGACGTTGAAAATTGTTGGACTTTCAAAAATAGGTCATAGGGGATGTTTAGATCAAAACATCTCCGATTACCTAAAGTAGCCCAAAAGCCAACAAAGAAAAAATCCACATGGGAATCATAGGAGCATCTTTGCTATCGATGGCCAAGAGAAGGAATGGGACTTATATATGCCTATACAAAACATTTATGGCGTAAAACCAAGGTTAAACATTCCTATACAAAACTTATAAGTTTTTGGCCTATCGAAAAGTGATAAAGATGATGCATATGAAACCTAAGGAGGCAACTTGCCCGTTACTAGAAGTCACGATGACTTCTAGGCCACAGATGAAGAAGGTAACTTCTGGGGAAAGGGCGAGGAAGTGGCAGTGCAATAGTTTACAAGACTTGGGCGACATTAAGCTAAGAAAGGCACACAACAGGCCCCAAAAAAAGGTGGCACCACTCCAAAAGGAGCATTTGGTAATTAAGCAACCGAAGAAACCCAAAGTGTATGTTAGTATCTAGCAATTCATAATCACTTCTTACAAACAAAGGCAGCTCTTGATTGATGCACTGAATAAAATTGAGATATGTCCTGAAGCTACGCTAAAAAAAATGATAGCCTAAACTATGGCTGACAAAGGTACTATAACCTTTAGCAACGATGTGCCTTCAAGAAGCATGGAGCACAATAACACTCTCTACCTCATTATGACATGCCTTTATAAGCATGTACTTCTAGCCTTATCAGATAACAGTAAATTTCTATTGTTTGAGAACGGCTAAAAGTTTAGTAATCAAAGACGATAAGCTCTCAGCTCCATCAACCCAATTAAGAGCATAAACAACTCAAAGAGGTTTGGGTTGGACCCTTTTCTCCTCCCCGTTAATGCAACCCCTATCAAAAGAAAAATAGAATTCTAAGTCCTTGATAAACCATCTACGTTTAACCTGCTTCTAGAAAGGTTATGGATCCATGACCATCAGGTAGATCCATCCACTTTACATTTGAAGGCAAAGATGTTAATAAAAGGCAAGGTGGTGACCGTCGAAGGTGATAGTCTATATGCTACAATCACAAACAAGGCACCTGTACTATAAATAAAGCCTAATCATAATAACAAGGAACTCTACGAGTTTAAATAGTCGTAATTTTAGAAATGGACAAATCTCCTTTTAACTTTGATCCTTATTCCAATCTAAATGTGAACTCATCCTTAATAAGTAGGGATACTTCCTAGGAATGGCTATAGGACGGAGAACACAAGGCTAGACTATCTTTCCCTTGACTTAAAGGGAGGATTGTAAACTTAGACTAGGATATCACCCTACTCAAGAGGAAGTGACCTAGGCTATGTAAGAAGCACAAGCTTGGAAGGCTCCGACTTGGAAGGCATACCCAAAACACTACACTACTGGGCACTATCCTCACACTCTCCATAGATAATTCCTGTGCAATGCAGACAACTTCTCTTTTATGGGTTTTCTGAACCTTACAACATAACGGAGAAGGGGATCCTAGTGCCAGGGCTAGAAGTATTCAACAATTGCTAACTGCTGGAGAAGGAAGTGCTCACTGCTGTGAAAGAGGACCAATTCACTCAAAACTGGGTTAACCTAGCTAAAAGTAACATCTTTGGGATTCTGTTCAGTCAAGGCTACAGGAAGAAAGAGGACACTACTACTATACTGTCCTTCACCATGTCTAGGAATGGATTTAATCCTGCTAACTTCATCACTAAGGCTAAAGTTCAAGGCTACAAGCAAGTAACTTGCACAGCTGAAGAGGAAGGAAAAGTATTCACTATAGCTATTGGGGGTAGTTTAAGAGAGTTTAGGGTAGAGACTAAGAGCTAGCCTTTAGTTCTTGTTCCTTCGAACACTGTATTAGATGTACTTGTTTTTTATTTCAATAAGATGAACTCTTCGCTTCTTATGCTTTTCCTTTTGAATGCTTTACCTCTTATAATGAAAATAAAGAGATACCACCTGAAGAATTAATCAAATCGATGGAAGATCACGAAAATCGAACTTCCATAATTGAAGACACAATACTAATCAATTTAGGGACTCCTGATGAGCCTTGATAGCTCAAAATAGGAAAATTGCTCAATCCTGAGGAGCAAGAAAACTTTACTTCGCTCCTGTGGGAATTTAAAGATGTCTCTGCATGGTTCCACAAAGATATACTAGGTATTTATTGAGATATTGCTGAGCATAAAATTCCTCTCTGTCCAGATGCTAAGTCGGTGAAGCAAAAGATTCATAGGATGAAACCAGAATGGCCCTTGAAAACAAAGGAGGAGGTGCATAAACAATTGGATGTAGGATTTCTCAGGGTTACATACTACCCCCAATGGATAGCAAACATCATACCAGTCCCAAAGAAGGGTGAGAGCATAAGAATATGTGTGGATTTTAGGGATCTCGATAAGGCAAGTCCAAAAGATTACTTGCCACTGCCACATATAGATGTTTTGGGCGATAAATTATCGGTCATGTTCTGCTTTCCTTTATGGATGGTTAGGTTACAACAAAGTCAAGATGGCAGTAAAAGACATGGAAAAGACTACCTTTATCACCCCATAGGGAACCTATTATTATACTCTGATCCTATTCAAGTTAAAGAATGTTGGAGGTATCTACCAAAGAGTAGCCACCACTTTGCCACATTGACTTAACTCGTAGCAAAGCTAAGGTATATGTGGATGACATATCATAAAATCTAAGCAAAGGGATGAGCATGTTCCAACTCTTAGGAACTTATTTAGCAGGCTTAGAAAATATAACATGCATTTGAATCCATAGAGGTGTGCATTTGGAGTTACTTCAGGGAAGCTGCTAGGGTAACTCCTCAGCCTTTAGGAAATTAAGGTATGCCCTTCAAAAACTAAGGCCATAAACGAAATTCTGTCACCTAGGTAGAGAAGGAGATACAAAGGTTCTTGGGTCATTTGCAGTACATCAGTCACTTTATATCAAAGCTGACAATGGTGTGTAAGTCTATCTTGAAGAAATTGAAGAAAAGGGATAAAGCTTGAATAGGAGCAGAAGTGCCTGGTGGCATTTTTATAAAACTAAAGAGCACATGTCTAATCCACGAGTACTACTGCCCTTGCAAGCTAGGATTTCCTTCAGCTTAGATCTCATAATAGCAGCTATTGCCATGGGGCAGATGCTAACCCAAAAAATAAAAGGGGACAAAAGGGCTATCTAATTATATAAGTGAAAAATTCCTTGAAAATGAGACACGTTACACGACCTTGGAAAATATTGCCTTGGACTTAGTATGGGCAACCAAGAAGCTTAGACATTACATGTTAACCCATACTGTGCATGTAATAGTACCAATGGACCCCGTAAGATATTTGCTCCAACAACCAGTGATGAGTGACAATACATCCAGATGGATGGTAATGCTGCCAGAGTTTGATCTACATTACATTCCACAAAAGTCCATCAATGGTAGGGTTGTGTCTGACTTTTTGGCAGACAGACCAACTGAAGATTAGAGGGAGGAGTCATTTAATTTTCTCAATGAGGATGTCCTTTCGATTGAAGAAGATATGTGGCAGTGTACTTTCATAGGCATTGAACTAAAAAGGATTTGGGGTAGGCATCATCATGATATCTCCAAAAGCAGCACATACCCCCAGTTCAGTCAAGTTAGACTTCGAGGCAGGTAATAATGTTATAGAATGTGAGGCTTGTATCATTGGGTTGTAGGCTACTATAGAAATAAGAGTCAAAATGCTACAATTGTGCGAAGACTCCAATTTTATAATTAATCAAATATCGCAGAAATAGAAAGTAAGAAGTGAAGCCTTAGCACCATACCAAGCTCACCTGGTGGACCTCATTAAGAATTTTATCCATATCACCTACATCTATCTCCCTCGAGAAGATAACCAGTCTGTAAATGCCTTTGGAAAACTGGCTTCAATGGTCAATATCCCTAACGGCATCCATTCGATGCCACTAACAATGGAAAGGAGGAACCAACTAGCTAGTTATTATTCAATGGAAGTATGGAGTGTTGCCCTCATAGCTTTGCATTATAACATTCACTAATACTTAACAAAGAAAGAATACTGCTAGGATCCTTTCCAAAAGCCCAGCGACCATTCAGGCTACTAACCTCACAATATTTCGAGGATAAAGGGAAGCCATATAAGAAAACTAATATGAGTATAAATCTAATACGTGTAATGCAAGACAAAGCCTGAGAAATCATGAAAGATGTTCATTATCTGAGAAATCATGAAAGATGTTCATGATAGAGAATGTCGGCCACACATGAATGGATGGGATATTATTGGTCTGTAATGGAGGCAGATATGTGAGCAAGTGTCATAAATGTCAGGTATATGCCAATTTGCAACATCAACCTCTGACATTAACTTTTATATGGCACTTTTCAATCTAGGAAATCGATGTCATCAGTAAAATTATGCCAAAAGGAACTAGCAAGCATGAATATGTGCCTATAAAAATCAGCTACTTTACAAACTGGGTAGAAATGACCTTTGATGTAAACATCACTTCAAAGCACGTAGCTAAATTTCTCCTCCATAACATCATATGCAGATATGGTGTTCCACATAAACTAATAAGTGATAAAGGGAGCCACTTTAAGAAGAAAGTAGCAATCTTACTTGAATGGTATAAGATTGATGTATCTCGAAGGAATAACACATATGCTCAAGCTAGAATTCAAGAGCTAGAGATTAAGCAAGCTGAATTCTAACTAAGTCTAAGTAGAACCCATGGGATAATCAATGAAAGAAGGATAATCTAAACCTTAGTTTGGATACAGAACCACCACCAAACTGAAGTTTAGGGTCCCTAAGCTTTGATTAAGATACAAAAACACCACTTAATCAAGGATTAGGACTTACTTGATCACCACCTTAATCGACCAAAAAGGATAAGCAAGTGAAGTATTTAAGTGTACGAAAGCAAGAATGCTCTCATACTGATTTTCATTTAAAGTAAGTTATGACTTACAATTTGGCCATAAGTATACTTCAATACATGCCTAGCAAGCAGCCAACCAACTTAGCTAGCTGGTGGGGGTTTCCTTACTAAGGAGGAAACGTATTCACTAGCTAATGCTCACGGTTAGTACAAAATCAAAATACTAGCTTGCTTAACCTAAGCTAATTACAATCAAAATACAAAGGAAAGCAAGACAAATGATGATTACAATCTTTAATACATGTAATCAAGCCTAATACATTAGTTTACTAAGGGGAAGGGGAGAAAAGCAGCCGTAAAGTAGAAGCTCTTTCCGGCTGACCAATCCGGATGAAGCAGCATGTTTTCATCCTTTGCATTCCTATTGGTTTCTCTTCCAAAAACCTAATTTGCAGCTTATAACTGTGTTTCTGGACTTTGTGAAGCGTGTGTGAAGCTAGCAAGCAAGAACACGGCTAAAGAAACCCTGTGGAGAAGGAAAGAGATGCAGTTGTTGTACGCGGGTTCTAGAAGTAGAATTTAACCCAATTTTCTGACCTTGTTTAAACCAAGCAAAAGTGGTCATATTTTGATTTCAGGCCATGGGGGGACTCCTTAGGGTGTGTACAAACCCCGTGTAAAGAAATCAATTTTAAATCATATTTAAGTAGAAGATTTCCACTCAAACACTTTACCGTACAGTTTTGAACCAAATCTGGCAGGTCAGACAAAAGGCCTTGATCTCTTGACTTTGACTGAGTATGATTGGAATTTAATGCTTGGACCTGAAAGTTAACATCTTAAGAATCCCCAAAATGCCAAAATATCGAACGTAAGCCACAATATAGCTTAAGTAATTAGGTGAACAAAATAGGGTATTTTCTGGTTGCTTAACCCAGCTGCTTCAGTTTGGCTTTTCTCCATAATGTGAGCCACAGCTTGGACTTTAGAGCTTGCATTGGACCTTCCTAGACTTTTAGGATCCTCTTCCATGTCTTAGTTGTTGGAAACTCCATCAACCTCCCCTTGATGAGAAGATTTGATCCTCAAATTAGCAAGGTAATCATCAGCCTGGTAAGCGCTCAAGTTAGCTACATTGAATGTGGTTGAAACTCCATAGTCACCTGGCAAATCAACCTTATAAGCATTGCCATTTATCTTGTCAAGTACCTTAAATGGACCATTTGCCCATGGCATGAGCTTGTTCTTCCTTTTGGATGGAAATATCTCTTTCCTTAGGTGAATTCACACGAGGTCTCCTAGTTGAAATACCACCTTCTTCTTATGTTTGTTAGCTTGAGCTTGATATGATGCATTAGTCTTCTCTATTCTGCTCCTCACTAACTCATGTATCTTCTAGATTTCTTCCACCCTTGAAGCTGCATCTGCACTTGGCTTTTGATCTAATGGCTGTGGAGTGAGATCAAGTGGACTAATAGGATCAATCCCATAGACCACCTTGAATGGTGATAGACCAGTAGCCTTACTTGGACCCCTGCTGTAAGCAAACTCTGCATGGGGTAAAAGCAAATCCTAGGCTTTGGTATGAGGTTTAACCAAAGCCCTTAAAAGTGTTCCTAAGGTTTAATAACTAACCTCAGTTCGTCCATCAGTTTGTGTATGACAAGTGGTACTATACTTGAGTTTAGTACCCAACTTCTTCCACAAGGTAATCCAAAAATGATTTTAAAACTTAGTATCCTAATCAGAAACGATTAATCTAGGTAGACCATGTAATCTAGCCACTTCCCTGAAATACAACTCAGTAATGTGTGTAGCATTATTAGTTTTGTTGCATGGAATAAAATGAGACACTTTAGAAAACCTATCTACTACAACAAAGATGGAGTCTTTGCTCCTTTGGGTCTTAGGCAGTCTAGGAATGAAATCCATGCTTACATCAACCCAAGGAGTAGTAGGAATAGGTAGAGGTGTGTATAGGCTGTGGGTTAGGGAGTGACTTTTGGCCACTAGACAAGTCCCACACCTCTTCAAAATGCCTTGAACGTCCTTCTCTATGCCTGGCCAGTAGTAATGCTCTCTTAGCATAATGAGTGTCTTGTTTTCACCATAATGACTAGCTAGAGAACCTCCATGAACTTTCCTGATTAGAAGCTCTCTTGTGCTACACTTTGGTACACATAGCCCTGTACCCTTGAATAAGAATCCCTCTTGAATTGAAAAATCTCCTTTGGGGTGCTTTGAACAATCAGTATACAACTCCCCAAAGTCTTCATCTTTAGCATGTAAAGCTTTTAGATGTTCAAAACCAAGTACAGAAGATCTAATTAAAACAAAAGAAGATACCTCCGAGATAGAGCATCTGCACCTTGATTGAGCTTTCCAGATTTATGCTCGATTGTAAAGTGATATGATTGGAGAAACTCAACCCACTTAGCATGCTGTGAGTTTAGCTTGTATTGGCCTTGAATATACTTCAAAGTTTCATGGTCAGAATGTAGGATAAACTCACTTGCAATCAAATAATTATTCCAGTGCTCTAAACATCTCACAATAGCATAAAACTCTTTATCATAGGTGGAGTATTTTCTTCTTGAATCACAAAGTTTCTCACTAAAGAAGGCTAAGGGTTTACTTCCTGAGTAAGAACACCACCTATACCAACTCCAGAGGCATCACATTCAACTTCAAAGACTTTACTAAAGCACGGCAAGGATAGAACAGGTGCTTGAGTAAGCCTTGTCTTGATTTCTTCAAACGCAGATTGAGCTTTTGGTGTCCAAAAAAATGATGTACCTTTAATAACTTCAGTCATAGGAGCTACAATAGTGCTAAAACCTCAAATAAACCTCCTATAGAATAAAGCTAACCTATAAAAAGCAACAACATCATGTATACTCTTTGGAACTGGCCATGACCAAATTGCTTCAACTTTGCTCTCATTTACTTTTTATGCCTTCACCAGTGACAATATAACCCAAGAATGTTACTTCACAAGTAAAAAGAAACATTTCTTAAGGTTACTAAACAATCTATCTCTTTCCAGAACAAGCATAATTTGAGTCAAATGATCTTGATGTGCATGCTCATCCTTGTAGTAAATTACAATATCATTAATGTATACTACCACAAACTTGCCTATATACCACTTGAAGACTTTATTCATCAATCTTATCGGAGTACTAGGTGCATTTAAAAGACCAAAGGGCATAACCATCCATTCATAAAGCCCTCCCTTAGTCTTAAAAGCTGTCTTCCATTCGTCACCTTCTCTAATCCTTATTCTGTAGTATCCACTTCGAAGATCTATCTTAGAAAACACTTTAGAGCCATACAACTCATTTGGCATATCTCCAATTTTAGGTAGAGGATATCTATACTTGATTGTAATTTTGTTAATGGCCCTATTCTTAACACACATATGCATCCCACCATCCTTTTTTGGCACCGAAAGAGCAGGAATAGCATAAGGACTCAAAGACTCATGGATTAAGCCTTTAGTCTTTAACTCTTCAACTTGACGTTGTATCTCCCTAGTGTCCTTTGTATTCATCCTATAAGCTGGCTTATTAGGTAGGATGGAACCAGGAATAAGATCAATATGGTGTTGAATGTCCCTTTTAAGAGGCAAACCTATAGGTATCTCCTTAGGAAACAAGTGATAGAAATTTTATACGAGTGCTTTGGCTATGGGGTGAGTGGGTAGAGAGGTTACTGGTTCTTCTTACATGCTCAATATCCACTCTTTAAAGGCCTTGAACTCATGCTAGGAGGCCTTTAGTAAAGGTTCACTTACGGTCAGTAGCAAATCAGTTTGCTTGGGTTTGGTTTGAGACTTGATTTCATAGAGTTTAGATAGGGGTAAAGAAGCTAGGGCAATCTTCTTGCCATCCTTGGTAAAAGAATAGGTATTTAGGCAACCATTATGCATAACCTTACAGTCATACAGCCATGGTCTCCCTAAAAGCATGTGACAAGCATCCATAGGAATAACATCACACCATAATTCATCTTGATAGCCTTTTCAATGGAGAATGAAATGAGGCACTGAGAGTTCACTTGGATTCCTTTGCTTTGATTCAGCCATTGAATGTTGTAAGGGTGTGGATGTGTCATAGTTTGTAAGCCTAGTTTCTCAATCATGCTTAGAGAAACTACATTAGCACAGCTTCTACTATTAATAATCAAAAGAACACACCTTCCCTTGAAGTGTACAACGAGTATGGAAGATGTTCTCTCTTTGTTTATCTTTCACTCCCTTCTGGTTGCTTAGAACTCTTCTTAAAACCAAGAGTTCTCCTTCATCAGCCTCTTCCACTACCTCCTCATGAGTTTCCTCAAGCTCATCCTCATATTCATCCTCTTTTTCTTCCTCTTCAAACTCCTCTTGCGCAGCTGACCATTCGGCTAAAGTCACTACCTTGCAGTTTGGACAGTCCGAGGCTATATGCCTAAGTTCTTGACATTTGAAGCACCTTCTATTACTCATAGGATTAGGATTAGGTTTATTTTAAGGGGTTTGGAACTTTTGTGGACCTGGGGTTCTTTGTGGATAGGAAGGAAATGGATTTTGCGGTTTAGGAATGGGGTTAGAACTCCACTTGTTAGAGGGTTGGTTATGGGTAAAGGGTTTTGGATTATGAGGTTTAAGGGGCTATTTTGCCTTCTTTTGCTGCTCCACCTTGTGAGCCAGCACACAAACATCATCAAAAGACATATAAGCTTGCAATTCAACCACATTAGCATACCTAGGATCAACACCTCTTAAGTACCTACTATGGTTTGCTCTTCGGGTTCTTGTAAATCACACTCAATTACAAGCTTTTCAAACTCCCTTGTATACCCTTCTACACTTAGATTGCCTTGAGTTAAATGGTGAAGTTGAGAATAGCAATCTTGTACGTAGGTGGGAGGAAGAAATCTAGCCTTAAGCTTGGATTTCATGTTTTTCCACGTACAGATTCTAAGCTTTCCTTCTCTCACCCGTTTAGCACATAGGTTAGTCCACCACAAGGAAGCATATTTTCTGAGTCTTAAGGCCACTAACTTGACCTCCTTATCTTCAGGAACATTTTTATGCTCAAAAACTCTCTCAACAGTATGTAACCAATCCAAGAATTCTTCAAGATCAACCTTACCTTCAAATTCTGGAATTTTAACCATGAAATCATTGGTATTTGCTTGCATCTGTGGTTCTGCCCTAGTCATTCTTATTGGTTTATCTTCACTAGATGAATCAACATCATGACTAAAGACTTATTCATATCTTCTTAGTTCAGATTGTAAGATCTCTTCATTCAGTTTTTGCTTTTGCTTTTGCTTTTGCTTTTGCTTCAAAACCGAACCAAGCTGCTTTCTCATATACTCATTTTGTGCTTGAGTTTCTTGGTTTCATTGAGTACCCTCTTAAATCTTCTTAGCCAGCAACTCATTCTGTTTCATTAAGGCTTCAAACCTTTCTTCCAAACTCTTGCTAGAACTCATTTTGTTCACAAATTGTGTTTGGTTTCAAACAAGGAATGTGTCTGGAATTGAATGGAGGAATGAATTCTGGAAGGGAATGGACGTACTAGACAAAGGAGGAACCTTTGCTCTGATACCAAATATGATGTATCTTAAAGGACTAACATGAATACCTAAGCTAGAATTCAAGAGCTGGAGATTAAGCAAGCTGAATTCTAACCAAGTCTAAGTGAAACCCGTGGGAAGGATAATCTAAACCTTAGTTTGGATACAGAAACACCACCAAAATGAAGTTTAAGGCCCCTAAGCTTTGATTAAGATACAGAAACACCACTTAATCAAGGATTATGACTTACTTGATCACCACCTTAATCGATCAAATTAAGGATAAGCAAGTGAAGTGTTTAAGTGCACGAAAGCAAGACTGCTCTCAAACTGATTTTCATTTAAAGCAAGTTATCACTTGCATTCTAGCCGTGAGTATACTTTAATAAATGCCTAGCAAGCAGCCAACCAACTTAGCCACCTAGTGGAGGTTTCCTTACTAAAGAGGAAGCGTATTAACTAGCTAATGCTCATAGTTAGTACAAAATTAGTATACTAGCTTGCTTAACCTAAACTAATTATAATCAAAATACAAAAGACATGTAATCAAGCCTAATACATTAGTTTACTAAGGGGAAGGGGAGAAAAGCAGCCGTAAAGTAGAAGCTCTTTTCGGCTGACCAATCCAGATAAAGCAGCATGTTTTCTTTCTTTGCATTCCTATTGGTTTCTCTTCCCAAAACCTATTTACAGCTTATGATTGTGTTTCTAGACTTCTTGAAGTGTGTGTGAAGCTAGCAAGCAAGAATACAGCTAAAGAAACCCTTTGGAGAAGGAAAGACACACAGCTGCTGTAAGCGGATTCTAAAAGCAAAATTTAACCCGATTTTCTAACCTTGTTTAAACCAGCAAAAGTGGTCATGATTTTGATTTTGGGATATAGGGGGACTCCTTAGGATGTGTACAAACCCCCCTATAAAGAAATCAAGGTTAAATCATGTTCAAGTAGAAGATTTCCACTAAAACTTTTTACCGTGTAGTTTTGAACCAAAACTGACAGGTTGGACAAAAGGCCTTGATCTCTTAACTTCGACTGAGTATGATTGAAATTTAATGCTTGGACCTGAAAGTTAACATCTTAAGGATCCCCAAAATGCAAAAATATCAAACTTAAGCCACAATATAGCTTAAGTAATTAGGTGAACAAAACCGGGCATTTTCTGGTTGCTTACCCAATTGCTTCAGTTTGGCTCTTCTCCACAATATGAGCCATAGCTTGGACTTTAGAGCTTGCATTGGACCTTCCTTAACTTTTAGGATCCTCTTCCATCTCTTGGTTGGTGGGGACTCCATCAAAGATTTAACATCATAAGTCATCCCCTTAGTGTCCTTAAACGAATGGAGTAGTCGAAGCAGCTAATAAACTCCTATTTGCCCTTAGGAGGTACAGGACGTCAATTTGAACTTCAAGAGGAGCAACTCCATACTTCTTAGTATGGAACAGAAGAAGTGCTCCAACAGAAATAGCAATACCTTTACTAAGGGTAATTGTTGAAAGCAAAATCCCAGAGTTCGATTAGGTAAAAGCCCGATATGAAGCTAGTAATGTTAGATGAGAGAAGGTTAAGGGCATTACACAATGTCCAGATTTACTAAGCCCGCATTTCAAGAGCTTCCAACAAGAAAGTTAAGTCAAGGGACCTCTAGGAGGGTGATTTCCTTTTGAAAGAGAAAAGGGCCCAATACAGGATCCAATGGGAAAATTTAGGCCTAATCAGTTATTCCCATACACCATGAAGATTATCTTCCTAGGAGGAACAGTGAGGCTTATGGATATGAATAGAGAGGAATATACTCAACATACCTACATCGATCAATTGAAGAAGTATTATGCCTAAAAGACTCACAACAGTCTATTAATTGGACCCACAGCAGGTTCACAAGGCTTATCCTAGGCGCATAGAAAAGGTATTTATCAAATAATAAATAAATAAGTGGTTAATGACCTATGAAGGCTTGAGTTCATACTTTAGATACATAGGAAGCCTTAATGGCCCGACCTAATTGCCTATTATTTGCGAAACCAAAAGGTGCACCAAATAAATTACCATGACCAAAGAAGAAGGCCAGCGGCCCAATTATAGGAAAATTAGCCAGCTTGCGTGAGGAAACTAGGCAATCTAGGCTGGGCCTCTCTCATGACAAATTGGCTTAGACCCTAAGCAAAAGGGGTTGAGCAATCAAGAGTAGTGTAAGTAATTAAGGACTTTTAATGGCCATAGGAGTAAAACAAATACTTTTACCGTCCAAAATTTTAAGAGCATATAAATAAAAGTCCTAATAGTAGGCTACTATGAGAAAGAACTATGCTTTATTCTAAAAACAAAACATATAAGAGCAAAGCTAAAAACTCCTAATCGTTGTTTAATTTCCTGTCATTTACAACTGGGAAGGCTATCTTTTGAGGGGTAGGATCCTTAGCCCTCTTCTTTGCATTTTGAGAGGAGCCATTCCCAGCCATTTTTTCTTAGTAACATTCATCTTAGCATAAATAGCCTTTCTTGCTAGGCATCCCCTTCAGTTATCCACTTCAGATAATACTCAGAGACGTGCAGAGAATACGAGAAAGACGACATCGTAATGGCAGGAAGACGAAGCCAATAGTCCATCCAAGACTTGATACAAGAATGGTCATTCTTGTAGGACTAAGGGACAATGTAGTCTAGTGTAGCAATGCGTTGCATATGATCAAATTGCCTCATTGCCTAATTTGGAAAACAATACGTTCTACTGAATAAGCTAAGGGGATGTGTATAGGCAAACACTTTCCCATTGGTCACAAATCGCCATGTATACCACACCAAACGACTCAATGAAGTGGAGTATCCTCCTTAAGAAGCCGATCCTGCTTGACATAGACTAATCTCAAATAATCTTTTTCTTTAGCAAAATTGTGAGGCTATGTATGTATCCATGTTACTTGGAATTTTTATCAATCTTAGGTGCTCCAATAGCCAAATCTACGCACCAATAGAATTAAAAAAAATTAATAAGGCCCAGATAGACACCGGCTGACTTCCAGCTTTGGAAAAAAAAGAGAGAGAGAGAAAAAATAAAAGTAGATAAAATTGAAAAAAAAGGGGGGAAAAGCCCAAAGAACTGGTTGAGCTCCCAGGTCCAACAGACTACTTGCAGCAGCAGTGGGCAGCGCAAAAAAAAAAAAAAAAACTAATTTGTGTGATAGTGGATGCGGTCTAGGCATACAATAGTCGCAGCAACAATAAGTGGCATAGATGTCTGGTCACGGCACACCACCTTAGCTACACTCAACAACATTCTAGTTCCCCTTTTTACAGTACCACCCACAAATAAAAAGGCCCCCAAGAGACATAAGAACGTAGCCCTACGCTTGAACACATCATCAATAGTTCAACTATCCTTTTCAAGATGAGAAAGTAAGGCTGCAAAACCTACTTCATCCCTAAACAATACAGCGGCCACATCCTCCTAACCTAAACCTAAGAAACAACTATAAAGAGAAGAAAGGTTCCTAGAGATGTATGGTAAAATAGGAGGGCAATAAAGAAGAAAAATGATAACAGTGCTAAATTCTTCCACTAATTGGCATAGCTCACGTTTCCCAAACTGAAAGGCATGGATTTTAGAATCCCAGCTGTAAGGAAGTCCTAGGAAATCTTAACTAGCATAGGCTAACAAGACTATTCTAGTGAAACCTCTTAAGGTCATGCTTGTTTGCGACATCAAGAGACAGAAGGTAGGAAGTGAGCATATCTTCAAATTACATTGTAGCTGGCTGTTTTTGAGTTTATAAGATCTCACTACCAATTGATGAAAATTTGAAGAATATACAACCTCAATTTGTAGCTATAGAAAATTGGTCCATATCCAAGCCGAATTCAGCCAAGGAACCAGCTAGCTTCCTGCTTGCAGCTGGGTCAATAACCGAGTCCAATCTAGACTTAGCAGGATGCCAACTACAAGTGGAACTTGGCAGAAGGACCCGCTAAAGGGGTACCGGGCATTACTCAGGCCAATTACTAGGCAACTGTTAGCCTACTTTTATTCTTTCAAGTATTTTTAATGGTCTAGCTCGTAAATTTTAGGTAATTGTAATGTTGGACATCATTCAATAAAGTTCTCAAATTATTACTCAGGACCACAGAGCTCATAAAATACTTATTATGTCCTTTTTTCTTTTGTGTCTTTTTATTTCTGGGGGAATGGGGCCTAGTGTGCAATAGAGTCATACTAAGCTTGCATAAAATTTGTATTCATGGAAAGTGAAATTATATTACAGAGTCATAATTATAGTAGCATGCGTAGACCTAACAAATTACCCTTACTGATTATTTGAGAATCTATAGCTACTTCCCCCAAAGAAGCAGTCGACATAACCTGAAACACATCTGGAATCGATCAAAGCATGGCTTATGCCCACATCAGCATGACGGTTGCCCTTAGGGGCCCAAGAATGGCCTAGAGGATTGTCATGCACCATCCTGGAGGAGGAATCACCATATAAAATGCAAGGCATATAAGGTTCTCCTAAAGACGTGGGCATGGCGTAATGATTTACAGGATTGTAAATCTAGAATGGTTGCACCTTTAATGGAGACTCTAGATGAGGGATCCTTCCTTGAGTACGATAAGACCTAGGGACATCTTAAGCCCTAGTAGAAGAATGCCCTCAGGATCAAGAGGCACAAGAGCTCCATGGCCGAATATCTTCTTCAGGTCTCTATGGTATAAACGAAGAAAAGTCAACAAAAAGAAATAAAATATGAGGTTAGCTCAGAAAAGAAATCTCACCATATTAGTCTGAGGGTGATGGCATTGTAAAGTGTTCAAAAATGCCCTCCATAGACAATAGAAGTGACACACTATTAACCTAGACTATAGGCGATTATACTGAAATGAAGAAAATAGTCAAAATGGCTACAGATCAACTCAGGGTGAGCAAGGTGAACAATGGACTTCCCCAAGTAAAAGTGGAAGGAAATGGGAGTTTTAGGCCCTCTAATTCGAGAACTAATGAAATCTCCACATAAGTAGCTTCCCTCACTTCTCCAGACATATGGATATTCAGGCTTTGTATAGGGGGTCATCACATACAAACCAAGAATTCTAAGCATTAGCATCATGAAATGTTCAGTAAGTAAGAATTAAAACTGGGGAAAAAGATATACCAAATAGGTCATGGGCCGTTGAAGATGAGTTGCATCATCACCATGGCTATCCACATAGTCCACGAAATGAATACCCAGCTTCATCAACATGGATCCAAGGGAACAAACAGAGGCCACTGGTTTACGACTAGAGCTCTCACATAGAACGAGTTGGATCTAGGGGAACAAATAGAAACCACTAGTTCACAACGGGGGAACCAACTCACTTACCCAAGTACCAGACGAAGCTAAAAGGTCCTTCCATGAGGACTCGACGTTGCGTATAGAATTGAGTAGCTTCGACTGCAAAAGGGGTAATATAGTTCTCCTATGGATAAAAATTGGCCTACCAAAGAGGTCAGAAGAATATGATTCTACCGCTAAGTTGTTTTTCAAAATAAAATAACATTATCGCTTCAAGAGCATTAATGATCGTACTAAGACATTGAAGATCTCCTGAATGGAACTATCTTTGAATTTGGTTCTATTTAGTACACAAAGCCAATGTAGGGAATCTCGTCGATGCCCATGATCTCGGTGAAAGAACTGGGAAATACTCATAAAATGAAAGCTACAAAGCAAAACAGCTAGAGTTAAGTGTTATCAAGTATAAAAGGGGTGCAAAAGAAGGAAATTTCGTTACCTCAGTTACTCTCAACTGACCCCTAAGGGCTATACTTGTACGTTGTTCCCCATGAGTGTGATCAGTTTTTGGCAACCCTTAGTGCATTCCACTAATTAAGGTGGAATAAGTGAGAATTCCCCAGTTCAAGCCTCTTACTCTATTTAAGTCAACCACGTTAACCAAATATGAAAATGACAATAGGTATCTAGTTTGGCAAAGATAGTCATGCCGAGAAGAAGAGTAACGGTTATCTGGGATTATTGATTAGGCGAATGTTGAGCCCATCAGTCATCGTCATTCATCAGATCGATGAGAATGCTATATGATAAATGGTCTTCATGAGGAATGGATTCCATAATCGCACCATAAAGGTGAAAGAGTTAGTCGCGATGGGTATAGAAATCGTCTGATACACTAACGGCTCCCACGTGAAACTAAGACTCGTTAGCATAAAAAAATCAAAAGAAGTAATGGTCATCTCACTAAAAAGGAGGTGAAAAGTGTTGGTGGTGTCTCGTAATCTCTCAACCATCCCGCGGGTGATAAAGCCATCGGTTAGGTCTAGTATCCTGCTTAATGTGAAGTAGAAGGCACTAAACCCTACAATCTCTATTATGGCTTGAATCTGAGCTCTTCAAGGGCCTAGCTCTATCATGAACTTCCTAAGGGCATCTGTACAATTAAATCATCCTGAAAAGGAAAGGATGGGAAAACAATGTCAAATCCACATTATACGAAAATAAGAAGACCAGTAAAGAAAGAAGGACATTTACTGCATTTATGGCGGCATAACGAGATGCATGATGGCAGATATCTAGTAAGAGGTGAAGCCTATCCAAGGCATGAACAGGCCTTCATTCCTTTCAAATGAAAGAATCTTAAGAAAGGCTTACTTCCTTACAAGGTGGATGAGCCCTTCTTACGCTCATAATTCTTTTTAAAACAAAATTATGATGGAAAATGAGAAAATAGAAGGGATTAAGAGAAGAGAGAGAACACTTGAATTTAAGAGTAGAGGATGGTATGATTTATGCAAAGCCCAGGGGATATTTATAGGAGAAGAAGGCAAGCCAAGGAAGGTGTAAATCGGCAAGGTTCCACTTGAGGATTCCTTGCCACAAGCATGCAAAGAAAACACTTAAAAGTAAGAGAATGTAAGGAAGATAATGACAAAGCTGAGGGACCCAATTGACATCTACATCAAGCCGAGAATCCAAGAATCAAGCATCTGATTGGATTTCATATCAGGGACTGAACCTAAATACAATGCTATGCACAAGTGTTCTAATAGAAATGATGAGCCATAGAAGGTGCTCATTCAATATAAGAAAAACAAACTCTTTCGGTCCAGCAGGTGGTGGCACATATGTGGCTATAAAGTTGCTATGAAAGATAAGAATTAGCTCTTTCTCTTAGAGCTTAGTAGCTCCATTTACATTTTTACTTGTCGTGTGTCTGACATAGGCTCTACATAAACCATTCCCTATTACTGGATCGCTCCTCCTATCCATGCCTTAACAACAAACATCATAAAGTTGTGAACTCAAATGTTTCTTTAGTTATGTGGGTGGCTAGAGCTCTTATGTTAGCTACCCCCCATTTATAAGCTGCCTGTCTTTAATGCATAAAAGCTTCCATTATTGAGGGAAGTGTTATTACGAGAGCTAAGGCTAAAGTTAAGCCATTGGATATGTAAGAATTTATGGATGTAGTGCCTAAGAAGGAAAGGAGAAAGGGAAAGAAGGCTTGTAACCTTTTGTGGGTTAAGAAGCCAGATGAATGTAGAAGAAAGGATGAAAGGGAGAAGACAAACTAGGCTTACTTTGTGTGCACATTTCGATTATATTACAAGTATTTTGAATTTCCAGTACCTAGAATAAATCCCATATGAGGATATTAGTCCTTTATTTCCAGTACTTAATGATTATGTAACTGACTTCCCCATTAATATTAATGAAGATATTAGGATAAGTGTCTCATATGTTGGCCATGTTATGTTGTTATTTTATTTTACAGTGTTGTGTGGGTCTCCTTTTTTTATTATCTTTGTTTATAAAATCCTTGACCTGGGATGGGTCTTTAAGGGGAACAAATTTTTAGTGATATGTTTTTGACCCAACACAACAGCGAACACAACTTATTGACTCCTCAGCCCTATATTCTGCCTGGTTATACTGTTTGTGAGATTTTTCTTTTTATAAAAAGAAGCGTTGGAGTTTATACATATTAATAACTTGGGTGAACTCTTGACTGTCCACATCTGGTAATTTGAAAGCACTCCAACTTAGAATTTCCTTGGTAAAATAGGAGTCCCTCCAATAAGGGCAAAACTTTCCTAGTGGATTGGTGACAAGAACTTTAATGTCTTTTAGAGTTGGATCACCGACACTCATGTTTTTTATTTTACCTTTTGAATTGAATGCTGTACGAGAATTTTGAATGTAAATTTGAAGACTGTAAGCGTACGACTTTTGACATGGTACTTAAGGATCATATCCTCAGGGAGGAGAATGAAATTAGATCACAGTCGACTAAATTATCCTAAACAGAATTAAACTACCTTAAATAATGAAATAGCAAAATCAACTATACTAATCTGAGTACAAGTCTCATGATATTAGTATGAAATTAAATTATTCGTGACAAGATTTCCTAAAGAATTCAACCAAACCATATAATCAATAAGGAAACAAATAAACTTAAAATCAAAAATTGGGCTAATGAGAATATACCTTCATGCCCATTCCATATGATCCACCAATTCAACTTTAGTAAATCCAACCCATTTCTAACTATTGTTAACAAAATAGCGATAACTAAAATCAATTAATCAACTAAAATGGCAATTAAATGTAATTAAAACTGAAATAATACAAAACCAAAAATAAGGGAGGGGGAAACTTTGGAATTACAAAGTATCCAAGTTAAGACATGAAGAATGGAGGAATCATGGATGCCAGCTTAGTACTGTCCAAACAGAGAAGACAGAACAAGCCAAACAAAGGAGAAGGGAGAATAGAACATCCATGGATGATTCCCATCTTTGACCTCTATCAATGGAGGTTCACCCACATCCAAATCATGAAATCAACAACCTCATCGGCATTTTCCCCTAAAACAAATCTCTCATCCACACTCTTCCAAAATCGAGCTACCATTTTTGCACAAACCCAAGGCAGACACAAGTAACAGGACAAGGAGAAGTAGGACAGACGAAGAAGAATTATATCTGACCCAATAATTTTGAGCAATTCCAACTCATAATCCCAAATTTCAACTCAGAAATATTAAGTTCCAACACTGAGTTTGAAGGATTCGAAGCATAATTAAATGATATTCCAAGCTCACATTCAGATTTGAAACTCGTAATCAACAAGGAATGCAAATCGCAAAATTCAACTCTAAATTAAAACCCTAAGAATCTAGCTAGAGATTGAAATTAAATCAGAATAATAACTTCCAAAAAAAAATTCCTCAAATTTGAACCCTAAAACTGGTCTAAATCTTTAAAATTGAATCTAAAAAACAAAAACTAAACCCTAGAATTTAAGCTCTAAATTACTAAAAACTCAAATTAAAACCCTAAAATGAAACCTAGATTCCCTAGCTTTGCTACTGCCCTCTTTGATTTATACTCACCCCTCTTGATCTTGGCCATTGATGTGTGATTGCATGGCTTGGTTGGATGCTGATGATGATGGAGATGAGTTGGCGTTTGATGGAGATGATTCGATGTTGGGGGGTGCATGAATGAAGGCGTAGACGAGGATGAGGATGGTGGTGGTGATGGTGCTGGTCATCAAAAAAGAAGGAGAAGAACCAGCGAAAAGGGGGGTGTCAGCCTACCGAGAGAGGACAGAGAAAGTATGAGGAATGCGATGGGGGTAGGGGTATAAGCATCACATGCTTGCCATAGGAGAGAGAAAAGAGCAGAGGGGGAGGGCATGTCACGTGAGGGGCAAGTGACGAGAGGGAGGTTTTAGATTTTATCTTTTACTTTTTTTCTTCTTCGTCTAGTTTTTGGGTCAATATAGGGAGTGGGCTTTCATAGAACATGGATAAGGTCAAGTAGAAGTTCAGCCCGGACTTCTCAATTCAATATTTTCATCTTATTTTTCCCTATTTCTTTGATTTTTCATCACCTATAAAAATCAAATAAAAATCTGAACATAAAAATTACTTTTGAGCGCAAATCAAGTATAAAAGTATTGTAAAAAGGTCGTATTTTTTGTCCAAACAAATACTCCTACGCCAAGATTTTGCTTGTTCTCAAGTAAAATAAACTAAACTTCCTAAAAAGAAATGAAAAATAAGAAAAAGGAAATCCTAACTCACTTTCGTAGGAATCACGGTCACATTTAGCATATGCAACAAGCCCTTTAAACTCATCAGTTTCCCAAGTAGACAACTGAGGTCTCATAAGGGTTTTCAAGTGAAATACCCACAAAAGCTTTTCACTCACAAAGCAAAATCTTTTTGGTTTTTTCACAACATAAACATATATACTACTAATGTATACAGTATGTACACAACTTAAGCAATTGTGTCATCCTAGTCACCAAGTCATCAAATAATATACAAATAGAATGTACAAACAGAAGACAATATAGTCACAAAATGCATTCCAATGTTCACTTTTTATCCCACACAACAATATGTAACGATATGTACACCTTGTTGCATATGCAAATGTGTATCAATTCTTATGAATTAAGTTGCCAAAATTGACATAATCCTCATTTCCTTGCCTTATTGACTTCTTTGCTCCATTTTTTTCCCCTTTTTTTCACTGTTTTTCAAGACTAATAATACAAAAGCCCTAAACCCACTTGACTTACAAATATTCGGGTCTTCCCTAAAAGGGGATTTTATTAGAATGTGCAAAGCACTTATTTCATTGCCCAAATAGATGTGTAATCAAGTAAAATAACACATATTTAAGCCAATTAAAGATATAAAATAAAAATTGTGGCTTTGAACACTGGTGCTCCGGTTTTGTTCACTTTTTAGGATTTTTCCTTCTTTTGCATTTTTTAAATGCTTAAAATGCAACTTCAACAAACCAAAAGCTCACATGGCAACTTAATAACAAGACCCAAAGAATTGACAGCAAGGTGAGCAAGGCAGGTACAAAATCACACATATGAGATGGGGTTATTATGAAAACATCGAATCCACATCATCAAGTAGACATCGCATCATGCAAACTCTATTTACATATAACTCAACAACCTAATAACATGGGATCACCATTACCAAAGAAAAAATACAAATCCCTAAAGAAAAATAAAAATCTTTTTGAATTTTTCAAAATTTTTGAAAGTATATATAAATGGGCACCTCACCCCCACACCAAAACTCCACAATATCATCCTTATGGGAACTAAGGCACCAAAAAGTAAGCACATATGCTATACAATCAGAAAACCAACATAAACTCATAGGTATATAAAAACTAGGACACCACCAAAATCAAAATCAAAATCAAGGAGCTCCACAATAAAAGAAAACCTTAAAGAAAACAAAGAACAAACCAAAAGAAAACAAAATATAGAACAAAAACAAAACCACTAAATAAAAGAAAACAAAAAACAAAATATTAAACAAAAACAAAACTAAAGAAAAGCAAGAACTCACAAAACCAAAGAAACAAAACACACAACTAAAACACACTAAAAAAACAAAAATATCCAAAATAAACAAGAAGCTACAAAATAAAAATCATACTAAACACCTATGACATAATCACAATCCCAGACATCCATAACTATTCAACCAAAAGGAATAACACGTATTCACAAAACAAAATACATCACGAAGCAAAACGCACAACACAACCAAGGGTGATCATAGCCAACTCGGACTAACAAATCCCAAATTTCTCCTCAAAATCGATCACCCATATAATCACAATCCTAAATATCCACAATTATGTACAAAAAGAAAAAAGAGAAATGAAAAGAGGAATAGGGAAGGGGTGGAATGATCATACCAAGTTGGACACTAATTGTGCCCAAACTAATGTCGCACTCAGATGATGTCAAGGAGGTCCATTGAGCATCAGCCACTCCAACTCAGTTCTCAAGTTGCTACTTGTATCAAAACTCATCAATACTCGTACGACTTGTCAAACATTCGGGCACATTCCTCATAGAAATAAAAATAGTAAGAAACAGGAGGTGTAACCCAAATAAAGTGCATAAATGGAATGCAACTCAAGGATCTTTTGAGCTTACCAAAGCTCTCAGCCTAATCAAAAGAGAGATGCGTATATGTAAAATCAGACGCCCAAGTTATTGGACTAATAGTGATGCGATTATATGAATGCATAAACCATCAAGACTAGTCTAAATGACCTCAATGAAATCCAACATCTCTAAAAGGGGGAGGGAAAGAAGGCCAAAGCAATGCCAATACAATGAAATATGAAAATCAAAGGTCATAGCATAGCCTAAAGTTAAGTCCTTCACCTTAAAGTGATCCTCGAATCTCTCCATGTTACTATAATCAAGTGTCTGAGCTAAACAAGGAGTACTAAGCACAAAGTCAAAGGTAGACTTGGGAGAGTCTAAAGAGGAGTGAAGAATGGCAGGAAAAAGAAAGACGTGAAATGGGAGGGGCGGGAGCTAATCAAGGGAAGACTCCATATGAATAGATCAATAAACTCCTCAGGAGGTGTAACTTCACTAAAATCCACAACAGAAGGCTCACCAAGAGAATGCACCTTGGAAAAGGTATCCTCTAACTCAATTGAATATGCCATACTAATCATCAAAACTAGCATCACTCTCAAATCCATCTCCATCCTCAAGCTCTCCTAAGGGAGCTAAATGAAAAGAGGGGTTGGGGATAATCAGGACATCCTCGAAGGTGTCCAAAGAAGTGCTAGTCTCAAGAGGAGATGCATATGCAAAAGAAGGTGAAAACATGTCGTTTTTACCTCCAAGTCACATAACGGAGTATCAACTCTAGATTTGGAGCTCAAAGGGTAAGAAGACTCAAAATCGCCCAACAAACAACCCCTAGGGGTGGTAGGTCCTACCGCAAGGTCAATATCATTCGAAATAGGCATAGTGCTCTCTACATGACCTTTAACCAACTCTGAGAATTGGTTAATGAGTGTTCTAGTCATGCTCTCCATGGACTCCTTATAGCAACATAGGGACAAGACTTGGCATTATGGTGAGAAGAATAACAATAATCACATGAAATAGGAACATGTGGAGAATGAAGGTGCTCACAAAATATACCACCAAATTGAACATTATCTAAAGGTTTAGCATTCATCACATAAGGGTCGGGAATGGGGTGACTAAAGGTTGCTCTAGCATTGTCCTACTAAGTCAAATATTCAAAGAAATCCCAAATCATCTAGAGTCTTAGTGAATAAATATTCCAAACCCCCTGATAAGCCCCTAATTTTACCATTTGGACCCCTCAATTTCGCCAACATTTTCCATATATTCTTTAGGATTAGTGGATGATTTGGTAAAAATTTGCTCCTCTTTGCTCATATTTATCTTATTCAGATTGATTCTTCTTTTTGTAGGTGCGTTGGTCTTAATTGGAAGACTTTTGGTGCTTATTGGCTCAAAAATGAGCGAGGAGTAAGACCCACCTTCTTTTAAGGGGGGAAGAATGTAAGACCCACCTTCGTTATTTTTGCGTTAAGTTGCCTGTATTGCTTTTACGTTATAAAATCGCAACTTTTAGTAACTATGTGAGTTAAATGATTATCGATGTGCTTTTGGGAGTTATAATTTTATAAAAAGGGGATTATTATTATTGCTATTATTGATTTAAAGCCAATTCGTGCTATTTGCGCCTTCAAATCCTATCGATAGTTTAATTTAGTCGTTATTTGATTCATTTAGTCATTTCCCGAGTACGATTAGGTTTTCAACCTTAGAATTAGTTTGTGGTTTATTTAAATCGAACCTTGACGTACTTGGGAACGAATAGTCGATAGAAGGTCGTATTGTCGATTTGGGTCCAGAGTGTGAAGTACGAAATCAGACTAGCGGTTTTATTGAACAACCTAGAACAAAAGAAAGAAAGGAAGGGCATTTTTGTAAATTCACCTAACCCCTTTTATTTTCCCCTTCTACCCGGTCGTGAACCCCAGGAAGCCCGATGCCCCTCTCTCTCTTCCCTGCTCTTCTTCCTCTTCTCCTCCCTCACCATGAACGCCACCAAGGAAGCTCGAGAAACCCTTGATTTGCCTCAACCCAATTCGAAATTCCCCTAATTCAAGCGTCCCCACCAACAAACGAACGTCTAGTGCAAAATTTGAGCAGAAACGGAGAAGAACCACCACGGTTTAGGTGAGTTTGGTCGGCGGTTCGAAGCCCAGACACAGGTCGAGGCAAGGCCATGTCATCTAGCTTTTAGTTGTGTCAATTCCTCTGCAATTCGCGAGTAAATTCGTAGCCTCGAGCATTCTCCTCAACCGAGTCAGTGAGTGAGAGCTGGGGTTGAAATTGGGTTTGATTTGCATGAATTGGGCACAGTTTGGGGGTCCGTTTTGCGTGGGTTTGGGCGCGTGTTTGCGGCAGATTCGGCTGTGGTCTAGTCCAGTCAAGCGGTCAGCAAGCCTAAGTCAAGGAATCAGATTTTCCCAGCACCCAAGGGAGCCCAGAGCCCTCGAACGAACCTCTAGCTTGGAATGAGGTGGGTGTTCTCGCCTCCTAAGCTATTACTATTTTCGAAATTAATTTTTAGCAGATTGATGTTGCATGTCAAGTTAGGGTTTGCTAAATGCGTTAGAAATGACAAGAAATGAGCTATACCTGCTTGAGTTCGATTCATGTAGTCAATTTATGCCTGAGATTGTGATTCAAAATGAATTATACATGTTTAGCGTTAATTCGAATGCATGTAGTTAATGGATGCCTGAGATTGTAAATTAATGCGAATTATGTGCATTTAGCTTCAATTCGAATTAATAAATGTAAATCATGCCTGAGTTGTTAATTCGAAGTAAATTAAATGTGTTTAGCGTCGATTCGAAACAATGAATGTAATTTATGCTTGAGATGTTAATTCGAAGTTAATTTAACGTGGTTAGCATCGATTCAAGTTAATTAGTTGATGCATGAAAAAGGATTAAAAACGAAGTTAGTTTAACGTGTTTAGCATCGATTCAAGTTAATGAGTTAATGTATGAAAAAGAATTAAAATCGAAGTTGCGTTAACGTGCTTAGCTTCTATTCAAGTTATTTAGCTAATATGTGAAAAATGATTAAAATCGAAGTCCTTTTAACGTGTTTAGCTTCCATTCGAATTGATTAACCGATGCGTGCAAATGAGTTAATTTCGAGGTTAATGAAATGTGTTTAGCTTCGAATCAAGTGGATTAGCTAATGCATGTTAAAGGAATTAATCTCGAAGTTATATAAACGTGTTTAGCTTCGATTCGAGTTAAACTACCTAATGCATGTAAACAAATTAAATTCGAAGCTATTGAAATATGTTTAGCTTTCATTCGAACCCTTTTTAGTACATTCATGCTTAGGAAAGTTACTTCAAAATGCATCGTATATGTTTAGAATCAAATTATGTTTGATTTACTGAATAAAGTGTTGTCGAATTATGGATAAATGTGGCTATATGTACGCTTGTTGTAACGCACCGCTGAATGGTGTTGGTTGCTAAGAGCCTAAACCTTACTCCCTTTTACCTAAGCTAATATGATGATATGTTGTGATTAATGAATCGATGAATTGAGTTGGTAGTTGGATGGTTTGAGGAAAGAATCATAAGCGTTCGAGGTCTTGTGGTACGGTGCTTGTGAGGAGGGAGTTCGGGTTGTGAAATTACCGCAATCGTGTGGATTGCGAGGCCATGCGTGGCTCATTGTGTTGAAATGATTATGAGGTGTTTGAATGTAAAACGTATGAATCCCTTTCCCCCTTTTATATCTAAGATGCATTATGCATGAAAGTGTGGTGATTTGACAAAGAACGTTTCTCGTGTTTTTAAACTAATAATAGCCATGATTAATAGCAAGCAATGACCTATTTTCGCTATATAAACAGTATTTGGGAGTGAACCTGCTTGAACGGGGGAATCCCTAAAACGGTTTAGAAAAGTGTGAGTTATGTAATAAATGATTTTACCAAAAGACACAACAAAATTATTAGCCGTTATGGCCCATACACTTTAAAGTGGCTAAGATAATGTGCTTCGGACCATATGAAAAGAATGAAAAGAACGATGTTATATGAAAAGAATGATGTTACCCTAGGGGATAAGTCCGGATAAACCCTAGAGGCCCTGACGAGGGCTAATGTAATGGTCCGATATGTTATATGTAGCCATCCCGGGAGTAAGAGCTTAAGCGTGAGCGTTAGGTCTCACTATGGGGTCGAGAATAGTTCTCACCCAATCAGCACCCTGTAATGATCTTATGCCAGAAGTACTTTCATACTAAGTTAAGAAAAGCAATAGGCCCTTTGCCATTTTTAAACGATTAAAAAGGAAAGGAAGTTCTTTTTATGGGCCCAAAAGGCTATATGGAATGATGTATGAAAAGCTTATAAGGGTCGTTATACGACCAAACGAAATGAAACTTCCTTTGAAGACTAAGAAAACATTTTCAACGAAAGAAAGAAAGCTTTCAATGAATGAGTTATGAAATGATCCTCAAGCATGTTTGAATGTGGATTTTTAGCCTATGTATTAAAGGAAAGCTTTCAATGGATGCATTATGAATAATTCTTAAGTATGGTTGAACGTGGATTCTAATCTTATGTGGCATCATTCTTATCCATAGTAAATCTGTCTGATTTAAAGTGTATGTGATGAGAAAGAAAGTTATAGCACGCTAAAAATTCCATGAATAAAGACGTCTCTTCCTAAAAAAATGAACGTTGATATACGAATAGCATGCGAAGGTATCATATAGCTTAATATGATGTTTAAAGGTACTTAAATGCTTGATACATGTTTATGCATGTGATATGTATATTATATGAATGAAATACCAAGAAAAGTGTAATTATGAAAAGGGACAACCTTATATACACATCATATGATTGAGGGTTCATGTGTAGTTTAAATGGAGTGTTAGGAAGTTATGTTATGAAAAGAAAAGATCCTTATACTTAGCCTTCGATGCTTCTCACGTGCCTAACTGCTTGCTAGTAAAGAACTCCGTCGTTGAGGAACCTAGAAATATGATTGAGTGGTCGAAGTGAAGTTTATGTTTAGTGATCCTCCCATAAAGGTTCTATGAATATCTATTATGATAGTAAAGTATGGAAACGTGATATGTGACCAGTAAAGATAGTATTGCCTGCAACGGTTTTGGTTTGAAGGGGGTTGGGGGATACTCACTGAGCGTGTGGTTACTTATCCCATTACTCTTTCCCCTTTTCCCCAGGTTTTCTTTCTGACAAGAAGAAGTTGAGTCAGATAAGTCAAGAAGGAACCTATTGTTGCTTACAAGGCATCGTATGTGCTCATTTAAAGGGGTCTTGCGTGTTTAATGAAGTTATGTAATGTACTCTTAGTTTATAAAGGTCTGTAAACGATTATTCTAGTTCATGTAATACATATAGTATAAACGTCGCTCGATATGGCCGTCTGAGCCAACCATCAAGTTAGTTAGATGTCTTCTTGATTTAATTTAGCTATGTTTTGGGATGTAAATCTTAATACTCCGGTGTTGTTAACCGTTGAGTTGTATCTTCTATTTCTTCTTTATTCATGAATCAATCTGGTTGGTGTACTCCGAGCGAGTGGCTCGTTGAGTTATGAACTCTGGCGTGTGGCCGTTGAGCTATGTTTTAAATGTTTTGCGCTTCCGTTGATTTACAGGAAGTTATTGTAAGGTTTTTAGCCTGGAAATGATCAGTTTTTAGGGGGGACTCTGTCCGTTTCGTCCCAGGAATTAAGTAAGAAGTTAGGAAAGCGTAACGTTTCTGGCCTAGGGGCTGGGGCTGTTACACCACTCCATTTGACTGTGGTGCATAAGAAGGCGTAACCTCATGAATTATACCCTGTTCTTTACAAAGATCTCCCATCTCAATAGAAGCATACTCACCACTCTATCGGACCTTAGGATTTTTATTCTCTTTTCTAGTTGATTCTCTACTTTATCTTTATAAATTTTAAACATATCAGATAATTCACTCTTACAGCTAGTAAAAAATGTATAGCAATACTTAGAAAAATTCACCAATAAATGTAATGAAATACTAACTACCACCATGAGTCAACACACGTTGACTATCACAAACATCACTATGAATTAATTCTAACAAGACAATTTTTTTTTCTCCATGAATTTAAAAGATTTTCTTGGTTGTTTAGTCTCCACACAAACTTGGCATCTATCATTCAAATGAATAGGAGATTTAGCGAGTAGGTCTAGATGGATCATATTTTTAATGGTATTTTTATTCATGTGACCAAGTTTATCATGCCAAGTATCAAAACATTCAATATTTGCAACATATATGTGAATAAAAATTTGCATTACTAAAAGAAGACATTATGGTCACTCTATATAGACCATCTAACAAGAAACTCTTACCAAAAAATTTACTATGTCTGCTAATTACAACTTTATTGAAGCCAAAATTAACATTATAACCATGACGATCTAACAAAGACACCCTAATGAAACTTTTTCTACTATTAAGAACACGATAAGCACCATCTAATTCAAGAAATTCTCCAAGCGACAATTCTAACTTAGCTTGGCCTTCTCCTAGGACTCAAGCCGCACTCGCATTCCCCATGCTCATAGTTCTTATGCCTGATACCTGATAGGAGGAAAATAAGTTCTTATCAGCGCACATGTGAATCTCAGCCCCAGAGTCTATTCACCAATCATTTGAATTAAAAACTGAATTTAACTCTGGACTGCTAACAAAGTACCTGTTAGCTGGGAAATCGGATATGGCCCCCATAGTCACAACATTGGCAAGTGGTACAAGGGGCAATTGACCTTCAGGGGCTTTCTTATTCTGGCCATAGTGGAAGTAGCAATTCTTAGCAATGTGGTTTGTGCCTCCACATATCAAACATTGTCTTCTACCTTCATTATTATCTTTAGTCTTATTGTTATTCGACTTATTGTCCCCATGCCCAAAAATCATTTTGGACCATGCATGCCTCTTAAATTTATTAGGCCTAGGTTTGTGAGAACCTTCACTTGTGAGAGCCTCATCTTGAAAATCAGTTTTCAGATTTTTAGAAGAGTTGATCAAACATATTTTTATTATTAACAAACTAAGAATCAAGTCAATCATTAATACTGTCCCCCACAACACCCTTTTCAGCAATAGCATATCTTTGGTTTAAAGTAGTTCATAAATCACAAGCAGTTTTTGATTGGGTTGTTGTAATTTCCGCAAGTATATGGTAGCTCGTTGTAGAAATTGCGATGTTGTCATCAGGGATGAAATGTAAAACTAAGCACAGAACCAAGTACCATACGCAGCAAATCGTTTGAATCTCGACCAAGTAAAACCAGCACCCAAATCCAAGTGGAGAAAGAATTAAGATATGAAAGTTGAACTCATTAGTAGCAATTTTTGGAACCCAAAACTAAAATTTCCACAAGAACTTAACTAAAGCATAATCAAATACATGGGTTTGAGAGTCTACAGAGTAGATCTAAAACTGAAATAAATCGAAAATAATGTAAAGAATAACTGAAGAACAAGAACCAAAAATATGTAAAATGCTATTTTATGCTACTCCTACTGCTACTACTCCCCATCTCCTATTTTCTCCGCCGTCCCTTTTTTGTAGCTTCAATTTGCCCCCTCATCCTCCTCCATTGCTTCAGCTAGTTCTCAAAATAAATCCTTGAAACCACCGACTTATAATGGTGATGACGACGGAATTGGTGGTGAAGGGATAGAAAGAGTAACGGCTAATTAGTTGGGGGAAGGAAAATGAAGCAGCAAGCAACGCATATTTCTAGGTTATGGGCTAGAAACGCAGAGGAAAAAGATGCGTAAAGCAGGGCTCATGTGTCTGGGTTGGTCTTCTTCTTCTCAACTTGATCCAATATTGATCATTTGAGTATTATTTATTCACCTTTTTCCCAAGTTCTACCAATTCCTATAAAATAAACAAAAGTACATTAAAATTCTAATCTACTAATTTATTTTGAGCAAATTCCAGTGAATAAAAGGGCATAAATTAACGTAATTTTTGGCCTCACAAATACCCCCATACCTAAGTTTTGCTCATTCTCGAGTAAAATATAACTAAAAATCCTAGAAAAAGAAAAATAAAATCCTAACTCACTTTCGTAGAAATCACAGTTGCAATTAGCACGTGCAACATGCCGTTTAAACCCCCAGGTTACCCCTAGTGGATGAGAAAGGTCTCAGGAGGGTTTGCAGAAGATGTAGCCACAAAATTTATAAAAAGAAAACAGAAAAAAAAAATCAAATTTTCATTTTTTCTGGTTTTTCACAAAAATTTATATATACAACACTAGGAAAAAATATATACACATTCTAATCAACCACATCACTCAAACAACTAAAGCACGAAATCACATATAAACGCAATGAACACATCATGAAATCCTCAATCTCCACTGATGATATCTATATACAATCTTTCACCCCACTTAGAAATTATGTACAAGTATGACTGGTGGAACCTCACTTTAGGGAAAGGTGGAACACTCCCACTCATATGTTTAAAATATGACAAGGTTTACTCAACGCTCTTCCAATCATACAAACTACCATAAGTTTGGTAAAATTCTTAATTCTCCACCACTAAAATGCAATTTGTAAAATAATAATCAAGAGGACTTTTGAGGCTTGTAATGGGGCTAAGGGTAAAAGATTAGGATAGGGACAAACAATTGGAAAGATGAGGAGCTAATAGCCAAAGCTAATGAGCAACCAACAATTACACCAATTATGATGAGTACACACTCTCCCAAAACAAAATAAGAACACATCCCACTTAAATGGACAGGTGGAAATGAGCATATACAAAGATCATATTCATGCCAAATGTTGTATTCACAACCCTTTTTTGGAATTTTTTTGAGATTTTTTTCATTTTTTTATTTTTTTTCCTTGGAAACTTTTTTTTTCATTTGTTTTTTTTTTCATTTTTCTTGCTTTTTTTCTTTATTTTTCAATAATAAAGTGAATGAATGGCATGTACAAAAATATTACAACTCAATTCCAAATGATCACCATAATACATCCCCTCATATACCAAAATCAACTACCAAATTTATAAAATACCCAAAAGTTACCTACCAGATAATGAAGTGTTGCCCCACTAGTTTTGGATTAGAGGTAGGGAAATGTGTTTAGATCATGGGCTAAAGTGGAGGGTTAGCCAAAAAAAAAGGTCAAGAATCAAAAGGCTAGCAAAGGGTAAAAACATTCAAACGTGGATGGCAATTTAGCTATGTGGCTTACAAAACAAAGAATGCCTCTATCATATTATTATAATGCACATGTTAAATGTGATTTCAAAGAGAATCAAAGCAAGTTCTAGAGTTATAATCATGGAAGAGACACACATGAAAGAAAAATATGAGACTAAAAATGATGACTTAGTCGATAAGGCTCAAAATCTCACGGGTTTATCTACCAAAGTCAAACATGCTTAGAATTAATGTCAGGGGTTTGAATTGTATACAAACATTACACTTTTAAGACTAATCGTATACAACCATCACACTTTTAGGACTAAGTTCTATCAATGCATAATACATCTATACACAACCTAATATTAGAGTACAAAAGAACATAGTCAATCAGAAACAGCACATAAATTTCCCAAAATAAAACAAAACTTTTTTGAATTTTCAAAAAATTCATTTTTTTCATTTTTTTAATTTTGTTTGAATTTTTAACAAAGTTTTCCCACTCCCACACCTAAATCAGACAATGTCCTCATTGGGGGTTAAAGGAAACACAAAAGAAAAATGAAAAAAAAAAACAAATATACAAAAAGAAAACTAAAACCTAAAAAGAAAGAAAAATGTTAGGACTCTAAAACTCAGAAAGAAAACAATAAAAATAAAATAAGGCAACAAATATATACGAAAGAAAACAAAATTAAAAAGAGAATAAAGAGAGGAATGATTATACCAGGTCAGGTGCAGAAGCATACCTAACTACAGTCTCTTGAAATATGTTCAAATAGAGGCTCATGGAGCATCAGCCACTCCATACCAAACAAAACATCGCTACTCAAATCAAAACACATTTGAGCATTTAGTAGCTTATCGAACACAGAAGACCAACTCTCAAGCCCATGGAAATAGTAAAAAGCACAGAGTTGGAGCTAGAAAGAGTACATCCACCATGCCAATGCAGCACAAGTAAGGGACCGCTTCAACTTGTCAAACTGTTTGGCCCAAACATCAAATAGGTAGACGTAGTTAAAATTAGCCAGCAAGTGGGTCATTAGGCTAGCAATTTTACCACCATGAATTAGCGGTCCAGGTAAAGCAGTGGGTCCAAAGTCCACAAGTCTCTTAATATCAAAACACGCTAAAGTTTGGTCTAAATCAAAATTCTCAGTGATAATGACCTCAGACTCAACAAATTTAGACTTGTGAGATTCAAAGAAAATGTCAGTAATGATGGGTCCAAAAGAGAATGACTCATATTCAACAGACATATCCACATCCAAACCCACATTGACATCAAATCCGTATGAAAAAAATTCAAATTCCATAGAAAGAACATCAACATCAAATTCTAAATTAATGAGCTCATCTTCCTCCTCACATGACTCCTGTGAAATATTTTCTGGGTTATCTAATCACGAGGCTCAACGTTAGGCATATCTAAGTCACTAGGGGCCTGTTCTTTTCATTGGTCAATTCTAATATACCAGCCTTAACCCACTTCAACCCACTTCGATCTACTTCAATCTACTTCAACATATTTCAACCTACTTCAATCCACTCCACTATTTTAACAAAGTTCAATGTGTCACAGAAAAAAAAAAAAAATTCAACCCACTTCAACCTACTTCAACCCACTTCAACTTACTTCAACCCACCTCAATTTACTTCAACCTAGTTCAACCTTTTACCCATCTCAATTTACCTACGAAAAGAATAGGCCCTAGGTCTCTTAGATTCTTCACCATCTTCAAACTCAAAAGAATCATTCAAAGTGGTGGGTGGGATAGCAAAAACTAAGAATTCCTCAACGACATCCTTAGGTGAGCTAAATTCAGGTGTAATGTCAGGAGATAGAGACAGAGAGAGGTCACTCCCTTGTTCTAGGCTAGGCAAAGGCATGATATTATTTAAGTTAGGCCTAGCAATATAAGAGGGCTCAAAATCATCATAAAGACTAACTTCGGGTTTAGGAGATCCTAAACTAGAGTCAGACTTATTATAATTCTCCCTACTCTAATTAATATGGTGAGAATATTTAGCAATTCTCACTTTCAGAGTCTCTAACATTTTTTCAGTCAATTCATTGATCTTCTTTTCAACACTCGCACATGTAGCATTAACATAACCACGATATGGACAATTACAAGCATCATGATCAGAAGATTCACAATAACTGCACAAAATAGGAGGCACGTGAAAGTAAGATGGGTAATGTAAGTTCATAAAATGATCGTAGTGGTAAGGATTAGCATGGCAAGCAGACTCACCATAAGTTGGGTATCCAAAATTCTTTCTATTTTGTTCAAACTTATAAGTATCTCAAGCTAATTTTCCAAAGAAATCCCATACCTCGTCTTGAGTTCTAGACAATAATCTAATTACACATTCAAGACAAATAGGCTCAACATGCCCTCTAGATTCAACATTTAGATCCACAACGATGACCTCATAAATTTTTCCATTTTTTAAAAATTAGATTATATTGAGCACGATAATCATTAACTCTTGACAAATAACTCTAGAGCTGTTCACACTCGAATTGTGGGAAATTAAAAATTGGCATTCTTGCAGCTCTTGTTTCAATTTTAAGAATTTTTCAAGTTTTTACGATTTTCAATTTTTTTTCAATTTTTTTTAGGTTTTCTATTTGTTATTCAAAGAAAAAGTGAAAGAAAAAAGAATGACTCTAAGACAACTAACTATAAACTAATGACTAAATTTAAGAAACAAGACACTCAAATTCAGTGAACAAAAAAAAGTAAACTAACAAAATAAAACTATGTTACAAAAAGAAAAGACTGACCCAAAAGACTTAAACAACAAGAAAGGACCTAATACAAAAAATAGAAAATAAGCACAAATACAAAGCACAAGCATCATTTCTTTTGATTTTTTTTTTTAACACACAAAAACAAAAAAATAGAAAATAAACTAAACCTAAAACAAAAACAGAAAACAGAAAATGCAACCTAAACTAAAACAAAACGGAAAATAAACTACAAGTTAAACAAGCCAAATATAAAAAATAACATTAAAACAGAAAATAAAACTCCTAAAATTAGAACTTTATATACGGTAAATTTAAACAATCATAAGGGACATGAATATATTTTTTTTCGATTTTTTCCTGTCCCGAAACTGTGTAAAATATTGCAAACAGAAACTTAGTTCCAAAAATGACAGAAAATTCTCTATAGTCCCAAAAATTCTAGAAACATTTGCACAGACTCTAGAAGTTATGTTGAATCCAAAAAAAAAAAAAAAAATCAGGATAGCAAAATCACACCAGAAGTTTAGTGAAAAATTTGAACAGAAACTAAAAAATATAAAAAAACCTACACTGGATTGTTTCTGGTTTTCTATTCCTGCAGAACTGAAATTAGAATTATTAGCACTATTTGTTCAGCAGTAAAATAGACACTAAAAATCAGAATAAATTGACCCCAAAATAAAAATAAAAACAAAAACAAAATACTACCTCAAATCAAAAATCAAAAACAAAGAAAATCTAATCAAAAACACGAAAATAAAAATGACTCAACAACTAAAATAACTAAATTATGACTCAACACAATCTAATTTCACAAACTCATCCCCAACAACGGCGCCAAAAACTTGTTGTAATTTCCGCAAGTTACGGTAGTTCATTGTAGCAATTATGTTGTCATCCTCAGGGATGGAATGTAAAATTAAGCACATAACCAAGCACCATAGGCAGCAAATCGTTCAAATCTTGACTGAGTAAAACCAGCACCCAAATCCAAGCGGAAAAAGAATTAAGATATAAAAGTTGAACTCATTACTTGCAATTTTTGGAACCAAAACTAAAATTTCCACTTGAATATAACCAAAGCAGAATCAAATACATGGGTTTGAGAGTCTAGAGAGCAGATCTGAAACTGAAATAAATCGAAAATAATGTGAAGAATAACCGAAGAACAAGAACCAAAAATATGTAAAATGCTATTCTATGCTACTCGCACTGCTACTACTCCCTATCTCCTATTCTCTCCGTCGTCCCTTTTTTGTAGCTTCAATTTGCCCCCTTCATCCTCCTCCATTGTTTCAATTAATTCTCAAAATAAATCCTTGAAACCAACGACTTGATGATGGTGATGATGATGGAATTGATGGTGAAGAGAGAGAAAGAGTAATGACCAATTAGCTGGGGGAAGGAAAATGAAGCAGCAAGCAGCGCATGTTTCTGGGTTCTGGGCTGGAAACACAGAGGAAGAAGACGCATAAAGCTGGGCTCACATGTCTAGGCTGGTCTTCTTCTTCTCGACTTGATCCAATATTGATCATTTGAGCATTATTTATTCACCTTTTTCCCAAGTTTTTCCAATTCCTACAAAATAAACAAAAGTACATTAAAATTCTAATCTACTAATTTATTTTGAGCAAATTCCAGTTAATAAAAAGGTATAAATTAACACAATTTTTGGCTTAACAATGGCAAAAAATGCAATAATCATTATCAGACAAAACACTTAAGATGCGACCATGACAAATCACATCTTTATTAGCAATGTAATCTTTTTTCGGATCATCAACATTTTTAGGAATATCTCCATTAGTTGGAGTTTTGTCAGGCTTTTTAGCTTGTTCTGTAAGATCGTCGTGAATGGTATAGAAAATGCGTAGTTTAGTTAACCAGAACTTCATCTGTTATTGCCACCATAAGAAGTCGTTCCCATCAAAATTTTCAGGTGTGCTAGTCAATGCTTTTAATGCATCCATTTTTCCAAATCAGTAAAAAAAAAATTTCCCCTCTAAATTTGTTGGAAAATAAATCTAAATAACAAATCAATAAACAACTTGTAAGAAATTTTGCTAATCAAGAAAGCAGCAACAAATGCGAATAGCAACTTAACAAAGATAATAATATATGATAAAAATAGCCTGAGTCGAAGCATACCGTAGCTCTCTCTTTGGAGAGGAAATACCCCCGCTGCACTGGTTGAATATTGAAGATGCAAGGCTCTCCCAAAATTCAACAAGCCACCGGTTCTTGTCGAATGCAATGATTAGAACCCTGAACGAAGTTTCAACTCCACACTCAATCCAATAAAAATAAAATTTGTGTACGAAATTTAGAGAAAGTAATAGGATTTTTTTCTCAACAAAAGTACCAACTCAGTCAATAAAACTGATCAACAGTGATTAATGTAGAGGAAACATAATTTGCAAAGTGAAGGATGTAAGAGTAGAAAGCTACGAAATGCTTTTTCGTTGTGTGCATATCAAATGGCTAGAGGTAATAGCTATTGATAATTAAAAAAAAAATAGAGCAAGTTGTTGCTCACATGCTTGATATATGAGCGGAAAAAGAGTTGGAATTCAACTCCATTATCCCAAAAATTATACTCACTCATCCAAACATTGACTTGGTAAAACCAAAATTTACTGCTCAACAAACAATCCCGACAAGCTAACATAGAGGGATTTGCTTCTGTATATTAAAGGATTAGGTATCCAACAACAACAACTCAAAGAGTCTAATAAGTCATGACTGCTTTTAGTGTTTATTTTACATAAAGCAAATTCCATGAAATCACAAAAGACATTTCGGAGTCCGAACAAATTCTACACTTTGCTCACCAAAATTGCAGTCGATAAAATCCACTTTGCCAACCCGTAAGGAATGAAGCCGGTGTCAAAAGGATAAGGGCTAGTTGGTCATCAGTCAATTCATGACAGAAAGTGTGGTGGCTCATGACCGATTGTAATTAGCATAAAAAACAACCTTCAAACAAATTGTTTTGAAAACAAATTGTTTAGCTATTACGTAAAAGTGTAAGAAGGCCAATAGTTTTTTGAGTCACTTTGATGTTGTTGTAGAAGACCTGTTTTCCTTTGGGTGAACCTCTGTATTTTTGGGCAAGTCATCACCGGACTTGACGCCGACCTCATATGTGACTCTATGGCAAGTCTTGCTTCCGACGCACTAAGAATTCGATCGTCATTGGTTTCATTATTTCTAGCAACGTACCCCTCCCCAACATACTCTGTATTTCTATCAGTGTTGCATATTTCGATCGCTAGTTTAGTGACTCTAGTCTCCTCCCCTATTTTTGCTATTAGTTGTCGCTGTTGAGAATATTTCATTGTTGGTGGTTTTTGTCATTTGCCAATGTCTATAGTTCCTATGGTCATCAAAGGTGGCAATGTCTGCATGAGTAGTGTTATCCTGCATTAAGAAGAAAGTAGATTTCCTTATTTGTCATTAATTTTAACATTCCTTTAAAAAGAAGGAATCAATGGTTGTAGGATAAAATAAGTTATTCTAGTAGATAAAACTTACCATGTGTCATGGGATTGGATGTTTGACGCTTTTTCCCTTTCATGTTGGTAAATTTTTTGCGTTAAAAAAAAAAAAATCTTTCCTTGTAAGAAATTCTTTTCCCTGAGTAATGCAGAAAAAATAACACAAATTCTTTCCTTCAAAGAAAATTTCTTTCCCTAAAACTGGCCCTATGTTATATTTTTGCCTCCGCTCTACTTCTATCTCCAAATGATTAGCTCCCCACAAGTTCGACAAACTAAATACTTGGAGTGTGTTTAGTAGGGGAAAAAATCATTTTCTCGAAAAATCATTTTTCGTGAAAAATGTTTACCCAAGAAAAATTATTTTTCACTTACATTTTCTACTGTTTGGTAGACTGAAAAATCACTATGAAAAGAGTAAGAGCCACGTGAAGTAAGAGCCATATGAAGCAATCAAATTTCGGTTTTTAATATCTTTCTGGAATGCAAACCAATTACTAGCAAACTAGAAAGCAGCGACATCATCTTGGAATGGCACAAAAGTGGACAACAGTTCCTGTAATATCCAGAAACACGGAACCACTTATTAGCATACCTAACATTTAATTGCCCAGGGGACTTCAAAGAGAGAGAGGGGGGGAGAGAGATGGAACCCTCCCCATCGTCTGAAAGGCTGCAAGAAGAAGGAGGGCACAAGCATGAAATGGCCGTAGTAAAATTAATTTACGTCCTTTTTCAGGGGAAAATAATTTCCTTCACCTGGGGCAAAATGGTTTTTCTCTGAAAATGATTTTCCTCTCCGCCTTTTACCAAATAGCATAAAATGGGAAAATCATTTTTCAGGAAAATGATTTTACCCCAACCAAACACACCCTTAGTCAAATTCAATTCATTAATCTATCGTGGGTCTCCACCCTTTCTTCACATTAAGCAGTGTTCAATGGAGGGGTTTGATGGACATCTTTTTACTTTTAATTATAAAGTGTGTTTGTTTTATCTATCAACTTCAATATATAAAACTTGTAATATTTCTTTGGTGAATTTTGAAAATTAGCTACCCTTAAGACTCCGTTTGATCCTTAGAAAATTTGATGGAAAGAACAGTTGAAGGAAAAAAAATGTGAAGGAAAAAAAAATAGGAAGAAAATGAGTTATTTTCTCTTGTTTGGATCAAAGAAAAAATACAAGAATATGGATGAGAAATTTAAATGTTGATGAACTACTTAAATTGTTTTGATGCTATCTAAACAATACAAGGTTGGAGAAGGTTGAAAATTTTTCTCAAACATTCCTTACAATTTTATGAGGAAAATTTTATCACTTGTTTCTAACAATTTTTCCACCAAACTTTCCTCCATGTTTTTTTTCTTTGTGATTTTCTCTAAACTAAACACAAGAAAAAAAAAGTAACTTTTCTAAATTTTTTTTTTCCATCAAATTTTTCAAGATCCAAACAGAGTCTAAGAGTTTATGCTATGGATGGAATTTATATATAATCACCAATTGACATGACTATAGCTAACTGATCACTATTGGATGGTATCTATCTACTTTTCAAACTCTACCATGCGCGTTCGATGAATAAGCTCCGAGGGCATAAAATATTTGCAAGAGAAAGTTTGTCTAACCTAGAGCTAGCATAATAATATTAATTGCCTCAAAGTTTAGCATATTTTGAGCTAACTTTTAAAATTCAGATTATTCTTACCTTATACTCTCAAAATTGGAATTATTGACATCCAACACCAAGTATAATGATGATGATGATGATGATAATAATAATAATAATAATTATTATTATTATTATTGATATTACTATTATTATTATTATTATTATTATTATTATTATTATTATTATTGACATTGCTCTTACTATTATTATTATTATTATTATTATTATTATTATTATTATTATTATTATTATTATTAGGGAAAAAATGAAAATGGAAAGTTCATTTTGGTCATTTCATAATCTGCAAATTTATTTGCTGAAAAATTGAGGGCCTCTAAATCATGCACAATCTTCACATGTTCCAAAAATTATGGTACAAGAATGTAGTCCCTATTTTTTTCATTGGTAAATTCCAATTTACCAATTTCAATCAACTTCAACCAAGTTCAGCCCACTTCGCCCATTTAATTTATTTTAACTAATTTCAACAAAAAATAAACACTTCTACTACTTTCAATCAGGTTCACACATTTACTAGCCCATATTTTCTAGCAAGCTAATACTTAATTTTTTAAAGTTAATTCCACATCCATATACGTGTCCAGACCATTTGGTATGCTAACTCTTTGGCAAGTCAAAGTCTTCTAGAATTGATGGTAATTCGTTAAAAATTTGCCCTCAAAGGCCAAATGGTGACATAAAAAAAACAAAAGCATATTATCGCCAACACTCCAAAAATTGAATTATTTTTGTCCAAATTTCGATCTCTCAATATTCATCTCTCTCTTTTTGATATTTTTTATTTTAATTTTGTGGTTAAAAATCCATTTTCTCTTGACAAAATGATAAGTATTTTGCTGTAAGACACTTCATAAGCGTCTTGTTTTGACTAAAAAATCATACTATTATGTTTTTAAATTGAAAAAAATAGTAGGATCGAATAATAGAAGTATATTATAACTTATAAATTGTATAAAATCATCCTTTTATCCATAATTTGTCACAGTTCTAAATTAAGCGTATCTTATATACTCACAGATACAGTTAATGCGACTAGGGTATTATTTAATACTCTATTGGCATAGTCAAAGAATATTTGTAGTTAGCAATTCATTATTAAATATAATTATTAAAAAATTTATGATTTAAAATTATAAAATATATTAATTTATATTAAGATAGAATATTTAAAAGTGTCCTACAATAAGGTGTATGTGACTGCCCTTCCTCTTGCGCATGGAGCATGAAACCCTTGCCCCAAATTCGTTCACTGTTAGACTGATCCCAGCCTTCCGCTGCGTTGCTTCTGGCCCAACGAGGACGCCTGCCTTTGTGCTCAAACTCGAGTGCCCGACGCTCAAATTCGACACCTACTCATCTCAGGTTTCTTCAATCACCCTCTTCATCCGACCAATTAATATTTTCTAATTTGGTTATTCTAGTCGCATTTGGGTTGTTCAACCTTTGATTTTGCATATTATTGTTTTAAATGTTTAATTGACTGAGAATTAATCTATCATTTGCATCACAATTCTCGGGAATCGATTTAGATGCCTGAAAGATCCAAGGCTTCTCTGAGGATAATGCAGATGACTGAACATCTGCTGCTAAGAAACAGCAAAGCGGAAATGTTTATAATCTGACATTGGTGAAATCCCAGCTAATTAGCCAACTGTTTAGGTTTTTGGCTCTGTATCCAGTCAGTGCTTCAATTTTCACGCAATAATGTAAATAGCATTGAGGGATATTCTACAATTCAAAAATGCAAGGATTATGCATTATTTTCGGTTTAATTGTTACGCGTTTGGATGTATACCGAAGCCCTGAGCCCTTTCTTTTTAGAACGTTTGATGGGAGAACATTTCATTGGAACTAGTTAACATCAGCTTGATCCTTGGGTTAAAATTTGGGCTGATAATTTCATCCCTCATTCCTAATTACTCTGTTCATCCCAAATTGTGTGACTGCATTATAATCAGTTATTGGCATTTTTGTGAGCAAAAAGTTTAAATGCTTATAGTTTGCGTTAATGGACTATATTATTAGCCAGTCTCCTATATCAAGAGAGAAAAGGGAGCAAAAGAAAAGATAGCAAATAAAATATTTAACTTCATGTTACTCTATGATATATACAGTCATAAGTTTCGTTTGCTTGATCTCATGGTGCAGTTTCTAAATGGTAATTTGCGGCTGTGCCCACACCTTGTTGATGCATATTTTTTTTTACTTCAGTTGTCTTGATGATTTTGAAGCTGTAAATGTCATAGTTTTACAACTTCTGATCAAGACAATGTTGTCAGAATTGACTAAAATTCCTTTAGTTCTCAGTCCAGAATTTGGGTATGTTGATTTCATGTCTATTCATAATAACACCCATCGTGCCAAATTATATGATTTTCTTCAAACTTTCAGTTCAAATTTCTAAGAACCCAAAGTTCAGATGCATATAATTTGGGCTGGAGTGTAACACTAACAATGTTTCTAATCAAGAGAGAAAAGTGGAGAAAGAGAGGAGCAAGGAAATGGAGGTTTAAGCTTGTGTTAATATGTAGGCTTTATAGGGTTCCTTTTACTTTCCCATAGGTCAAGGAAGAGCTTTCTATGGTAAATATGCTTAATTACCTTGTTAATATAGCCCCCTCCCTGGGCCCCAGGTTAGCTATTTTGATTATTCTGTTATCTGTATAATATTGAAGTTGCATCTGTTTGGAGACCTCAGCATGTACTGGATTTACTTGGATTCAGCTGTACAAATGTCATGTTTATCGGTAATGGATTAGGCCAGTTTTCAAAGCTTTTGTTTTGTAAGTAAAAGATTAAGAGCTCAACTTCTGTACCACCATGGCAGCTCATCAATTACTCAATGGGGCAAAATAAAGAGTCTGAGTAACACTGTGCTTGACTTGGAGTTGCCTTGCTGAGTTCCCCCTCCCTCCCATGTGCATTTGCTGCTTCTTTATTGCTCTCTCTCTCCCCCCCGCCCTCTCTCTCACTCATATTTTAATGCAATTACCATGTGTATTTCAAAATCATCACAATGAAACAGACTTGTTTTCTTTCTCTTTGGCATGCCTCTGGATAGCATGGGGGGTTACCGTATATTCCTTATGTTATGTAGTTATAATGTTTTTCGTGCAGGTAGCTCTGTTCCAATTCTGCCTCATGCTGCAGGCAGTGGGGTTGAGCTCTATAGGGTTCCTTAATTGTGCCTTAAGTCCCAAAACAAAGATCTCATATGGGCGGCCTCGCACACGTGTTTCACCATCAACATTTCGGTTCCGTCCCATCCGGGCTGTGCAAGAGAATGAAGGTCCTCGAAGGCTAGTTGACATAATCCGACTTGTACCAGAGCTATCAAGAAACTATTTTAGGAAACCTTCTCGGAGGGCTCTGTTTGGGGGAATTGCCTTATTGGGTGGCTTTTATGTGGCACAAACAATTTCGTTGTCCTTTGGAGCTTTAGGGGTCAACGATGTGATTGCTGCTGTGTTATGCGTGCTTGTCACAGAATACGTCACCAAGTTCTATTATAGTCGGCCAAAGGTAACCTTCCCTGTTGCCCTTCTCAACAATTTCAAGATGGGTTTCACTTATGGTCTGTTCATTGATGCTTTCAAACTTGCTAGTTGATTTTGGACTGCTGATACCAGCAAATTTTAGTTCCGTCTTGTAGATAACTACACTAGCTTCTGTAAGTATGTGTGATTTTGAGAATACCATGTCTCTTCGAAATCCTATTTGACTTCCCTCCAGTCATTGTCGTATGTTCTCTGCATGTGCACGTGACTCTGGTTAGCTGTGAAATGTAAAATTATACGTCCCAAGCAAGAAATGAGATTTGTCAATCTTTTTTTTCTGAATTTGGTGGCTTTTTGCGTGAACACCAACTTATAATGCGTCAACTTTTGTTCCAATGACAGCGGAACATCCAATTCAAGCATACTAGTGTTTGATTCTGTGTAGAGTATCCGAGGAATGGATTCTGGTGCGGAGAAATGAAGAAAGAAACTGTGTGGATACCTTTGCTTCCCTACTAATTTACTGTAGTTTCAAAAATGAATTTGCGGCTACAGGGTCTCCTTAGAGCGGCTTCTCAGCTTGCAAAGACGAAGGCTTTGTGCATTTTAATCAACCTAAAACTTACATTGAAGAGATCCAAACGGCCCACTTTTTTTTTTTGGGGGGGGGGGGGGGGTGTGGTTGTATGCGAGGCTTCTTGCCAAAAGGTGCATGGCGCATCAATCTCTAAGGGTATACGCCCATTGATGGGGAGACCGCAGTAGAAGAACTGAGGGAGAGTTATCGGACAAAAGATCAATGTCACCAAATGTAAACATTAGGGATGAAAACAGAACATATTTAGATTGAATGTACAGACATTCGAATCAAAATTCGGTAACATTTTTCATCCGAAGATCCAATTCAAATCCAATCCAATAGAGCGGATGTTCCCTCCAAATCCGATATGGAGTTGGAGGTAGGACTCAGATAATCTAAAATGAATTGATTGCCCTTCCTTCACCACAGTATTGTATTTCTATGTTAGTTTTTTATCCGACTGTATTTCATCCAGTTATAGATGCGATAACATGCACCTTTCTATTATACAAACCAAGTATTTTAATATTTAACGCTAAATCCGGGGTAAAGATGGTACATAGTCCATCTTCAATAAAGCAACAAAGTCATATGACGATTAGAACTCTTAGCAAAGTGCAAGAGAGAGACAGAGAGAGAGAGATGTGGGTATTAGGGTTTACTTGACTTTTTACCTATATTAAAAATTAAAAATTTAATTTTAATTATTGTACAAAATAGTAGGAGAGGATGTTGCCTTCCATCTAAATCTGATTGGGGTTCATCTTACTTTTATTAAGCACGGATTGATTTTTTTCTTTGGATTTAAATCATATTATTTTACTTGGATCGGATCAGATTGCATCAAACTTGGATGTGAATGCATTCCTCTCTCAACGCTCTGGCACTATGAGAGAGCTATCAATAGCCATCTTATCGCAGTTATTCGTAAGCATCCCTCAAGTCTCAAATGGATTACGCCTCCACCCCCCCCCCCCCCCCCCCCCCCCCCCACCCCCAAACCAAAAAAAAAGAAAAAATAAAGAAAAACCTCTCCTTCTCTCCCTCTTTAACAAAGACATTCCACTTGAGGGATAGGGGTATAGTTCCCATATGTCCACTGTTGATTTTCACGCCATTCACATCCTATTCCCTACGTACATCCCCTGGCCCCTTTCCATTAGAAGAAAAATTTTCATTCTCAGCCTGTTTTTAACAGGGCATTCCCCATAGGCATCTCAGTTCAGTACTATCATACAATATCATAGGAAAGGATAATAGAGGAACATTTAAGATCTAAAGCAACCATAGTTATTTTCGTAAAACATATTTTGTAACACATCAATTGAATAAAACTGTACGTTTATTTTATTACAGTAGACGTACAAGTCATAATGGGGACAAGGCGGGGAGCATTGATTGAGGCAGCTCCTCGCACTCCCATCCCAATTCTGTAGTTTTCCTTCCTCCTGACATTTTCCATCGCTACCCCCTTCTCCATCAAAAACTTTTGTGTGGGGCAGATTTTCATCCCAATCCGCAGGCTCATGGAGGTTGGGTTTTTCACACTTCGTCGTGATCCCTAATCATCTTGGATTTTATCAACTGATTTAGATTTTCATCCCAATCCGGCAGGCTCATGGAGGTGCGGAGGTGCGAATTGATCGTCCCCCCGCTGGAAAGAGAGGGAGGGGTAGACCGAAGAAAAGCCTAGAGGAAGTGGTTAGAGAGGACTTGAGAGTTGCCGGCCTGACGGAGGACATGGCTCAGGATAGGAGGTTGTGGCGGGATAGGATTAGGGTATCTGATTGTAGGGGACCGGACGCGTAGATGATAGTAGCTCCGGTGGGGTGGGGGTGGGTTTTGGTTTTGGTGTGCTTGTCTGCAGGTTGTGCTTTTCTGGGATGTGACGGCATCTAGTGACGGCATCTAGCGCCCTTGGTGGGTTGAGGTATGTCTATACTCCTTGGTTATTTCGCTCTCCGACACATTTTCTCCTCCTTGGTTTTGGTTTGCATTCGTTTTCTCTATAAACTTTTTTTTCAAAAATTGTTTTGTGGGTCTTAAGGAATCGACCTCTCTATGGGTAGAAATACCGGTAGGGGTAAGGTTGCCTACAGCTGGATCTCCCCAAACCCCGCGAAAGCGGGACCCACACTGAGAGTTGTTGTTGTTGTTGTTGTATTCTTTTTTTCTCCTCTTCTTATTCTCTATGTGATGAGCTTGAATCTTTTTTATGTTCTTAGAGAAGGAGCTCATTGCTATTGCCAAATGGTTCATATGTTTTTTTTTAATTTTTGGCTTGCCATCGCTAAAGCTCATACATCATCCCAACTTTGAGCAATCGCTTGCGTGGAATGTCGAATAACTTGTCAGTTTGCCTCAATATTCTTTTCAAGAAGTTGTATCCGAAATCAATCACAAACCGTTTCCCTAAATTGGATCCTTTTTCAGACACGACTTCACTCTCACCCATCATGTGTACAATTCCAAAATGACAGGCTTTGTCTATTACCTCCATTTCTCTTTCCATCTCCTCCTCTTTAATCCTTGTGATTTCTTTATCATCATGGCCACTTTGAATGGAGTCAACCTCAGGCTCCTTATCATCGTGGTCGTGATGCTCTACTTGTTTCTTAGCTGGACGCATCCAAATATCATCCCTTATGAAGTCCTTCAACTTCTCAATTAGCATGCTCTCTATGCTTTCTTGCTCATCTCGTACCTCAATATACCCATACCTTGCCACACAACGAAAGACATATAGATCCCTTGGATACACTCTGCGGAAGAGAAATCGTTCCTCTACAGGTACCTTGCTGACGGGCAATGATTTGATAGATACAAAGACGACCACCGAGTGGAGGGCAGGGACATTCCCCACATAATGGTCGAAGATAGGAGGGATACCATGGACAAGCTCTGAGTAGAAGATTGCCAACCCAGGAAGGCGGGAAAAACTTTTCTGACTGACAATCTCCTTTACAGTTTCAGTTGATACTTTATTCTCCATCTCATAGTGGTACTTCTTTCTGTATGCATAGTTCCAGATGAACATTATTGCCATCAAGAAGGCCGCGAATGCCAATGGAAGGAATCCCCCGTGGGGAAACTTGTAGAGTACCGCACTGAGGTATACCAACTCTATCAACGTAAAAGTGCATGTGTATAATCGGATGAGTATTATATTTGTCTTCCATATCAGTATCATCACAAGCAGCATGAACATTGAGGTGATGAAAAGAACAAAAACCACAGCAATGCCTGCACAGATCAGCCTTTAGTCAGAAGACAATTGAACGTAATTCATGAGCCAAAGATTAGTGCACTACTGAAGTGAGGCGTGGTTTACCGTAGGCATTGCCAATCTTTTTAGTGGTTTTGAAGCCGAGTGTGACTAAAACACAGCATATCATAAGGAGGTAGTTGAACTCTGGGATATATACTTGGCCTTCAAATTTGTCCGATGTGTGAACGACTTTGACACGGGGGAAGCATCCTAGGGAAAGAGATTGCTGGATGATGGAGAATGTCCCAGAAATCATGGCTTGGCTTGCTATAATTGAGGCTAGAATAGCCACCGCAAACATTGGCCAGTACATAAGTTCTGCAAAAGTGGCAAAGTAACAGCAACCGCGTTAATAATGAATAATTTGTAATGTGATAGTGGGCCTAAATTTCACGATAAGTTTGTCATACTTGGTACTGAATCATATAAGGCACTTTGAAGGCTGTTAGGATGCATATATAGGTAAGCCGCTTGACCGGTGTAGGCTATCATAACTGCAGGATAAACAATACAACATGTGCTTAGCTGGATTGACCTCACTGAAAAATGCCCAAGATCTGCGAAAAGTGCTTCAGCTACTGTGGTATTCATACATAATAATGGATTAGCCAATTCCTTGTGCCAGTTTTTAAATTTTTGGCAAATTTCAACTATGCATTTTAGATGTGTTATTTTTTGAATGAGAGAGCTTCAGAAGCTTCTCTCTCTCGCTTTTCTTTTTGTCTCAGAAGTATCTATGGAAAGTGGCCATGGTGCAACTTAAACATGACAAGACAAACCTGTAATACACATGACCGTACTACCAAGGGAGATCCAAGCCTCTTTTCCGTTCCTCTTGAAATACTCAACGATTTCCCATGGATTTACAGCCCTAATTATGGTTGGATCGTATATGACAAAGTTGTAGATGCCTATGCCCGATATGAGTGCAACCCAAAGCAAGAGCACTGGAGAGAAGGTATATGCCACTTTGTCGGTCCCAAATCTTTGAAACCCAAAAAGCAAAATTAGGATGCCAGCTGCTATCCAAACCACAATATCTGCAAGACAAGGATAACATGTTAGAATGGCCTGACTTGAACTGTCTTGATTCTGCTGAATGAAATCGTTCAAGATTATCAAAAGAGGGTAACCAGCCTAAGCCCACCACATTGAGCCATGCCAAGCTTGGCTGTGCCCCTGGCTGTCAAACGGCCTAGACTAAACTGGCTACGCGAATCCATTGGCCACCGTACGCTTTCCATGTTTTTCGAGGAATTTGTCGAATTTAAAGGGTATGGCAAATTGGCTTTTGTAATAGTAACTTTTTACTCCTAAATTCGGACAGGCGGGTTAAATATGAGTCAGGTATATTCGAATTCGGGTAAAATATGGATCGGGTGTATTTCAGGTTCAGGTAAAATACGGATTGGTATATTTCGGTTTCACGGGTTTTGGATCAACCCAACGGGTATAGAGCGTCTTTTCTGTGAGTTATTTTTCTATTTTCAAAGTCAAAAATTCTGCATATTTATTACTCAAAATTGTCAATATTTAATGAAAAGACATAATGATTATAATTTCTCAAAAGAATATTAAAAACATTCAAACCTTTTATTATAATATATGAACATCTTGTATGGGCGGGTAAAGAATCAAGTCTCACTTAATTTTGGGTAGATCGAAAAGAAGGTTAATAGCGGGTCGACTAAAGGGTTGTAGCATTTTGACCGGTAATAACCTATTTAATAATTGAATATTTTTATTAACTAACTTACCGATGTCCAATCAGGTAAAACTTTATTAATGGGCAGACCCCAATATGAATACGGCTAGCTGTTTTCCTACAACTAGCATCATAGTTTAAGACTAGCTAAAAAGAAAACCAAATAAAATTGAATAAAAGAAGCACAAGATATTATCTTACAGTTATAACATCTGAAATTTAAATTACCACAAATTAATTAATTTAAAAAATAATGAGACATATTTGTCTAATTCAGTACATGATGGTATGATTTGCACATCTTTAATATTTGTCTTCTTTTAAATTAACTTTTTTTAAAAGATTAAATAGTTATTTCATGCAATTTTTTACCCATTTTTAATGTTTTTTCATTTAAAAGTTGTGTACGATATTATTTTTAGAGAATAGAGAAGAAAAAATAAGATTATTATGGCTTAATTTGTAATAGGCATAAAATGTCTTTTTAAACTATATACTTAATAAAAATGACCAACCATTATTATTAAGATGAATAAATTAGAGAAAAATCAAAAACTAAAGATATAATGTTCGGGTCAAGCGAGCGGATTCGGGTTCAGGTCGAGTTTGACCCGCCAATTTGCGGGTTTTTTGGGTTTGGTTTATTTCGAGTTCGAGTTTAGAAAATCATGTTCAAAAAATCCATAATTTTCGGACGGGTTCGGGTCGGATTTACGGGTCAGGTCAATTTTTGTCAGGTCTACCTAAAAAGTACTTCTTGGAAACTAGCTTTTTATTTACTTCTTTCTAGCAAACGACTAATTTCATTGAGTACCTTTTTTTTAGAAAGAATTAGTGCCAATACTTTACAAACAGCTAATTCAATACACCAACAACTTATTGCCAAACAAGCCTACCCAAAAAAAAAAAAAAAAAAAAAAAAAACATAAACACGCACACACGCAAATGGAATACTCTAGTGGAATTTAATTTGCCTTGTATTCTAAGAAAAAGTATGGGGCTTAAATTCTATTGGAGGCATGGATAACTTTTCATTCCTTGTCACCGTCGTCATTTTTCATTAGAATAAATATGTTCATGAATGATGCCCTTAGTTGGAATATTTATCTTCATAATACTTAAAACAAGACAGAAAATGACATCATGTATCTATATGTATCCTAAAAGGTTGTTTTGGTTGACGATTGTGGAACGAAACTTTATACGTACATAAGTCCCTTTTCTGGTATTTGATTGAGAAATTCAGGTACGAAAACTTATATCGAAAAGTATCAACTGCCCTTCCCAAACCTAAGGGACTTTATATGCCCATCTCCCTTAAGTTAAAAATGCATAACAATCAATAAACTAAAACAATAAAGTTGTTAAGTCTATGAAACGATATAAATATAAGACACCAATATGAGGGAACTGATGATTAATTAAGACTAACATAACAATATATGTAAAAACGAACATATAAAATTATGATAATGTAGTAAATGAAATAAGTAAATAGATTTTGTTACTAATAAAATTATCATAAAGACTACTATTAATAGTTAATGCTTTATAATTAATTAATAAATAATACTAGTAATACTAATTATCATTTATCCTTTGTAATTAGTAGTAATTAATAAATACTAACTAGTTACCCATTTATTGCATAACTGTGAATAGTTTTTTGTTAAGATGTTATATTTATTGGTAACAAAGAAAAGTGAATAATAATATTAATAATAATAATAATAATAACTGAAAAATAACATAAAAATAATCATTCTAGGAATATTTATCGTAATTATATTTAACATTTTATGTGTTTACATTAATAATTCATCATTGGTGTCTTTAAAAGGTAATCATTATTATTTTTAAATTCAATGAAATTTAATGACTAATAATTATATAATAACAATTACTGATCATAATTATTATAATAGTATTTATATAATGATTAGATTATCAACAATAGTAAAAGATTTAAAAAAACCAATAAGGCACTCAGCAAAATTAGCGATTTAGGTAGTGGATAACTGTTTAGGTAGTGAATATTAGTTTTATTTTAACTGTAAGCATATAGCTATTTAGATGAGCGGTTGAAATAGATGTATTCATTAAATTTAGCTACTAGGCTAGCTAATTAATGTAAATTGACATAAAATAATATAAATAATTTCTAAAGATAAAATTTTCAATAGTGTTTTTTAGGCAAAAAAATACAAGACACCGCATTTGAATTCTAAAAACTGATATTACTAACTTTTCAAAAATGTTACCTAAAATTCTAAATGATAGTTAAATTGCTGCTCCAAATGCTAGGTTACTGAACGCTAAAAATTAACTAATAATGCGCTACTCAAAACATTGTTGTAAAACACAACCCAAGTCTACAAAAACAAAAACGACTACGATACGTCAAACAACATTGTAGACTAAACCTAAGGGTATGGGTCACAACCTTCGTTTTCTTGATCGATGATAGTGTCCAAATGCTAACATGAGCCAAAGACAAGGCAACGGGAGTTACGACTCGATCACAGGTTACTGATAGTGTTAATCGCGCCCCTGAAGTCTAGGATATGAGGCAATCAAGCTGTCTCTTCTTTCTGAATGATAGACATGCATAAGGGCCGGGCCTACGGTTTTCCCTAGGATTGATAGGGTACTTATAAACTCTAAATGGTTGGAGAATTCCTTGAAAGTAAGGCTCTGCGCCACTTCGGATTTTAGACTCCAATTGTCAAATTCTTGATATCAAAATAGGGTGTCAACCTTTCTGTTACTTAATATGTGTGGTGCTCATGATGATTAATTTAATGTCTGTGGTAATGAGCAGTTGGATCGGAGTTTGGAGATCAGTGGAACTAAGATGTTTCAGGTTGTAGTTAAATTGAAAAGACTTTAAGGTGTTTTGAAGGGATTTAACAAGGCTCATCTTTTCAACTTGAAGTGCAGGCTACATAGGCTAGAGCTTATATGGAGGATATTTAGGGTATATCAAATGTTGATCCTACCAATGAAACACTTGTTCATCTAGAACTCTTGCTGTTAAGGAATTTAAAAAGAAGAATGAGGATATGTTGAGCCCCCCCCCCCCCCCCCCAAAAAAAAAAACAAATAGCCAAAGTTAATTGGCTTAAATATGGTGATACGAACACCGGGTAATTCCATACCTGTATGCGAGATAGACCTATGGTTTTGAGGAGGTTGGAGTTGTCTTTGTTAGATATTACTGAGCTTTGCTTGGTAATTCTTCTACTGTACGTTAACCAATGAAGTATATATCATATTATAATCGTCAGGGGATGAAGTATTTAACTAATGAGTAGCGCCGCTCTGTAATTGTAGCTATTATTGATGAGAAGATCAAAGTTGCAATATGGAGTATCACTCCAACTAATTACAAAACTTTCAAGACCTAATGATTTTTCCAGCCAATTCTTTAAGGACACTTGGAAGTGTTTGTGGCATGGATGTTATTGGTGCTATTAGGGATCACTTCAAGCAAAGCAAATTACATATAGGAAAAATGCGGAAATCATGGATACTTGAAGGAAGGATGGTAGTCGGTGTGGGACTACACGACAAATGCAAATGCAAATCAAAGTAGGTCTTAGAGGCCATAGTTAAGACTAAAGATGCTCCAAGGAATGGTTGCAACATTAGTTCAGGAAGATGGCAGATTGTTATAAGTAGCAAATTATTGCTAATAATGTTTGTATGCTTTGCTTCCAATAGGTGGAGGGTAGAGATCATTTGTTTAATTGTGCACAGCTCGGAAGCCCTACATCAACTGAGTGCATGAACTAGGCTTGCATCTAGGTGTAAGGTTGGGCTAGTGAAGAATAAAGTTATGCGTTTAATGATGATTTCCTTCGTTTATGCAATTTGGATAGAGAAATGCAAGGATGCACAGAGAAGCTCACACCAGCGCTGCACAATGAAGTGGACATTGCAGAAAACGGGATTGTGTATAGCTAAGGAAAAGGAGAAGCAGATGGCATTACAATTCAGAACAGAAATAATAGTTGTGGGTGGGCTTTAGATGTACTTTTGGTGAATTATTAATAAAATGAAATTTTACTTGCTAACCCCAAAAAGAAAAAAAACAACAATGAGAAGCGTTCTTGGATTCGAATAAAGTCAATATCGAAGGTACTGGATGCCAACAATCCATACTTACCAAATAGTGCTTGCTAGTACCTTGAATATGAGGGCATTCAATTTTCATATATTATATTAAATTAGATATTGCAAAACATTGATGTTCAACATTTGCTTCAACAACATTATCAATTTGTAGAAATTATTGTCTGTTTATTCTTTTTGCTTGTACAGCTTAGCATAGGTAGTTAGAGTTTGTTATGCAAGTTGCAGGTTGTTAGATGGTTAGGCTATCATTCAGTTTTCTTTCCTTATTCTCATTTTAGCTCCTCTGTATATAAGTTCCTAGCGTGAGCTGCATAATACACACATACAACATTACCTCTATTCTATCTCCATTAATGGAGACTCAATTTTCTTCTCTCTCTTTAAATTTCTTCATGGTATCAGAGCAGTGTTCATCCTAATTTGATTTTCTTGATTTCTGATCAGTTGCTTCGTTCATCAACTGATCTAGCTTATGATCATTGAACTGTATCTCTCCTCCTCTTCGATTAACAGCCAATCAAGATTGTACTAAGAACAATTCAGAAATCTTTGGAGTTCATTCTTGATTTGAAGATTTATCAAATCTTTCAAGATTTGCTGAAGTCTGGTTTAGCATTTGATCGATACTGACAGAGATCAGTGTTCTTGAATTCTGAACTCTACCATGACGACTGAAGGAAATGGACAAATCCATGGTGATCCTCTATCTCTGTGTGGATATGATCATCCGGGATCCATGCTAACTAATAAGCCATTCAATGGAGACAATTACGTTGGATGGAGCAATTCAATTCATATGGCTCTAGAAGCTAAGCTGAAGCTCGGATTTGTTGACGGCTCGTGTGCTAAACCTGATGCCACCTCCACTGATTTTCAGAGATGGATCAGATGTGATTATATGGTACGATGTTGGTTACTCAACTCCATTGTTCCTGAAATTGCTGAATGTCTTGTATATGTTCAATCTGCTAAAGAACTATGGGATGAATTGGCTGAAAGATATGGTGAAGCTAATGAACCTCTGATCTATCAACTGCATCGAGATATGACATTGTTAATGCAAAACAATGATCCATTGACTGTATATTTTAACAAAATAAAGAAGGTTTGGGATGAGTTACAAGCTGTTGATCCCATTCCTCAGTGCACCTGTGGAATCATAAGCAAGTGTACATGTCACTTGACCAAAAGATTAGCTGACATGGAGTCCAGGTTGAGGTTGATGCAATTTTTAATGGGACTGAACTCTGGGTATGAAGTTGTGAGGAGTCAAATATTGGCAATGGACCCTCTACCATCTGTGAACAAGGCTTATTACTTGATCCAGAGAGTAGAGAAGCAGAGAAAGGTGTCTGATGTTATTAACATCAGAAATGAAGTTGATGCATGTGCTGTTCAAAAACAACACATCAATAAGAACTTTAACAATGTTTCTTACAACAAGAAGGAAGGAAGGGATTCAAAAAAAGGCAAATAAGACAAATTTTGTGATTTTTGCAAAGTAAAGGGACACACAAAGGATCAATGCTTCAAGATACATGGTTACCCAGATTGGTACAAAGAGAAGTATGGAGGCAAGATGGCTGCTCAAGTGTCTATTCAAGAAATATCACCTGAGCCTATTATGGATAACCCATTACAAATCTCTGAGGAGCAGAGCACATCCCGGAATGAAGTCAATAATGCTCTAGTCAGTGATGCTAGCCAAGAAGTTTTGAAGGCTCTTAAGGGCAAGCAAATCATGCCTGGTGAATCTGCCTTCGTAGGTAATGCATTTGTTGCATCTTCATGTTTTAATAACTCTGAACATGTGCATGACAAAGTGTCTAATTGGATAATAGACACTGGAGCCTCGGATCATATGACTCCTTTCATACAACTTTTGACTTCCAAAATCACTTTAGCCAGGCCTATTATACTTAGCTTACTAGATGGCAGTGTCAAGACTGGGAATACAATTGGAGATGTTGTACTGTCTCCTAGGTTAACGTTGAAAGGAGTATTATATGTGCCTGATTTCAAGCATAATTTGCTATCTGTTAGCAAGGTTATTGATGACCTGAGATTGGTTGCCACCTTCGACTACAATAGATGTGTTTTACAGGATCCTATTACTAAAGCTTGCCTTACTGATGGGGCTAAAGCTGGTGGTTTATATAGACTACAAGCTCAGGACAGTAAGGTCAGCACAGGAGTTACAGTTGCTGAAAACAGGACATATTTTACTGGACACACCATTATAGCAGGTAGAGGGACCATAATAAAGGATGTTGAAGATATTCGTCTAGTCCATGCTAGACTAGGACATGCGTCCATGTCAAAAATGTGTCACATAGATAATATTAGGCCTAAGTCTTGTTCTGATTTTATCTGTGAAACCTGTCAGATGGCTAAGTTTCATAGATTGTCTTTTACTCAAAGTGATTCTATTGCTAGTTGCCTTTCGAACTTGTTCACATGGATCTATGGGGATCATATAAGACTCTCGATATTACTGGTGCCTCTTATTTTCTAACTGTTGTTGATGATCATACCAGATTTACCTAGGTATACTTGATACAAAATAAGATGCAAGTTCCAAAGTATGTTAAGAACTTCTTTGCCTATGTTCAAACTTAATTTCAGGGTGTTATTAAACACCTTAGAATAGACAATGGTACTGAATTTTTCCAGGACTATTGTAGTCAACTGTTTAGAGAGCTTGGTGTCATTCACCAAAGAAGTGCGCCCCAAACTCCTCAGCACAATGCAAGAGTTGAAAGAAAACATCGACACCTAATTGAGACAGCTAGAGCTATGAAGTTACATGCAAATCTGCCATCTAAATTTTGGGGTTCTTGCATACTAGCTGCTGCACATGTTATAAACAGATTGCCCACTGCCATTTTACAATGGAAAACGCCCTTTGAATGCTTGCACCATCAGCCAGTCGACATTGTTGACTTGAGGGTGTTAGGCTGCCTTTGTTTTGCTCTTAATTTGTCAAACCATGATAAATTTTCATCCAAGGCCAAGAAATGCATCTTTCTTGGTTATCCCCCTAGGCAGAATGGCTACCAATTATATGATTTGCAGAATCACAAAGTCATTGTGAGCAGGCACGTCAAATTTGTTGAAAATACTTCTCCCTACAAGCAAGATTCATCTCCTGTTTTACATACCACTGAAATTTCCACTGAAAATGATGTTGCCCCTATTCCTATTCCCGCTTTTGATGATTTTTCAGATGTTTCTAATGACCATCCCAATCCACATATGAGTAGTTCATCCCCTGAATTGACTACTGCAGTATCCAATACAAGGTCTCCTTCTACCTCTCCTGAAATTGTTATACAGTCTCCTCAAATTACTCCCCTAAGAAGGTCTTGTAGACCTTCTAAGAAACCAGCATGGCTACAAGACTTTGCATGTCTTGCAACTACTTTGTATCCTCTATTCAACCCTTAAGATTTCAAACATCTCAGCCCTAAATATGTGGCATCACTCAATAATGTGATGAGTGTGTATGATCCTTCCACGTATCACCAAGCTAAAACAGACCCTAGGTGGGTTGAAGCTATGGATAAAGAAATTGCAGCTCTTGAAGCTAATGACTCACGGGAAGTTACTACATTGCCCAAAGAGAAAAGAGCTATTAGCTCAAGATGGGTTTACAAAATTAAATACAAGGCTAATGGCACAGTTGAAAGGTTCAAGGCTCAGTTTGTAGTGCGCGGGTTTGATCAGATCAAAGACAAAGACTATAAGCACACATTTTCTCCAGTGGCCAAGATTACCACCGTCAGGTTACTCATTGCTCTTGCTACAGCAAAGGTCTGGCCAGTCCATCAGCTTGATACAAACAATGCATTCTTGCATGGATGTTTGGACGAAGAAGTATATATTACACCTCCTAAAGGGTACACTACAGCTGCTGGTAAAGTATGCAAACTAAAGAAATCATTATATAGTCTCTCAAACAGGCATCCAGACAATGGAACAAAGAATTTTCCCAATTTCTGATCAAGCATGGTTTTACACAATCCAAGCACGATTATTCATTATTCACTAAGGGGTGTGCTGATCTATTTGTAGCAGTGCTTGAATATGTTGATTATGTTCTCATCATAGGCCCTAATGAAAAGGATATTCTAGATCTTAAACACGCATTGGATCAAGCTTTCACTATCAAAGATCTTAGTTTTATGCGTTATTTCCTTGGCATTGAAATGTCCAGATCATGCCATGGTACATTCCTCAATCAAAGGAAGTATATTTTGGACATTCTATCTGATACTAGTTTGATAGCTTCTAAACCTACATAGATCCCTCTACCTGCAGGACACACCTTATCTATAGATTATGGTGCTCTTCTTCCTTATCCAGAAAAATATCGAAGATTGGTTGGAAGGTTGTTATATCTTAACATTACTAGGCCTAACATTTCTCACTCTGTTTAATAATTAAGTCAATTCTTAAGTGCTCCCAGAGAGCCTCATATGCAAGTAGCACTTCACTTGTTAAAATATTTTAAAGGCACTATTAACTGTGGTTTGTTTTACCCTGCCAATACAGCTCTTACTTTACAGGGATACAGTGATGCAGATTGGGACAAATGCCCTTTTAGCAGAAAATCCCTTATAGGGTACTGCATTTTTCTTAACAATTGCTTGGTTTCCTGGAAAACCAAGAAGCAGAAGACTACCTCTAAATCATCAGCTGAATCTGAATACAGAGCCATGTCTTACACCACTAGTAAGTTAGTGTGGATTGCTAGCGTAATGAAGGATTTGCACATACCTGTTTCCTACCCCGTGACCTTATTCTATGATAATAAGGCTGCCCAGTACATTGCCGCCAACCCCAGTCTTTCATAATCGAACTAAGCATCTTGATCTTGATTGCCATTGCATCAGAGATAAGGTGCAAGATGTTTTTCTTTAGACTTTTCAAGTCAAGTCTCAGCTACAGTTGGCCGATTTGATGACCAAGACACTTCTTCCCAACATCACTACCTCAGTGTCAAGTTGGGCCTTGTGCATTCTACCCAAGTCCCACTTGGGGGGGGGGGGGGATGAAGAAATTATTGTCTATTTATTCTTTTTGCTTGTACAGCTCAGCATAGGTAGTTAGAGTTTGTTATGCAAGTTGCAGGTTGTTAGATGGTTAGTTAGGCTATCATTTAGTTTTCTTTCCTTATTCTCATTTTAGCTCCTCTATATATAAGTTCCTAGCGTGGAGTTGCATAATATACACATACAGCATTACCTCTATTCTATCTCCATTAATGGAGACTTAATTTTCTTCTCTCTCTTTAAATTTCTTCACAATTAAATTGGGCATAGTTGTAAGAAGTGGTACCCATTTAAAAATTGAAACTAGAGAGAAGAAAAAGTGGGGTAGGTGGTTGTACCGCCATTGAAGATTTTCGAAATACTCCTTGCGGTCTTCAAACCACCAACTGCTGATAACACTGGAATTAGTTAAATAGTAATTCAGTTAGTTACAAATCTCTCCGCCCTATTCATAATTAATAATATTTTAATTTGTACTACTTTAAGAAACCAATTCACAAGGGAATTTGGAAGGATGACATTGGGCTTCGAACCTAATCTAGACTAGCATACTCACTAGTCCCTTCGTATCTAGAGCATCTACATCGCAATGATTTTTTGAGAGTCTTAAGTGAGAGAAAATACGACATGTGATGTGGGAGGGTAAATTATAGGGTTTTAGGTCAAACTATCTATCATATTTTGAGGAGTACACACTCTTAAAAATTATATTAATAAAATATATTAAGATAGTCTAAATGATTAATACACGTAGGAAGTAATATATATATGTCAAATGAAAGCACACATTCCACATTAGCATTTGTCAACTTAGGTGACTAGGAGGGGAACCGAGTGCTTCAGAAAAACTTAAGCCGTAAAATTGGAACTCTCAATAATCCATTACCTTTCGTATCTTTGTTTTTTGTAAGATAATTAAGGATAAAAAAAGTAAATGTCTTACATGTGTGATTTATGCTGATTTGTAGGATAAAAAACCGCTGTTTCAAATGTAGCTCAATGCATTCTGTGCACTATCCTATACAGTGAAAAGTTTGATATTCTTAATGTTATTTTTTTTCAAAAAAAAACCGATACAGTTCCCACACTTTGTTTGTGAACTACTAATACTTTTATAAGTAATAAGTGATAAATATGCTGAGCTTATAGAATGGATATAATAAGTTGCCGACAAAGAAGGCACTCAAAATTCCTTGGAGCGGCTTCAAACCCACAAAATTAAAATATGTGTGCCCCATATTTTACCTAAATCTCAAATATAGTCGACATGTATGATCGTATTCAACCCATCGACCCGAGTTGACAGGTGTAGCTGCCAACTATATCATCCGCTATTAAACTTCGCAAAGTTTTATCCAATCTTTAATCGACCGAACTAGATAGAAAATTTTAGTTTTTAAACACAATTTTCTCTACAAGATCTAGAAAAACGTTTAACATTAGTAAGTCAACTGAAATCTAAACATGTTCGACCCAAAGGATCAGGATAATAAAAACAATAGTTTTATATTTGCCAGTCTATGAAATGTTGACTGCATGCCATATTCATATTGTTTGATTTTTCTTTTATCTTTTCCCTCTTAATGATAATGATTCTTCATTGTATTGCATAGTTTATCTAAGACTTCGCCTGGCTATCACCTTGCTTTGCAAGCAAACATTAATACTCTTCCTTTCTCATCTCTGTTTTGATAATAACTTCATATAAAAATTATACATGGCATAGTCTCAACTAAATGGCATGCAATGGCCTGAATCAAATAGTTTGTGATTTTTAATGAAATAAAAATATTCAAGACAAATATTAAAAATGCACTAGTTATACTGTCATTGAAGTAAATATATCTAATTATATTTTAAATAATATTAATTTTTAGCTACAATAATTTAAGACTTTGATGTTATAGTTAATAATAATAATTGTAGTTTTTTGTATTTCTAGTTACCTTGTGTTTTTTGTTCTAGTTCTGATTATACTCAAATCCTGACACTTGGATGAGCAATGGGCTAGGCTTTCCTTCGTAAGCAAATAGGCTGAGTAGGTCCGACGCAGGGTAATCCTTTTTTTAAAAAAAAAAAAAACCCATTTTAAAATAGATCATTTGTGCATAAAAAAAACCTCCCTCTATAATCACTGTTACTTATAAATTGTTGGTAATAAATTGATTAATTGTGACATGTCAAATGGTCATTAATGGATTAACTCAGTATTACTAGGGCTATTGTTGACTAGACCATGTATTAACCTTTTTTAATTCAGCCGAGCAGGTACCCAATCCCACGTAACGCTTATATCATAATGAAAATTTTAAATATTTTAAATATTTTTTAAGACAATACAATTACAATATGTTTTTCATTAAATATGGCCAATTTTTATGTAATAATTATGTTGAATTTTTGTGCTTGATGAAAGAAATTAGCTAATAAAAGAAACACTCTGAACTCACTGAGTCAACTGAATACTGAGAAATTAAAATGCACCTAGTGGCCTGTATTTTACTTGAATCCAGATATACTATACCCATATTTTTACCTCCATACTTAAATTGATAGGTTTACGTGCAACAATTAGAGTTGGTCAAAGCTGACTTGATACAATTACTGACTCGAAACTGATGCGTAATTAAGTAGATTTGGGTACAAATTTTCAACCCATTTAATAAAATGGGTTGACACATTCAACATATTAAATAAATGGGTTATGTCAAGTCAAAGTTCTCGATACAAAAAAATATATATTTAACTCATTTAGTTAAATGGATTAAAAAAGGTGAGTCCATTTACCCATGTACCCTGTTTTTGATAATTAACAACACAAAAAATTAAAAATAATTTTAAAATGTAAATTATGATGAATTGCATGAACTTTGGTCAATAATTAGACAATGTTGTATGCAAACGTATTTTTAATGTTAAGTAATTATGTATTATTAGAAAATTTTAATTGGATAAATAGATAATTAGGTTACTGAACTTGACTGGTTTATCTTAAATGGATTAAACGAGTTAACCCGTTTAAAAATTAAATAGATAGATGTCAAGATTTTTCAACCCATTTAATAAATGGGTAAGATTCAAATTGAGGAATTTTTGACTCGTTTAAATTTGACATGAACACAAATCAAATTCGATCTGACCTATTTCTCAGCTTTAGCTACAATAGACTTCACCAAGGGAGTAAATGAAATTTTCTCATTGGGAAAGAAGTATAATTGGAAATGAGATAGCCAAAATTTGCAAAGTAGCTTTTAATGACCTTTATTTCGCTCAGTCTGCAACCCTAGTGAATTCTTAGCCTCCATAATTGGAGTTAACTGTGTCTGATACCTACACCTGATGGAACTACCATAAGTGAGTTTGCTGATCCACCAAAGTAATGAGTTTTTTTGTTCAAAACTTTTTTCTAAAAAAAAAATAGACTGAGAATGTAACAGCTAATAATTCTTATATTTAATATCTAAAGTTTTGAACTGAAATCGCATGCTTGAGACAGCATCAAAATTCTTTGAACAAGCCTCTTTCTCCCCATTGGCTTATGTGCACCCAGTTTCTATCTCCTTGTATTTCAATTTTCCCACGTTGCCTGGCTTCAATTCTTCTAAAACGGCTTAATTTCCGATTGGCCATTGTTGCGATATTGCCCATCCATTCCCTCTCTCTCCTCTTTCAACCCTCTCCCTTCTTTCTTTCCCTTTAATGATGGGACAAACTCTTTTATTCTCATCACTTGCATTCCCTTCGTTACAGTATATAATTTATTTTGGGTCTTCAATCATTATTTTAAAGTATTGGTTTTGTTAGTTTTTAAACATAGTATCATAGTCTTTCTAAAATATAGATGATCTTATATTCGAATCTCAACAATCCTCATATTAATTTATTGCGCAAGTTTTAAAAAGACCCTTTGCAGCATCTACTTTTCAAACTCAAAAGACATTCATACGAGGGAGCGTATTAGAGTGTATATAACCTCTATTCGGTCTTCACCCATCATCTCAAGTTGTTGGTTAAGATGTTGCTAACTAAAAAGTCTCTGGTTTAAATCTCAAAAGCCCTGTATTGAATATTGTGCAAGACAAGTTGGAGCATTTGCAGCAGTTCTACTTCAAGTTTAAAAGGTATTCATATGAGATAAGTAAAATATAAAATCAATTCCAATCCTTCAAGTATTAGTTTAAGCATTTGATTGAGAGTTTTTGTAACACTCTCCATTAATTTCCTCTCGTTGTCTTCCCTCAAGCTCCAAAACGTGCACTCTCGATCAATGCCATTTCATCCCCATTTGCTTTAGTAAGCTGCTTCGGCATTTTCGATTCATATCCCCCGCTCTTTCTACTGACGTCCCTTTCCTCCACCAACATTTTCCCTGCTCTCTTAGATCACCAAACTCAATTGCATTGCCCAAACCATGATACACACAAATCACAATACAATGTCCTCGATCAGTAATTCTAACGGCAAAAGAAATAAGGAACTGCTCATGAATTTTTGCAATTAGGCAAATTCTCCGATGACATTGATTAGGATAACTTTATTCGATTATTGAACATCTCCCATGGATGAAATCTTAAATGCCAAAAAAAAGCTATGCCTATATGGATCTGGCAATCTGTTAGATACCGAACTTAGATGTACGATTGTCGACAAAAATCTCCAGCGACTTAGAATCCTCCATCGTATCATGAACGAGTCAAGGAAGGTGGGTACTTTACATAAGCCTAAATCTGCCGCGCGCCCTCCACATCAGTACTACATCAACCTCGACATTGGGCAACTTCTCGTGTGTGCATGGAAGTACATGCTCCTATGGCCACGTGTATATATTTTTAATGCGTGTATTTATCATATATTAAGTTTCTTTAATATGAATTTACTAATGTAACTCTTGAGATTATACGTTCTGAAGAGCATGATATAAGTATTGTTGACATTGGGAGTGCCAATAGCTGGGTCTAGTGATCAGCCTACTACGAATGCTACTCATAATTGACCTGATATGATTTTCGACTTGCTTACCTCCTCCGGATTCATCTCCCTCCTTTGCAACTTGCCTAACTGTAGAGCTCTAGACTTTCTGATTTTCAACCTGGTTAGCTGCTTCTTTTATCTGCACCATTAATGGCCTCTCCTCCGATGCCATTGCCAAGCACTCTTAGCTCTTACCCTAAGTCTTGCCCTAATATGAGCTCTTGTAATTTCAATTGCGAAGGATAATCTCCGCTGGCTGCTTAGATAAAAGTTTGAGCGAGAGCTAATTGAGTTTGTCTTGATTTTAGTAACTTCAATATGTGTCATTGGATTGATCTAGATCATACGTAGGAGAAAGGGACTTGAATTTTGAGGGTGATTCTGATTGTCAAACGATCCAGCATTAGGGTTTACGTTTGGGCAGAATTGTTACTAGGGGTTTCACAACAATTTAGAATTGAGAGTATGTTAATCACTTCAAGTGGTTTTTTAACATCGTTAGTGACTTAATATTATTCTTTGCACTTGTTCAAAATGAAGGGGCATCATTTAGATTTCAAGATATTCTTGTTTGCAGAATGAAATCGGCAAAAACATGAGGCACCAAATGGAATTTTTTCTAAATTTTCTCATTTACAAGTTGAACCAAAAAACTTTTATATTAGGAATCCAAACTGGCCTTAACTTTTCATCTGGTACCTAATTCTACCCCATTACAAGCTCTGTCCAAATGGCTCCTAGGAAGACCAAAAATAAGGTAGCAAAATTACTTAGATCCCTCTAAAAACCTTAATATCAATTCAAAGGCTTAAACTAATAATTGAATTTTCTATTTAAAAAAAAACTAATAATTGAATTCAAGTGTTAGACTTATATTGCATGCTCTACTAATAATAAGTACTCCGATCCCATCATCACATGATGTTAGATATTCAAGAAGAAATTGGCAGTATACTAATTTGTCAAGTGCAAAAAGCATCATGAGAGTTTGGAATGATATAGAGATAGAGAACCTGAGATACAAGGGGTGAGGACACCATGTCCTATGACCAATGAAGTTGCAAGCATGGTAAAAATCAACAGAAAGAACTTGGCAATTCTGCTGTTTTCTAGGCCGCTTCTGAAATTTGAACACCACCCTAAATGTCTGCTTGGCAACTCAAGTTTGTAATTTGACACTTCTTGATCTTCCGGTTGTTTGTTTGGGAGCATACCAATCTTCGCGTGTCTACATAAAAGAGAATACAAGGCAAATGTTCCACCTATGTGTACGAAAACAAAAACAGCAACTGAGACCTAATAAAAAGGCTATTATATTTACCTATTACACAGCCACCCCCTTATCGACAACCAAAAAAAAGCTCTTATATGGATAACTAATAAAATTACAGTTTAAATATATTTATATATGAAAGGGAGCCTTAGAGCAACGGTAAGATTGTCTCCGTGTGACAAAAAGGTCACGGGCTCGAGTCTTGGAATCAGCCACTGACAAAGTCACGGTAGACTGCCTACAATTTACTCCATTGGGGTGTGGGGCCCTTCTCCGAACCCTACGTGAACGCGGGATGCTTGTGCACTGGACTACCTTTTTTAAATATATGCTATTAGTTATTTTGCACATTCCCAGAAAATTATTTTATACTAGAATGCATTTCATGAGGGAAAAAAAAAAGTAAGAACTACAGTCGTTATAAAGGCAAAAACAATTCCAACGTTAATGATTTTTAAGATTGAGTCATGCAATCCAAAGAAATGTGAATAAAAATGACTTTGTACAATATAAACAATCAATACCGATAAAAAGAATTCTACTAAAGAAATATAAAAAAAATCAATACCGAAATAGAGAATTCTACTAAAGAAATATAAACAAATGAGACACAGTTCTGATTATTAATTTGATATGAATCACCAAAATCAATTGACAAAAATATTAGAGAAAGCAAAAAAAAAAAAACATACCATTTCCGTTGACGTGTGCCTTAGGACAATGAGGACGTACTTCACCAATGTCAAAATGGTAATTGTGTAATAAATTATAGAAAGAGTTCCTATAATATCCTTACGATGCTTAATACCACCTGCGAAAACGGTATCATACACATACAGTGGCGATGTACCAAGGTCACCATACACCACTCCGATGCTTTGGAATGCTAGCATCATCACCACTCTCCAATTTGCATCCTGATTTATACATAAGATCGGTTTTCAATCAAAATTAAGGTTGTTACTCACTAGCTATTAAAAAGTATTTTAGCAAAGAATTTTAAACCAATTCATCAGTTAAGAAATCTATTTTAAAATGAAATTTTTGCTAGGCATGGTGCAAGATTTAATTTGTACAATATATCGTACTACCAAAGGTAAATATTTTAGGGAGAAATATATATATTTTGTTAATTATCCATGTGAATGTATCTCCCTAAATTTTTTTTTTTTAAATCACCATGCGTGTATTACATGATTCGTGAGAGCATATAGTTTTAGAGTATAATATGAAAATTGCAGAGTAAGAGTTGGCAAAAACAAGTGATTTGCTGTAGACATATTACCATGGTTTGTTGTAAATAATTGATATTGTGGTTCAAAAATCACCTACCAATAATGTTATTTTTAATAGAAAAGAGAGATTCATTAATTAAAAGTCATATGGTATCTACATTAAAGCTCATTGATAAGAAGTCTAAAATATCAAAATGAATATTCGTAAGCTAATGATAGTCATTGCAAATCTTCCAACATTTTTTGTGCTTGTCTGATGGTAGGTGGGCCCTTCCCTCCCATGCTTTTTATTTGCAGGACTACTCAGCGAGTGTTTGCTGGCCTAGATCTAAGGTTTATTTGCCGATAATCACTAACCCAAAATCTCAATCTTTTTCTCCTATTTTTGTGAATGGTTGCATGGTGCAAAATCCGGTCGTAGGAAGTATTTGATTACATTCTCATGATATTAAATTGAGTTTGTAACATATGTACATTTGGTTATGCAAACGTGGCTTATTTGAGTTGAAATCCAATCTCGTTAGCCTCTGTACCGAAGTTTAGGAAAAGGAAAATAAGAAAAGTGCAAACGCGATAAAAGGGGAGAGAATTAAGTGGGACGTAATAAGAAATACCTTGTCACCGCCAACGCCATAGGCACGGACATGGTCGCCTCTAAGGCGAGTAGATTCGATGTCGAGGGAATCATGACGATATAGCGTGTGCGTCTTAAAACTTACATGTACTTCTTCCTTTGGCATTTCAGAATGTGTTTCTTAATTTTCGGTTGAGAAGTTCTTTTGCCTCGCGAGATTAACAAAGGGAATTAAGTAGAAATAGAGTTTTTATTTTTTCTTTTTCTATGAAAGAAAATAGAGTAAAACTTTACAGAGACAATGAGGAAGTAGGCAAGAGAGTGAAAGAGATTTAAGTGGGAGAATTGTTGGGGTGATGGAGAATTTAAAGGTTGAAACACAGGAAGTCACTTATAGACAGAGCGAAGGCTTTAATTTGCAAAGTTTCAGGCTTTTTTGATTCCGTAGTTAACTCATCTCAAGGACCTCGTAAAAATGATTTCTAAGCTAAAAATTATATGCACCATAGGGATACAAATGTAATTAAAAAAAGCATGCCAACAAATTACTGATCAATAATTTCGTAAGTGTTTGATGAGAAATAATGAATTGTCAATGTATTTTCTTTAATATTTAGAAAAATGAAAAAAAATTGAGTGCCAAAAGCAATTTCCTAGCTAAAAGTTACGTGACACAGGGGAAGTATAATATAACCCCATGAAAAATGCGTCTCTTTGACATGATAGATTATATCTAAAGAAACTTTATTAGAACAACATGAATTTCAATTGTTGACTCACTTTCTAATAAGTGAACTTTATAAGATTAGATCTAGATGTGTTTGGTGCTTGATAGCTAGGCTGGTACCATAATTATATGAAAAGTTGTGCCAAAATGAGAAGGAAAAAATTAAATCCAAACCACAAATCGAACCAAGGCAGAAGTCAAAACTCATACCATGATAACCCTAACCTTTCACCGTGCGGAATACCACACCGCGGCTACGATAATTCCCAATCTACTGCAATGCATTTGCCCAGCCCAACACAACACTTCTCAAGCTTGGTCTTCCTTCGGCTAGTCCAAACGAACCCGCATCCTCTTCATCCGTTGCAACCCAACCCAATTCCAGGAAGGACCACCCTCCTGCCTCACCCTTGAGCTGGTTTCTGATCCATTTCTGCTTGTATCAATGTTCATCCTATGGAGGCACAATATCCACGCATGGCATTTTGAACCAAAAACTATTCTATCTCTTAGCTTGTCTTGACTGGGTCTCAACAAGTACGAGGTGGGATTGCCCCTTAATCACTCATGCGCCCAACTTGCCAATACGATTGGCAATGTCCCTTGGTCGTGACAGGGTCACGCGGGACAATCCTTTGGTCGTGACGGGGTCACACGGGATAGCCCTTGGTCGTGACAGAGTCACACAGGCTAATGTCGAGGTAGATTCCTTGACTAGACAATGGGTGGGCGTTGTCCCGGACGCATGAATAAATGACTACGGTGTTGTGCGAAGACAGCAAGCACCATGGTGGTGCTAGGCATGCCTATAGCCCGGGTGTTGTGCGACAACATTCAGTGCCTATGGTGGTGCGAATTATGCTAGATGTACTCTTAGGGTGGATGAAGACACCTACATGGCATATCTGAGTTGGTTGCTTGGAAAGACGGGAGTGGTAACCCTTTGTTTACGTCCACGTTTGGTTAGACTAAGCTTAATGATGGTTCCATAAGTTATGTCGATGGTTTCGGTAAGCTGTGACCTGGCAAGTCGTAGCTAAGCCTCGGGTAGGCTTAAACTAAGCTAAACTAAGGGTGGACTTAGCTAAACAAGCTAAACGGGACTCAGCTAAGTGTGGAACTTGGCAGGGAAAGCTAGCTGGGCAGCCCATGGGACCTCCCAACTAGACTGCCGTAGCTCCCAATCGTGGCAGCTAGGTAAGCAGCCTAGTTAGGCAGGCAGCCTGCCTGAACAGGCGCAAGCATGAACAACGCTGTCCCAAGGACGCGTTTGCTCGCTGAGCACCCTATCCTAAATAGGCATCTTGCCCCAGCAGGCGCGCCTATTGACCAGGCACCTCTGCCTGGATAGGGCAGGGCACCCCCTCGCTGGGTAGCCACGAATTGAAAGGACATGTCCATTGGGGACATGGCGGTTGGACGTGTCAAGCGACATACCTTTTCACTGGCATCGCTACACGAGGGACAAGACATGACTATGTAAAGCGAGGAGCATGCGGACACCCAAAGCAAGGCAAGGCTTCAGGGAAAGGACACATCGCTTGGCGAAGAGACATGACCTTTGCCTAAGTAGTGGGGGTTGTCCATGCTCATTTCTCTATAAATAGCATGCCTCCCCTTGGAGTTGGCAATGACATCTTGGCATCAGAAAATTGTGTGGGCTTAGCACGAAAAATATTTGTACTCGGCTAGGCAAAGTGTAACCCGATAATTTAAAGGGATCACTTGAGTCGAGGTGTCTTGTACCCAAAAGTCCCATTATTAATAAAAGAAGCATTGGTGGTCGGACTTGTCTTGTTGTCTTTGTGTGTGCTTGCTTTATTCTCACAACCTTTGATTGGGTTTTGAGTACGCTGAGTTGAGTTGTGGACTTGAATGTCGAACAGTGGAAACCCAAGCAAAAAGTAGTCAAAAAATTTTCTCGTTACACTTACCATGTGTGTGGGCTCCGTAAATTCATTAATGGGCTCAAGTAAGCTTCTTCTGTTTTGGTACCATAATTTATCTTTTGGTTATTGGCTTCACAAATAGCACCACAAATGCCTATGTGTTTCTTTATTGTTCCAGCATGCAGCTATTAGTCCTTCTTTTATATATATGTTGATGATATTATTTTCACTAGTAACTCGTCTCTCGTTCTTTTTCATTTTATTTGTCCATTGTTCATTCAGGCCTTGTTCTTTTTGTTGATAAATCTCAATTTACCAATTTCAATTCGCTTCACCAACTTCAAAAAAATTACTAACTTCAAACCACTTCAACCAGTTTCAACCCACTTCAATCCACTTCAACCCATTTCAGCCCACTTTTCACTATTTTAACCAACTTCTACTCATCATATTATAAAAAATTCAACCCATTTAACATATTTCAACCCACTTCAATAAACAAATATTTACTTCAACCCACTTCTACTAATCTTAATCAACTTCATTAATTTTCCAACCTATATCCCCCAGCAAAAAGAACAGGCCCTTAGTGTCAAAAAAAAAAGACTAGGGTGATGCGAATGATTTCCTTATGGAACAAGTTGTATGATATAGTTGGATTGTTTCTTTCCAAACCCAAACATATTTATTATCTTGTTCATAAATTTCAATTGCATGTTGTCAAATTGGCCCATACATCACTTCCTTCCAGGGCCATATTATCAATATTAGATATGGAGTTACTTCATGACCCTGATGATCATCAAAGTATGGTTAGGGGATTGGTATTTAACTTTGATTGGTTATGTTGTACACTTGGTATCTCAGTTTACGTACGCTCTTCGCACTTCCCACGTCGTTGCTATTTGCTATTTTGATAGATACTGCCAATCATGGGCCCTTCCCAATGAAAGCGCACTCCCAGGATCTTGTCCTTGCTTACTATAGTGCTACTTGGGCTCGTTATTCTAACTCTTCCTGATTGACTACTGAGTATTCCATACTCCTTGGCCCTAATCTCATTTCTGGGCGTTCAAAAAAAGAACCAATTGTTCAACGTCTTCAATTGGAGCACAACACTATGCGATTGCTTATGCCCGTGGCAGACCCACGGTCTAAATCATGGATTGTCGAACTATACTATACAGTATAACTAATATTTGTCTAATTTGCACTCTAATTTTTTAATACATTTTCTTCTATAATTTTTTATGCCACAACGTAACCGTGTTGTTGCATTAAATCTACAAGAGATCTCAAATTTAATAAATTCCATCTTCAAGCTACCAAGTTCATTTTTATTCATAAGTTTATCAAAATTAACTCTCATTTGACTATTTCCAACATGGTATTAATGTAATTCTTGGACAGAAATTTGACTAGAATTGGTAAATTAGATACAATAGCTTGCAAAGAATAATTATAAATTAACATAATTGTTAGACACAAATTTGACTAGAATCGTTAAGTAGATACAATAATTTGTCAAAAAAAATTACAAATTAAAAAAGAGGTGTTTTTGTCCTTGATTTTGCCTCTAGAGATAAAGTTTTTTATACTATTTTCTTTATAAGTTAATGTCAACACAACAGTAAAAACATTATGTATCTTAATTTTTAAAAAATTCATAATTTAGAAAAAGTCACACAATTATTGTTACCAAGGCTCGAACATACGACCAATTTAACCTAAGCAAAGTTCAAACACCTCATGCTAGGTAAGCACTCGCTTGTTGTCATTTAACCAAACTAGAAAATATATAAGCAACATTATATATCTTAATAAAAACACCACACAACTGCTGGTTACTAGGATTTGAATGTAAGACCTTTCTACCAAATAGGCAAGCCTCACATCAGTTAGCCAGCATGCACTTCCTACTATACATGCAAACTAAATAATATATAGATGTTTTCTCTTTTCCCAGAAATTCTAACATTTAAAATTTTCTTTCCAAAAAGTTAGGGTGTCAATTGACACCTGTTGCACCCACATAGCTCTGTGCCTGACTTATACTGCTGTTGAAGCCTTCTCCATCAGATATTTACTTACTGACTAGCATTGTTTTGACTCATATGGTCAAATTACACAACAATACCAGTGCCACATACATTGCAACTAATCTAGTCTTCATGGTCATGGAAAGCACATTAAAGTAAATAATTTTTCTTTTTTTTTGGGGAGTGAGTTGCTTATAGTGATTCGGTTGTTACTAACAGCAATAGCCCGAACCTGACTCATGTTAATTAATTTAATTAGCTATAATTTAAGAAAGTTGAGTGCCCACATTTCAATTCAGCATTTGAAATATTTACATAATTGTAGGTTGAGACAAAATGGCGTCCAAGTCAAATTCCATAATGTGACGTATAAAATCGTCCAATATTGATAAACAAAGAAAATAAAACAATGTAATTATAAAAGTGATTAAAAGTTACAGCCCTCATAAAAGATATTAATTAAAATAATTTATACGTCTTCCTTGCTTGAGCATTGTTGAATAAAATTTTAAAACATAAGACTAATTAAATAAGTAAATCAATGATGTAAAACAAACATTTATAAAGTAATAAATAAAATTTAAGAAATAAATTCACTAAATAGTGAATGAAGAGCATAGAGGAAAGTGGTATTAGCTGGAGAAAAGAATTAGCCCAAATAAGAGCCTAAATAGGGAGTTATTTGCATTGGATTAGTGAGAGACAAACTAAGATTTTTAAAACAAAGGTGAAATAATAAAATAAATAACCAAAAAAATATGGGGAAATATTAAAATTTCAACGAAGCCAGTTAGGCCTCTAATACTTCCCTTTCATCAATCCCATGCACACTCTCTGCTCCCCCCGCATTGCCCTGCCGAACCACCGCACCTCTAGATCGGCTTGGTTTTGCCGTTGTCGACGCCAACGGTCCCTACGGAGAACCCATCCATGCAATCTACAACCACTTTCCTTCCTTCTTGCTTTGCTTATTTGGGGCTTGAAGGTGAAACCTTCAAGCTTATTTCTCTTAACTTGCTTGTTAATTTGGTTAATAAATGTGTCCCTTTGATTTTAAATAAGTGTTTTCCTATATTAATTTGTAGTTTAATTCCCATAATTTTGAATTTTGGATGAATGAATATTATGGGTGGTTATGGAAGAGATGAATATGGGTGAAGAACTTGCGGGTGTATTATTGAATAACCTTGATTTGGTTGAAATAGGAGAAATTGTGTTGTAATCTTGAAAGAATTGGGTGTTTGATGTTGTATTTGTGAGATGCCACTAACGAGCTTGAGGTAGAAGAAGATAGAAGCACAGTAAGAGGAAAACAAAGAGAAGGGAATGACAATTTTGAAATTTTGACCTAATTAGGTTCATTGGAAACTTTAAACTCAAGTGAAAATTGGATTATGTGTTGAATGCATAACTGAGCACTGGAAAGTAGTGGAGGCTCATCATTTTCTTCTATCCAATTCAATTAAAGTCAGTAAAAATGATAGGTAGGTCAACACTAATGACAATTAAGCCTTAGAGTGGGCTAATTTATTCAAAAGGGTACTTAAAGGGTCGAAATATAATATTAATGAACTATAGGGGGAGAAACCTCTTATAACTTAAAGGAAGATTTAGCTTTTTAAAGTAAACAATATTTCTAACCAAGTTTTTGGGTACGTAGCTAGTTATTCACTTCCTTGTTTTTAAAGCGGGAACATAAAGGGTCGAAATATAATTTTAATGAACTATAGGGGGAGAAACCTCTTATAACTTAAAGGAAGATTTAGCTTTTTAAAAGTAAACAATATTTCTAACCAAGTTTTTGGGTACATAGCTAGCTATTCACTTCCTTGTTTTTAAAGCGGCAACAAACCAAGGCTTCTAGTTTCACTTAACCTTATTGATTTCGGTGATACATTACTAACTAGAAGCGAGGAGTAAATGATGTTCGTTGATGGAGAGATAAGTAGCAATCACAACAACAACAACAACAACAACAACAACAACAATAGTATTACTGCTACTATTACTACTACTACTACTATGAATAATAATAATAATAACAATAATAATAATAACAATAATAATAATAACAATAGTCAAAATAATATTAATACTAATTATAGCAATAATAATAATCCTAAAATTAGTAACAATAGTAATAACAACAATAATAATGATAATGACCATATTGATGATATTAATAGCAACAATAATTAATAAGAAATCATAACAATTACAGAACATGTGAGTGCTTTAATTTATCAAAATCACTATGATGATAATTTCGTAGCATTACTAATAATAAAAGAATTGTGTATAACATAGGCAAGGCCGCTCTCGTCATCATTGAGCCATTAGCCAAATAATTCAGAGAGTAGAGACAAACTTTTTCCATAAGGTATATTTATTGTTTGCGCCCTTCGAAAATTCACATTTCTCGTTACAAATACCAAACTTTCATAATATATAAGTGTTTAGTGAAATATTTTCAAGTATTATTTTTTTACATAATAAAGTAGACCCCCCAATTATCAATTATTAGAACTTATGCCCACTTACCTGCACGACTATAACTCAAGCTTGCCGATAAGCGTAGGAGGTGTGCACTTTCAGATAATAATCAGTGGCAATTTTAAATATCATTTCCCCACAATCATTTCGAATTAAAATGAATTGAAATGAGCATGCTCACTGAAAAATAATTTTTTTAATGTCATAGGGGGTAAATATGTTGAGTTTTGGCTCATTATTTGCATATTTTGTATTTTTATATTTTTAGGTGGAATATCTAGGAAGTTAGACACCTAACAATAGAAATAAAGTAAGAAGTCAATCAATGGATCTAGACAAGCTCACAGTAACTTTCCATAAGGTATCTAGGTCTAGACAGGTACATTTTATTGGTATTGGACTTTCTTTTGGGTTAAGCATATATAAAATGTATTTCATTTGATGTTCATGAAAAATAATGTTTGTGTAAATAGCTAAACCTAATCCTCTCGAGGATGGCGGTAATTTCCTAATCCTGATCGTACTATAGGATTAATCACCAGTGTTTAGATATTTAAAACTAATCAAATGATTATGATTTGTGGCATCAATGCCAAGTTCAGTTAGGGTCACTGTAAGCTATAGAAGGCCTGTGGTTCGTTAGGAGAGGTGTAATAAGTTTTGATGTTTGAAAAAGGTAACACATAAATCAGTAATATGCACCCTATTCCTCTCTGTGGTATTGCTTGCCTAATTTTTTTATAAGGAACCAATATGTTAGATTTTAATCCATAAGGACACAAGAGGGGGGTGAATTGTGTCTACCAATTTTTCGAACTATTTCAAAAACACTCATGAGAACTGTTTGGAGTAAATGTTTCTAGTGAGACAGAGACAAACTTATTTCAGAACACTCGTGAGACCTGTTTGCGACGTGTGTTCTCAGTGAAACAGAAATGACAGTAATTTGCGAAAATAGTAAAGGAGACACTATATTTTTACATGGAAACCAGCTCTGGCCTAACTGAGATGTAAAAACCACGACCTACTACTTATAGGATTTCAGCAAACACTTTCACTAAATCGAGCCGAACATGTTACAACCATAACACACGTAACTTAGTCTAGCAAAGACTCTAGTTACAAGCACACATCCAAAGTCTTCATAGACTTGGACAAAACACTCACGAACACAATGTCCATATGTCTCCTAAGAGATCACATCCAACAGTTTGGACAACCTCTAATCACGACGGCGGAAAAGAGATAAAGAACACCTTACTTGAATGCTTCTAAATAAGCTAAGTGCAAGGTGCAATACAGCTCTTATTATGCCAATGACGAAGACTCAATTAAGCACACACTATGAAGGTTTTTCTCATAGGAAAATCCAAACTCAAAAGCAATTTCAGCACATTCAAGAACTCGTGAAAACCAGTGGAAAACCCCTTTTTGAGAATTAGGGAAAAGTCTTCCTTAAATAAGGAATGTGTGAAAAATTCTTGTTCCTCTCGAATCCTTGGGCTGCAAGGAGACAAAGAAGAGGAGAACTCTTCTTTCCAAATTGTAATAGGAGATTCTTCATATCTTTCCATTTATCTTATCTTTCCAAAAACAAGATATATTTGGTGGATATTCTTCCAAAAAATAAAATCAAATCTTTTAACAATATTTACTAGTGAAAGAAATCCTTTTTGACTCAAATACCATTAGGAAAGTTATTCCTAATTTGTTTCTAGGAAATCGACAGTCAACAAATCCCTTAAAAAAATGTTTAAAAATCGGATTTATGTTCTAGTCTCAGAACATTGTAGTTCGGATCTCATGGAGCAGTTCTAAGACAGTGTTCTGAGCCCTGAACCCATTCAAAGTGAATGCTAAATTGGAGATCTTCTACTCGGCATATTAACAAGAATCTAACATACACACATTCAATCCTAAGACTCTTGTTCTCAACAAGACTTCTTGTATAAGTCCATGCTTCCACTCCTAGAACTGATTGGAGGGAGTGTTCTTTACTGCTTCTGTCATAATTCCATGTAATCACTCCCGAAACTGTTCTGAGGGAGTATTCTCAATTTCTTCACATGATGTCATCATGATGCTCTAAGCTCATTCAAACTGCTCCATATATTTGTTCAAATCCTGTCTCAACATACAACTCAAGCACAACACATAGCTCACAACACATTGACTAGGGCATTTGGATTGTCATCATCAAAACCTTATACATTAATTAGGTCAACAATTTTCCCCTTTTTGATGATGGCAAACCAAATGACCTTAAGTCAAAACAGGAGTCAAAAACAGGGTAGGATAGGCTGGTGCCAGAACAGACAAGGTCAAAATTTTATGCAAGGCACACAAGTAAGATGAACAGTAGTGAGAGGTCAACTTAAACTGGACAAACTAATCAGAACTAAGATCATGCTCATCTTCCCCCCTTTGACATCATCGAAACAGGGTCTAGAGGCCAAAGGTCTAAGTACAGTATAGATGTAATCACCACCCCAGGGGTAATGTGGGAAATAGTAGCGATACAATCAAGTATACAATACAGTAAGGATATTGGTCATCTGAGTCATGCACAAATAAGAAGCATAGAACAAGCAAAGATCATAAAACTACAAAAGTCATCCAGGAACAGTCACAATCCAAAGTGTTCATACACCAGTAGGAGGAGCGAACACAAAAATAAGTAGCAAGGAGAGAGGGGAATATTCAAGTTCAGATGGAAGGGGGAGAGAATTTAGAGGTAAGGGCAGAAATGGCAAGTAGAAGGGCCTCATGTCATTGGGCATTCAGCTTCTGTTTGTCAGCAAGGGCCTTCTTGACTTCTGCAATTTCACCTGGCAGGGAGAGCTGGTCTTGCATAAGGGTGTTCAGAGTAGGGGTACTGGAGGATGATGGTTCCTTGAGAACAGAGCGGAAGGGTGTTTGGAACCCCTATTCGGAACCGGTGTTCCCACCTTTGGTCACTTGAAATCCACACCCTATCAATATACTGCCCCCTATTTCATCCGTATTCTGGAGGTTTACTCTCTTTTACAGTGTAATCCCGGACTGCTCAAATACTGAAGTCAGCAGGAACCCATACCCCATGTGGTGATCCTTGGACGTGTTCGCAATACAGGCAATGTGGTGAATCATGATCGCAGATAAGTTGATTTTCTCACCCCGATCTAAAAGATCAGTAAGGCACATGTCCACAGGATCAGCCAAATTACGTCCCTGACCCCTAGGAATGACATTCTTAATGACAAACCAAAATAGTAATCTATGCAAAGGGAGCATTTCCCCCTTACGCACAGATCGGGGCCTAGTGATTATAGGGTCCTGAGCTAATCTTTGAGTTAGCTCGAGCAGTCTCCCCTCTCCCGACATAGTCTTGTCCTCACGGACATACACAGCAAAACCATCAGCTGGCAGCCCAAGTATTTTCCCTAAGTCGGCAGTATCAAACCTAAGTCTATGCCCACCAACTGTGTTGGTCACCACCCCATTGATGACCACACAGTGGGCATAGAACTCAGCCAACTCAGGAACAGAACATCCACGCTGAGTGTTCGTAAACAAGTTCAACCACCCCTGAATTCTTAGTTTCTCCAGAAACACCTCAAGCCCTTGTTTCTGAAAATAGGCTATTTTGATTACCTTCCCTTTAACTATAGATGTTTGAAGGAAGTGTTGGTATCTTTCAGGAAGGGTCATGCCCTTTTTGGTTTTCTTCCTGGAGGGTTCAGAACACTCCTCTACCTATTCAGCTGGCTGTTCTGGCACCGCTCTCTTAGGAGCAGGGGCTTTGGAAGGAGCAGGTTGAGAGGGCGTTTGGCCAGGTGTTTTGAGAGGTGTTTTAGGTGGTATTTGGGCTGCTGTTTTACAGGCTATTTTCTTCTGCGGGGTAGGTATCTCAATTATATCCTCAGGCAGTGTGGAAACAGAGGCAGGTCTCGAACTTCTTGTTCGGCGTTGATAGATTAGAGTGTTGAGGGGGACGATGGGTGTAGTGGTGGTCTTCTTTTGGCGCTTAAAGCCAGGTTTGAAGGTTGGTTGGGGAGAGGGTGTTGCGGTTCTCTTGAACCGTATAATAGGTTCATCATCATCATCATCACCACTGTCCATAGTGAAAACGGGTGTAGGAATAGTGCTTTCCGTGCTCATCCCTTCCTCCAAATCCCTTTCACATTCAACAGATGTGGCAGCCTCCTTTTCAATTTTGGCCGGTTTGTACTCAACTAGTTCCCAACCAGTAATTGGGTTCACAGAGAGGATCATCCTAGGGTTTAATGCAACAGACCCTAGATTTAAACTCTTCAGAAACTCAAAAATCAGAGTTGAAATAGAGTAAGAAAGAGGAGGAACAATGCTCATACCAGGTGTTGGGTTGTTTGGCGATACCTCAGTCATAGTGTTGAACCAGTTACTCCCCCTTGTTCTCAACAATCAGTCCTGGAGAGAACGTGGGCAGGAGGTCTTTCGCCCAGTGGAGTTGCGGTTGCCTTGGTTGCTTGCCATAGGAGAAGTTCGAGAGAAAGAGGTTAGGGTTTGGAGACTTTGGGAGCAGGAAGAAGGAGCGATTTTGGGCGAGTGGGCGGAGAGTGAAGAGAAGAAGGTCGGTGTTTTTGGAGAGAGAAAGCAGAAGGGGAGGTAGTCGGACGGTTGCTTTTCTTTTAAAGGAGAAGTTTCCTCTTCTACTTACTTTCACGCTGCGTCACTTTGCTAGTGTATTTGCAAACAAGGATCGGATCAGTTTCCAGATCTTGTTCTGACTGCTAAATATTCGATGTCTCAGGACAATAAGGGCAATATCATTAGATCTCAGCAAGTGTTAGCAATTCATATTCCACACATGTGCTAGCAATAGCACAATTTTTGACAACATCTTCTGAAACACATTTTATTTGGCCCACTTTCTTTAAGTAGTCAATCATTGGGGGATAAACAAGCATGTTCAAGTTCCTTTAATTATACCCAATTCAAGTCTATTCCTCTTAAACTGTTCTCTACTCAGTGCCTTTGTAAATATATCAACAATTTATCTGTTAGTGGCACAAAAATTCATTGAAATTAAGCCCTTTTCAACATTGTTTTTCAAAAAGTGATGATGTATGTTACTATGCTTAGTCCTTTTGTGTTGACATAGGTTTTTGGCAATATTAATTGCACTTGTGTTATCACAGAACATGGGAATGTACCCTGTGTCAATACAAAAGTCCTTGAGGAGTTGTCTTATCCATAACAGTTGAGCACAACACGAGGCAGCTGCCATATATTCAGCTTCTGCTATGGATATGGCAACAGAGTGTTGTTTCTTGGTTGCCCAAGACACCAAACAGGGTCCAAGAAAGTGAGCCATACCTGATGTGCTTTTCCTATCAACTAGGAATCTAGCATAGTCAGCATCTGCACACACAATGAGATCAAAGTTGCACCCTCGAGGATACCAAAGTGCTAAGTCAGGAGTGTGTTTCAAATACCTTAGAATTCGTTTTACAGCTTTCAAGTGTGTTTCTTTAGGATTTGACTGAAAACGGACACTTAAACCAACATTGAAAACAATGTCAGGTCTACTAGCGGTTATGTACAGAAGCGACCCAATTATGCCCCTATATAATTTTTCTTCGACTAAAGGGCTCCCATCATCTTCTACCAACCTGGTTGAGGGGGAGATGGGTGTGTCTATGGGCTTAGCCGATTCCGTACCAAACCTCTTAATTAACTCCTTGACATATTTTTGTTGATGAATCATAATTCCATTTGAGGTTTGCTTGATTTGTAAGCCTAAGAAGAAATTAAGCTCACCCATCATGCTCATCTTAAACTCACTCCTCATCAATTTTGAAAAATCATCGCACGAATCATTGTTAGTTGTCCCAAATATTATGTCATCGACATATACTTGGACAATCAACAAATGTTCTCCCTTTGATTTGAGAAACAAGGTATTATCTACCTTACCTCTTTGAAAACCATTGTCAATTAAGAATTTTGACAAACGTTCATACCAGGCTCTAGGAGCTTGTTTTAGACCATAAAGAGCTTTGTCAAGTTTAAAGACATGGTTAGGCAAATCATGATTTTTAAAACCAGGGGGTTGGCTTACAAACACCTTCTCTTTAAGGTATCCATTGAGGAATGCACTTTTGACATCCATTTGGTATAGCTTGAAGTCCATGTGTGCTGTAAAGGCTACCAGGATTCGGATAGTCTCAATCCTTACAACAGGTGCAAATGTCTCCTCATAGTCGATCCCTTCTTCTTGGTTATACCCTTGAACCACCAGCCTGGCCTTATTTCTAGTGATTATTCCGAGCTCATCCAACTTGTTCTTGAACACCCAGTTGGTACCAATTATTGATCTGTCTTTTGGCAGTGGGTCAAGGTGCCAGACTTTATTCCTTTCAAACTGATGGAGCTCTTCTTGCATGGCTATAACCCAATCAGAGTTTACAAGAGCTTCATGAACAGTTCTTGGCTTAATGTTAGATAAAAAGGCATAGAACGCACAACAGTTTCTGACTTTAGACCGAGTTTGCACCCCAGTGTTAATATCAGATATAATTTGATCGAGCGGGTGCAAAATCTGGTGTTTCCAAGGTCGCTGAATAAGAGGAGCTACAGACAGTCTCTCCTGAACACCTGATGAAACAGGGTTTGAATCTATTCTGGAGCCTGTTCCCACTGCTATTCGGGAAGACTCAGGATGAGTAAATCAGTTTTGTCCCAATTCAGGTTCAGTAGAACTTCCCCCTGATTGGTTGGCTTCCTGTTCACCTTCCAGATTTTCAGATCCAACCCTTGTTTCACCTTCAAGAGGCTTACCATTTTCTACCATGGAGTTTTGAGTGAGCGAAGAGTCCTTCCTGACAAGACCCAGTTCAAATTCTTCATCCTGTACATCATGCTCAACCAAGGAATTAGATTCATCAAACAATACATGTACACTTTCCTTAACACGTAAGGTTCTTTTGTTGAACACTTTATATGCCTTACTACGTGAGGAGTATCCTAAGAATATGACTTCATCACTCCTTGGGTCAAACTTTCCTAAGGATTCCTTCCCATTATTATACACGTAGCATTTGCATCCAAACACCCTTAAGTGCATGATATTGGGTTTTCTTCCTTTGAAAAGTTCATAAGGAGTCTTGTTGAGTATGGGTCTGATCATGCATCTATTTATAATGTAACATGATGTATTCAGTGCCTCTGCCCAAAAGTTCTAGGAGACTACTAGCGACAAGCATTATCCTGGTCATGTCTTCTAACGTACGATTTTTACACTCCACCACCCCGTTCTGTTGGGGTGTTCTTGGGGCAGAAAAATTGTGATCTACACCATGTTCGTTACAATAATCAATAAAGCTCGAGTTTTCAAATTCTTTTCCATGGTCAGACTTTAGACTTACTAATGGGTGTCCTACTCTCTTTTCAACTTTCTTGAGAAGCATAAGAAACTTCTCAAAGGATTCATCTTTCGATGCCAAGAACAGGGTCCAAGTGATTCGCGAGTAGTCATCTACTATGACAAACACATATTTCTTCCCACCTCTACTCGTGATCCTCATAGGATCACATAAATCAACATGTAAGAGTTCTAGAGGCCGGGAAGTGCTCACATATTTCTATGGCTTGAAAGAAGTCCTTACTTGTTTTCCTTTAGCACAAGCATCACACACGTTATCATCATTGTACTTGATGGAAGGTAGTCCGACTACTAGGTCCTTAGAAACAAGTTTGTTCAAAAGAGAAAGACTTGCATGACCTAGCCTTTTGTGCCAAAGCATAACATCATCCTCAAGAGCACTTAAACAAGTCACATGGTTATGGGGAAGTGAGAGAACACAAGCTTTATACACATTGTTATATCGTTTCCCCCTCAATACAACATCACCAGATTTGACATTGATAATCAAGCACTGATTTGAAGAGAATTTAATATGATTACCTCAATCACATAGTTAGGATATGCTTAGCAAATTGTGTTGTAATCCATCAACCAAGTACACATGATTAATGGAGTGAGAGAGTGATTTACCTATCTTACCTATACTGACAATTTTTCCAGACTTGCCATTCCCAAATGCCACTCTCCCTCCATCAAAGGTTGCAAGTGAGAGAAAGTTTGATCTATCTCCAGTCATGTGCCTCGACCAACCACTATCCAAGAACCATAGTTGGTTGCCTCTTCTCACTTTAGCCTGCAAAACAGCTAATTGTTAGTCTTGGGAACCCAGATCCACTTGGGTCTCATTTCTTTTAACTCATCTTTTCTAATCCATATTTACTTAACATATATAGAGTTTCTCTCCATGGCCTTTTTCCTTAAAGAGCAGGCATATCGATGATGACTAGTCTTACCACAATGAAAGCAAATTAGATTTTCAGGGAGTCCAACATTTTTTTTATTAACTGGTTCAGTGATACGCCTACTCACATATCCTAGTCCCTTTTTATTATGACTGTGGTGAGTGTTTAACCAATTAAGAGCTTCTGAAGAGCTATTCCAGTACCTATTCTGAATAAGGTCAGATTCGGCCTTCTGGAGCTTTCCCTGTCACAGGTTGTTTTCAGTCCTGTTTCTAAGCCTGTTCTGAATTAGGTCAGATTCGATTTCCTAAAGCTTCTCAAGTAATTTATTGTTCTCACTGTCCAACAGTTTTATCTTACTCTCTAGTTCTCGGGACTCACTTTGCAGCTTTGAGAGTTCAGTGTTAAACACTTCCTCTCTTTTGTCCATTAGGTCAAGGTTCTTCCTTAGGGCAAAAGTTTCTTCATCCTTTTTAGCCGTGAGAGTTTCATTAGTTTGTTCAAGTTCTAGGATGGTCTTTTTAAACATTCGAGCATCCCTTTTTTAACTTGGAACAAGTATCTTTGAGCATGCAATTCTCAGTGCTTATTGCCTCACATTCATCCATCAAGGAAAATAGTATTTTTAAAATTTTTCTTTTATTGAAACCACTTACCTTCTCCTTGATCTGAGACATGGTTTCATCTGATTCTGAGTCGGTATCAGAATCGCTTTTGGCCATAAGTGCCAATGCTTCAGCTTCGTCTTGAGAGCTATCCTCTTCTTCAGAACTTTCACCCCATGCTGCTACCATTGCTTTAGTGAATCAACTGGCAGAACCACTCAGCTATGGTTTCTTTCCTCAGTTTCTGAACTGTTTTGACGCCTGCTCTTCCTTCTGCATGGGGCAATATTTCACAATATGATCGTGTTTTCCACACCTGAAGCATCCATAGTTTTGGTCTTGGTCATTGTTTCGTGCTTTGCTATTGTTTCCCTTCTTGATGCTCTTTCCAACCTTTTTAAAAAGTTTTTTGAACTTACGAGTTACAAAGGCTACATCTTCCTCGTTTATATCCGAATCATCACTCCCCATAGCCTTTAGAGCAAGGCCTCGATCTTTCTTTATTTCTTCTTTCATCTGGGAGTTTTTCCTCAACTCGTAAGTTTGTAGATTCCCAATGAGCTCGTCCAAAGAGATTTCATCCATCTTCTTTGCTTCTTGGATGGCTGTACTTTTGTTTCCCACGAATGAGGTAAAAACCGCAGGATTTTCCCTACCAATTCTTCAGTGGTGAAGGACTTTCCTAAGGATTTCAACTCATTAGTGATGTGGGTGAAACGAGTATCCATATCCATCATAGTCTCTTTGTCACTCATTTCAAACAGTTCGTACTTTCTCATTAGTACCTCAATCCTGGACTGTTTGACTTGGTTAGTTCCTTCATGAGCCACACGATGGGCATTCCAGATTTCCTTTGCTGAATCATGCTCTGAGATGCGAGTGTACTCGCCCGGACCAAGGCCAAAGTATAGCAATTTCTTGGCCCTGGCGTTTTTCTCCAATTTCTTGAAGTCATCTAAGTCAAACTCAATTGGCTTCTTGGGAACTGTTTTGCCGTCTTCTGTGGTTTTCATTGGAATGTAAGGACCATTCTCAATGATCATCCATAGCTCATAATCATTAGCTTGAATGTAGTTTTCCATTCGATTTTTCCACCAATTATAGTGTTGTCTATTAAAGTATGGAGGGCGAGTCACAGATTGACCCTTTAAGATTCCTTGTGGTGTACTTATCTTTTTAGGATCTCCTAAGGTGTTAACCTACATGTGAGAACTCTACTCTAGTACCACTTGTTAGATTTTAATCCACAAGGACACAAGAGAGGGGTGAATTGTGTCTACTAATTTTTTGAACTGTTTTAAAAACACTCGTGAGAACTGTTTGGAGTAAGTGTTTCTAGTGAGACAGAGACAAACTTATTTCAGAACACTCATGAGACCTGTTTGTGACGTGTGTTCTCAGTGAAACAGAAACGATAGTAATTTACGAAAATAGTAAAGGAGGCACAATATTTTTACGTGGAAAACCAGCTCTGGCCCAACTGAGGTGTAAAAACCATGACCTACCACTTGTAGGATTTTAGCAAACACTTTCACTAAATTGGGCCGAGCATGTTACAACCATAACACACGTAACTTAGTCTACCAAAGACTCTAGTTACAAACACACATCCAAAGTCTCCATAGACTTGGACAAAACACTCACGGACACAATGTCCACACGTCTCCTAAGAGACCACGTCCAACAGTTTGGATAACCTCTAATCACGACGACAGAAAAGAGATAAAGAACACCTTACTGGAATGCTTCTAAATAAGCTAAGTGCAAGGTACAATATAGTTCCTATTATGCCAATGACAAAGACTCAATTAAGCACACACTATGAAGGTTTTTCTCACAGAAAAATTCAGACTCAAAAGCAATTTCAGCACATTCAAGAACTCGTGAAAGCCGGTGGAAAACCCCTTTTTGATAATGAGGGAAAATCTTCCTTAAATAAGGAATGTGTGAAAAATTCTTGTTCCTCTTGAATCCTTGGGCTGCAAGGAGACGAAGAAGAGGAGAACTCTTCTTTCCAAATTGTAATAGGACATCCCTCATATCTTTCCATTTATCTTATCTTTCCAAAAACAAGATATATTTGGTGGATATTCTTCCAAAAAATAAAATCAAATCTTTTGACAATATTTGTTAGTGAAAGAAATCCTTTTTGACTCAAATACCATTAGGAAAGTTATTCCTAATTTGTTTATAGAAAATCAACAGTCAACAAATCCCTTAAAAAAATGTTTGAAAATCGGATTTATATTCTAGTCTCAGAACACTGTAGTTCGGATCTGATAGACCAGTTCTGAGAGAGTGTTCTGAGCCCTGAACCCATTCAAAGTGAATGCTAAATTAGATATCTTCTACTTGGCATATTAACAAGAATCTAACATACGCGCATTCAATCTTAAGACTCTTGTTCTCAACAAGACTTCTTGTATAAGTCCATGCTTGCACTCTCAAAACTGATTGGAGGGAGTGTTCTTCACTACTTCTATCATAAGTCCATGCAATCACTCCCAGAACTGTTCTGAGGGAGTGTTCTCAATTTCTTCACACAATGTCATCATGATGCTCTAAGCTCATTCAAACTGCTCCATATATTTGTTCGAATCCTGTCTCAATATACAACTCATGCATAACACATAGCTTACAACACATTGACTAGGGCATTTGGATTGTCATCATCAAAACCTTATACATTAATTGGGTCAACATAATAAGGGGATCCATTTGGCTTATATCCGTGAAGATCATAGAATCTTAGCAAAAGTTCATATAGCATCAAATAATATGTAGCATTCAAGTATGTTATGAAAATAATCACTTTATTGAACCTACAAAAGAGAAGCAAAGGCAGAGTACATATGATAACTAATGAAGATGAACAGTTGAGATAGAGCCTAATAAGTAACTACATATAATAGCAAGATTGTGGGATGTCACTTCCAATGCGATATATGAATTTTATGCAATATTTGATGCTATAATAAGTGGATAGTGTGTTTTTGTCGATTTTTAAAGTATGTTAAGGCGGATGACATTGAACAAATAGACTGGGATAATAAAGTATTGCTTTATTTGGGTTTATGACTTAAATTACGGATATGTGGATGTGGGAATTAGTTCATATTATGACTATGCCTATTAACCAAAATTATATGGCCTTAGACGCTTATTAGATGTGGTGAGGTATATGGATTCTTGGAAAGGGAAAAAAAAAAAAAAGAGTAGAAAAGAAAATGATTGGGAATTGATAAGTGCTTAATATGCGCATCTTTTTAGAGCTATTTTGCCTCGTTTCTAGGAGAATTTTATGCTTAATGATCTTATTTACTCTCTTATTCTCGATTTATGCTTGGGTGTAGTTATTTTATGTGTTTTCAAAGATTTTTAGTCTTTTTACCTAACATTTGCCCTTCAATGGCTGTATTTTGACCTTGCCACGGTCATCCATGTTATGCCACGACCGTAGAGCAAAGAAAGAGCAAAATTCTAAATCCAGCGCCGACCACGGTCAGACCGTGATGAACCCCACGGACCGTGGTATGCCTATAATAGTTGTCTCTTTATTTTCCCTCGGCTGTGTGGCTAAGATCAACTGAAGTTTTCTATAAATAGGGACATTCTGCAGCGAAGGAAGAACACAACCTCAAGGCAATCCAAAGCAAGCAAGTAGGATTAGAGAAGTTTAGTTTAGTTTAGTTTGGTCTGTTTTCCCTCAAATTTTATTCTTTGTTTAGTTTTGTATGAGTTTTGAGTGTGAGAGTTTTGGTCCTGAGGCAATTCTGAAGCCTTTGGTGAAGGCCATCTCAGTCGAGTCCCTTCTGCTCAAGATTTCACCGATCTTTTTGGTTAATTTATCTTTTATCTTGTCTAAGTAGTTATCATAGTCTAGGAATTTAGTAGTTCTTGGAATTGTTATTGGATCATGTTTTAATCTTTTCAATTGTGCTTATTTTTATGATTGGTTTGATTCTGTTCTATCAAGTGTTAGATATGTTGTGAGTTAATTTTTGGACAAAATTTATTGCACACTTGAAACAATCGAGTGATCATTCGAAAGACGATATTTGATTGTTAGACTGCTTAAATAGACATAGATAACTTCAGCTCGGAAGAGAAATGTATATGTTAGGAGGGCTAGTAAGTAATCAAATATATTAAACTTGGATTAAGTCAAATTAGTTTGAAAGAACGACGTTTGCTTAGTTTAGACAAATTTGATTGATTTCGAAAGAATAGATTAAGTTTCTTGATGAGATTACAATTTCTCCAAATTAACCAATTAGAGAATAGCACATGTTTATTCATTTTGATCCAATTCTCTTCCATAATTGTGAAAATTCCTAGACGTTTTTCTCTTACTGATTTAGACAAGTTTATTTGCAATAGTTAATTGAATCCACTTGAAATTGAGTTTTGTGTAGCATATTCTAACAAGAGTGGACTTGATAGATTGCTTTAGTCCCTGAGGAACGATATCTTTATCTATACTACGAATACTCGTGCGCTTGTAGCAGTGTGTTAATCAAAATTTTGGCGCCGTTATAGGGGACTAAATTGCTAACTATTGACCATTGTCTTAAGAACGTGACTAAGCATTTTATTATTTTGTTTTGTTTTGTTTTCCTATTATTTTTCTTTTTCATGTTTAATTGCACTGGTAGTGTTGGTAAAAGCGCTTGTAGGAATTTTTCCTAGTTTATGCGAAGTCTGATTTTATATGAGCCCAGTCCAGAGATTGAGAGGACTTTTCACTTAAGGAGGAAAAAGCAAAGGATCAAAGAACAAAGGCACGAGGTAAGAAAGAATTCAGACATGGCAGGTGAAGAAAGAAGGACCCTTCGTGATTTCATTACTCCCGGAGTCCAAGGGATTACCTTAAGTATAGTTGGGCCTGCTGTAGAAGCCAACAACTTCGAACTCAAGCAAGCACCTATTTCCATGGTGCAGCAATCTCAATTCGGCGGAACTCCTTTGGAAGACCTGAATCTACACATGTCAGTCTTTTTAGAGGTGTGCGATATGCTAAAGTTAAACGGAGTCTCCAATGAGGCGATTCGCCTATGCTTATTCCCTTTCTTATTAAGAGATAAAGCAAGGACTTGGTTGCACTCTTTGCCATTTGGTTGCATAACTACTTGGGACAAGTTGACAAAAGCTTTCCTTGCTAAATTCTTTCCTCCAAGCATGACAGCAAGCCTGATAAATCAAATCACCAACTTTCTACAAAAAGAGGATGAGATGCTCTATGAAGCCTGTGAGCGTTTTAAAGATTTACTACATTTATGCCCCCATCATGGCCTTCAGCACTGGATGATTATCCAGGCCTTTTATAATGGTGTGACCCAAGCTATGAGGTCCACCATTGATGCAGCGGCAGGAGGAACTTTAATGAGTAGGAGCAAAGATGAAGCCTTTAACCTTATTGAGGAGATGACACTTAATAACTTTCAATGGTTGACTGAACGAGCCCAACCTAGACGGGTTAGAGGTAAGCTTGAAGTTTATACTTTTACTTTACTTTCTGCTAAAGTAGATGCTATGACTAAAAAACTGGACCAACTGAATCTTAATGTTGTAAACTCTAGTGCCCCTTCCCCTTGTGAGATTTGTGGTTTAATTGAGTATACATCTTTGAACTGTCAAGTTGGGAGTCCTTTTTCTCAGGACCCTAATGAAGTTAATTATGTTCAAAATTTTAACTCGAGACCGACCAATGATCCGTACTCTAATACCTATAATCTAGGTTGGAAGAATCACCCGAATATCTCTTATAGGTCTAATCGGAACCCTGTGAATATGCCCCCTATGATTGCTAGAGTGCCCCCTGGTTTTCAAAGACCCCTATTCCCTTCTCAGAAGCCCCAAAAGTCAAATTTAGAGCTAACATGGAAAACATACTTATGGCACAATAGAAACAAGATGAGTACATTAAGCAATTAGCCTCAATGGTTGATGTGCTTACAACTCATTATAGGATGTTAGAGACCCAAATTGCCCAGAAAACTGCTTTTTCATTTGCACCCCCAGATAGACTTCTCAATAAGCCTAAACCCAATCCTCGTGAGCATTATAACTGTGTGACCATGAAAGAGGATGAAGAGGACTTACTGACTCTAAGGAAGTACCAAAGGAAAAGGGTAGAGAGATAACTATGGCTAGTAGTAAGGAGAGCACTATGGTAGCAAGACTGCCACATTTGTAGAGAATGGCTCTATTCAGATCCCCACCATTTTTCCCCTTAAGCTTCCTAACTCAGGTAGTTTTTCTATCCCACGCATTGTAGGTAAGGTAGAAATTGAGAGAGGGCTATGTGATTTAGTTGCAAGTGTCAACATAATGCCTTACTCTTTGTTTCATAAGCCGCACCGAGGACAATTACTAGCCACCCCCTTTTCACTATAGTTGGCTGATGGTTCTATAACACAGCCCATAGGCAGGTTGGAAGGTGTGCCCATCAATATAGGAGACATTCGGGTGTTAGAAGACTTCATTGTAGTTGATATGCCTGCCTGAAACTGATGATGCCCAAATTATCCTAGGTGGGCCCATTTTGGTGACAGCTGGTTGCTATATTGATGTTAAAGAGGGTCGTATTTCTTTTGAGGCAAAGGGGAGGTTTGCTGTGTTTAGGCATAGGAAGGAGGATGCAGTTTCTCCTCATTCTTCTATATTGGATGCATTGCCCCTTTCCCCTGAGTATGATATGGAGGATGTCTTGTATGATGAAGATTCTCCTAATTCTAAATGGATTTCATATGAGAACCCTGACCAAGGGTATGTTAGGGTCGAGTTTTCTACTTCTATGCCACCTAACAAGCCCGAGGTTGAGGCCCCTGTTTCTAATGATTCGTCGATAAGTGAGTATTGTAGGTTTGCATGAATTGTTCACTCTATGCCCTCTTTGGAAGGTTTGGGTGCTGATTTTGATGTAGGGGTAGAGTAGATTGATGATAGCCTATCTAATAGGTCAAGAAAGCGATTTATCTTATATGCAGATAGTGCGTTATGGGACCAGGTTATGAAGATGAAGGACCTACAGCTAGAACTTCTACGGTGGTACCTTTCAATTGAAAAAGTTTGATTTTGTGGTCAAGGACAAAGCCAATGTCCATACATCACTTGGCCTTATAAGAGTGCTTCTTGAGAGGCAACCCAAACTTTCTTTCTTTTCCCTTTTTATAGTTTTGATTTTTGAAATTTCATTTTTGTTGTTATAGAGGGGGGAAAAAAGAAAAAAAAGAGAGAAAAAATATATACATATATGAATAAAAATGTTGGCACCATAGTCAGGAAAACCAGCAATACGACCGTAGGTGCCAACCCTTAAAAAAATCTAAAAAAAATAAGTAGTAGTAGACACCACGGACCTTCCGTGGTGGGCTACTACGGGCCATGATCTAGGTTTTTAACCACAGTGTCATTTCCCCCCCTCACTTCATCTTCTCCACTCGACCATTTCTCTCTCTTCCTCCCTTCTCTCTATCTAAAACCTCAATAACCAACACATTCAATCTCCCTCAAATCTTCTCCATTTTTCTTCATTTTCACACCAAATTCTTCCCATTTTCTTAGTCTCCCCATTTCATCCACAGAATCTCATCTCTTTTCTTCTTCTTCTCTAAAATTCATCTCACCCTCATCTATCCACCATACCCATCTTTTTCTCTCTCTAATTCTTCATATTTTTACTTATTTTCTTCAATTTTCGAAGTTTTACTTCATATTTTTGGTTTTAGTTTTGTTTTTAGTTAGGTTTTGTAGCTCTGACACCAACTAAAAGGCAAAGGAGCACCAAGGAGGTTGGTTCATCAAGTCAAGTACCACTCTAACCTCAAAGAACATCTAGAACATCAACCAATGTGCGTGCTAGAGGTAATGTTCTTCACCCTCTTGGTTTGACTCATCCTAATCGTGTTGCTAGGTATAATTGTTTGAATGAACGTGCAGTAGTAGCAACTACATACTCTGATGAGGATTTGTTAGCCCGATTGGGAATGTTGGATGATATTCGTTGGTTCTTTACTAGAAGTGATATGAGCCACTTTTTAAAGCTCAAAGAGCATACATATAGGGACCTGACCTTAGAATTTTTAAGTACACTCCATGTCGAGGTCACTAGAGGACCTCAATGTCAAGCTGGAAATATATCGTTTTATTTCCAGGGACAGTTGTATGAACTGAATTTAGGTACCTTCAATAGTATTTTTGGATTTCCCCCTAGCATAGACTTATCGCACTGCTAAGTCCCTCGCGAATTCAACCCGAATGCATTTTGGAGTGAACTTTCAGGGAGTGTTAGGTGCAGTACCAGTTCATCAAAATGTACGCATATTAGGAACCCCTGCATTAGAGTAGCTCAGCGTATCCTTGGTTGTTCTTTGTTTGCTTAGGACGATAGTCTGAATATCCCAAGACTTTTTAAGTTGTACTTTCTGTCCTGTATATTTGATGGTGTCTAACTTGACCTAGGTTCATTCTTAGCTAGGCAATTGCATAGTGCTGCTATTAGCACTAAAGATGGGATAGTCATTGGTGGAATAATAACTACTATTGGTAGATTCTTGGGTGTCGAGCCCAATCCTAAGGATAGAGTTTCTGGATGTGAGCAGCTTGACCAAGCTGCTTTTGAGATTATGGACTTTTGCAAAGTTGAGGCTGGCCGTTTGTGTTGGATTTACCTTGGGGACCGGCGTTTGCTGCTTCCCAATGTCGATCGTGCTGCTTTGCTTCACTGAGGTAACCTTTACTGGGTACCTAGTGATAACGAGGCTATTCGACCTGTACCCCACCAACCCGCTCCTCACAATAGTCAAGTAGGACCTAGCTCTTCCTCTCCACTGCCCCCCACCTGACTATTCTGATATCCAAGACACCCTTAGGTCCATTCAAGAGGAGCAAGTTTTCCTCTAAGCCTTTGTAGCTTCAGAGAGCGCTGCTCTTCGGGACTTTGTCTAAGAGCACCACGATGAGCTTCATGGGTTACTTGCTTCCTAGACCCAATATTTCCAAGACTATAGGGCATGTCTAGAGACCTAGTGAGATTGACATGTCTTCTATGGATAACCACCCCATCCTCCTCTACCTCCTCCTCTCTGATTTTGATTTCTGCTACTCCCTCCCCTTTTTATTATGATGGGCCCACATTGAGGGCAATGTGTGATTCAAGCATGGGGGAGTTAGTTCTTATATTTGGCGTCTGATGCCTGGTTTTTGTTTGGCATGTTTGTTTTTTGCTTTGTATATATTTTTTTTGGTAGTTTGTGTAGTTTTTATTTTAGTTTTATTTTAGCAGTGCATTTAGCTTCCTTATAGGTTGCATTTTAGTTTCTTTCTTTTGTTAGTTTCTTTTGCATTTTAGTTTGCATTGTTTGTAGGAGCATGCATGCATTTTAAAAACATAAAAAAAAATTAATTAAAGAAAAAAATCCTCCAATGATGATCTTCATAGATTTGATAAGTTTTCTTTGGTTAGTTTGATCCTGTGATTACCCCAAATTATGCATAAACATTTGTGAATGAAGTTTCAAACTGAATTCCATATTTTGATCATATGTTGAATGCGAATCGATTTTTCCCCATGAGTCTTTACATGAAATTTTGGCATGTAAGTGCTAGTGAGCTAGTTTTAACTGTGGTAAATGTCCCAAGAGACTTTGAGCCTTTAAAGACTGTTCATCATTATTAGTCTCATATTTTCTTTCATATGTGACTCTTCCTTGATGTCATTTCTCTCGAACTTGCCTTGATTCTCATTCAAGACTACATTTTGCATATGCATTTAGGCACTATGATTGAGGCATTTTTCTTTCTTTGATTTATTTGAAACCCACGGCCAAATAGTCACCTTGTTGTGTATTGTATCCCTTGTTAGCCCCTTTGAGCCTATATTTTCTTGATCTGAACCTCCTATTTTTAGCCCATAGCCAAATACTTGTCTTATCCTTAAGCTAAGGCTAGAGGAGCGTTATATTCTTTTGCATCAAGTTTGATAGGGCGTGAGCAAGGTGGATTATTGTTCTCTTTAGTGAATTTTGGCTATTTGATGTAGGGATGCAAGCATTTGATTAATTCCTTATTTTATTGTGCAAAGTTTAGAGAAGAGTTCAATTTTAAAGTTCGTTATGGAACTCCCTTGGCTATTCCTCTTTGAAAATAAGAGAAATAAAAAAAGATATGAAAAAAAATCAATAAAAGAAGGAAAAAAGAAAAAAATTCGAAGAAAGTGATTAGCCTTGGTAGGAATGTAAGATATTTGTGATTTTCGACTCCATCTCTTTTCATTTGGGATTTATTTTGTTGATGAATTGTTTAAGCTCTTAGTCTATGCTTTTAGCTCCTCATTTCCAAAAATATTTTCTCCCCTCTTACCTTTACCCTAAGTTCCATTACATCCCTATGAAAGTCCTCATGATTGTTTAGTGTATTTGCATTTTAGTGGTGGCGAATTTGAAAATCTTGTCAAGCTTATGGTAGATTTGTGTCCAAGGAATGAGAATGAGAGAACCTTCATATATATACATTGTCAAACACATGAGTGCTAAGTGCCACATAACTATAGTGAGGTTCTACCAGCCTTGCTAGTCTTACTTATTTCATATGCTAAAATGAATGTATTTGACAATTTAAGGGACGATTGGTTCAAGTTTTGCATCATGGTCTATTAAAAGCTTTTACAATTTCATTCCCTATTCTATTTGTTAACTATATTTTTACATCTTTTTGAGCTACCTCTGGATCATCTTTGCCATTTGAAAGTTGTCTATGTCTATCCTGAGGAGCTATGTATATCTTTAATCCTTGCATTGCTTGAGGACAAGCAATAGTTTAAGCATGGGGGAGTTTGAAAAGTGCTTAATATGTACATTTTTTAGGGCTATTTTGCCTCATTTTTAGGAGAATTTTTGCTTAATGATGTTATTTACTCTCCTATTCTCGATTTATGCTTGGGGGTAATTATTTTATGTGTTTTGTAGGATTTTTAATCTTTTTATCCAGCATTTACCCTTTAATGACTGTATTTTGACCTCCTCCACGGTCATCCATGTTAAGCCACGATCGTAGAACAAAGAAAGAGTAAAATTCCAGAACCAGCGCAGACCACGATCAAACTGTGGTGAACCCCATGGACCATGGTATGCCTATAACTGTTGCCTCTGCATTTTTCCTCGGCTATGTGGCTGAGATCAACTGAAGTTTTCTATAAATAGGGACGTTCTATAGCGAAGGAAGAACACAACCTCAAGGTCATCCAAAGCAAGCAAGTAGGACTAGAGAAGTTTAGTTTAGTTTAGTTTAGTTTGTTTTCCCCAAATTTTGCTCTTTGTTTACTTTTGTGTGAGTTTTGAGTGTGAGAGTTTTGGCCCTGAGGCGGGTCTGAAGCCTTTGGTGAAGGCCATCTCAGTCGAGTCCCTTCTACTTAAGATTTCATCGATCTTTTTGTTTAGTTTATCTTTTCTCTTGTCTGAGTAGTTTTCTTAGTCTAGGAATTTAGTAGTTCTTAGAATTGTTATTGGATCATGTTTTAATCTATTCAGTTGGGCTTATTTTTATGATTGGTTTGATTTCGTTCGATCAAGTGTTTGATATGTTGTGAGTTGATTTTTGGCCAAAATTTACTTGCCCACTTGAAACAATCAAGTAAACATTCGAAAGACGACATTTGATTCTTGAACTGCTTGAATAGACATAACATTACTTCATCTCGAAAGAGAGATTTATATGTTAGGAGGGCTAGTAAGTAATCGAATATATTAAACTTGGATTAAGTCAAATTACTTTGAAGGAACCACGTTTGCTTAGTTTAGGTAAATTTGATTGATTTCGAAAGAATAGATCAAGTTTCTTGACGAGATTACAATTCCTCCAAATTAACCAATTAGACAATAGCACATGTTTATTCATTTTGATCTAATTCTCTTCCATAACCGCGAAAATTCCTAGACGTTTTTCTCTTATTGATTTAGACAAGTTTATTTGCAGTAGCTAATCGAATCCACTTGAAATTGAGTTTTTCTTAGCACATTCTGACAAGGCTAGACTCAATAGATTACTTTAGTCCCTGAGGAACGATATCTTTATCTATCCTGCGAACACCCATGCGCTTGCGGTAGTGTGTTGATCAAGAACCAGATTGAAGGTTATGATTTAATATGTAGTATATGTGTGGGAGACTACTATAACCTAAACTTTGATCAGCACATATGAGTATTTTAACAACTGATAATACTAGGAGGATCCCGAGGAAGCCTCAAGAAAATAGCATAGTTTATTATTCAACCATATTTGTCGCAATGGGAAGTGATGTATGTATTTAGGCTATTGAAAAGGTTCTTTTAGAAGTACAACCCCTATGTGGTAAAGTGGCAAAGAGTAGCAGACTTCTGAAATTAATAAGGTGAGAACAACACTTGAACCTAATAATATGACCAGGTTGTTGTGCTTTAACAGTCAAATTGGTTATGACATTTTGATGGTGTGGAGTAGTTGTCAATGTGTTATATGTAATAATGCTAAAGGAAATAAGAATTCAAAGATAAGAATTTTGATAGACATGAAGGAGTTGTCATTGTGTTAATGTTGGTCTCATATCCCTCTTTAGTAATGGCGTAAGGTGGAATATGGAGAGTCAGTGCAAAAATGCTTGAGCTTATGCTATGTTTCTTATAAGAGATGGGTATCAAAGGAGTTCCTATAGTTTTAACTCACACGCTGTCCAATACAGTAAATAGTGATGATGAAGATAACCGAGTGGCAAACAACATTGGGAGAAATGGAAAAAGGATTTCAAGAGCACTTTAAGGCAAGGCAAAAACTAAAAGACTATGGTAATAGTGTGACACAACACATAATGGCAAGAATTTCAATCATTAGACCTAAGTATTACATAGCCTTAAGGAATACAACTGATGTCACGAAAGCACTTGGATAATATATTCAAACTGCATAAAGTTGAAATTTTCATTTAGTAACATAAGACCCTGTAGAATAAGGGAGGTATTCGTGTCATTCATTGAAGGCTTGAGAAGCTTGTACTCTATTCCAATGGACCTAACTCACATTATATTTAGAGCATATTGATTTTATATTCTCATAAAAATATGACCATACTGTGTCGAAAACGTTCCTAAATATTAAACCACTACACGAGTCCTAATCCAAGTTTAAAACTATGAAGGTGATTTTTCGTCTATCTTTGTCAACAATCCCTATAATGTTGCCTTATACTACATTCTTGTTAATGACTTAATATCACATTCTTCTAACACATAATTTGGTTTCCTTTCTACTCAACTTTGTCATTGTCTATGAACTTGCTCCCTATAAGTAAAGGCGTATTTTGTACTCTCCTTTCTTAATGAATATCAATGTTCTTAAACCTTCCATTACAAACTCATTATCTCAAACTAGTCATGCTAATGATTTTGTTAGAGGATCACTCATTGGAAGTTGTTGTCAATATTCTTGCATTTTTCTTAAGTTAAGTACTAAAACTTCTTTAGCTTAAAAATCCAAAAGAATCAAGCTTATATTGAAATATTGATCTATCATAATGTTTTCAACTCCTTTTCCTTAAATCCTATTGCAAATGCTAATCATATGTCCTTATTACTATTACTTGGGTTGTCATGGTGAAATTTTATTTTCAAGTAACTTACTTTCTACCTTACTTGAGAGTTTCGTCTTTGATACTTTTGTAGCTTTTGTTATCGCCTCATAATACTCATGATGTCTCTTGAATGACAACTAAATTTTCTATCTTAGTTTTGTTGCCCTTATGCCACCCTTAGACATATTCCTCCTTGTCATTTTGGTATTTGATTGAGAATCAGGCATAATTTGCCTCTTATTTAGGTCTTTAATTCTTATTACTTCTTATTTATGAAAAAAACTTCCTTTGCAAAATTCCTTATTTGCCCGGTTTCTTCCCAATTATCATCTAAATTATCAAATCTGATAATGGAACTCCAAGCAAAAGGGACCTTTAGAAGGAAATGACATAAATATACTCCTTTGCCTCATCTTAAACGGATGCCCATATCACTACATTTTTTGCAGATAACAATGATTAACAGACAATTTCCCCACTTAATTGCCAATCTTCAGTTATCACTTCCTAAGCATTTGAATTTACTATTTGCTCACTGTTAAACCTGTATAAGAGTCATTCCTTCCAATAATATATAGTGACATCTGTTTACTCACAAAATACATCATTGTTGTTCTCAATTATCTTTTCTTACAAACACCAGACAGATGTCCTAGTGAGAGTTAATTGACTTCTTATGTAAAATGTCATCTAAAGAGTATTCACCTTGTTTTTATTTGTTAATTTTCTCCATGTTACTTGTATTTCTTATGCATTTATAATTGTACATGTTACCTCTTTCCGTTATTTGAGAGACATCTTTGCAGGAGTTTCCATAATAACTAATTAGCCTAAACCTTTTTGTTTGGATAGCTAACTTGAAGTTACAATAACAATGAGATGGACATGCATCTTGAGTCACATTCCTATGTATAACTATCTAGTCGTGACCTTTTCTTAGGTAAAGGAGAGATCCAAAATAGCATTTTGATGTCAATCTTTTGGTTAAGTATGCTGATTACCCCTGTCGTATAAATGACTATGTTCAATATGTAGTCAAATCAACTGGCCATCTTTTTACATGAAAAATCGTACAAATGGTCAAATTTTTGAACTCATGTGCTCATAATTGAGGTTTTAGGTAAGCCTTATCCTACTTAGCACGTAGTGATAAGCCCTTGCCCGTATATGTCATGCCCGCATTTTTGTGGACCTATCATTCTATGTTGATATCTACTTATGAAAATATTGGTGTAAGAACCCTATATATTGCTCACCTTTGAATGCATTTGCTTAGCAAATAATCCTTAACGACTTCAAGGAGAACTATAGATGCATTTACTTGGGATCACCTTGATCCAAATTCCTTTAAGCATTTTTAAGAACCTAGTAGAAACACTACTAATGAACCACTTTGAGGGCGAACAATACAAGTATATTTCTTCCATGAAAATGGTAGTCAAAGGGCTCCAAGTATGGCCTTTAAGTCCTATATGATATACGGTCGCTACAAAGAGACCATTGAACCATACAAATGGTGTAATTGGATTTATTAAGTGATTAACATGTCAATATATGACTTACTGAGTGGTGGAAAGGCGAGATGATTTTGAAAGTTTATATTGTCACCACACATATCATTGATTGATATGAGTGCAAGTTTAAAGATAAATTGAAGCAGGGAACTTAGGAAGGTTGTTAAATCTCAATTGAAGTGCGGAATTTAATAAACTATTACATAGATATCCTTGGTTCATGTTCATTTATTGAATTATTTTGAAGCCCTAATGCCTAATAAGGAGATACCAACCTGACAAATGTCATACCTATTACCATCTCCTCTAATTGTTCTCTTATTTTCACTCTAAGCAAAAATGTAGAATTTAGTTTGACTATGAACTCTTCATTTGCCTCATAAAACTATTCACTTAAGTAACTTCAATTAAGATATGAGCAGTACAGTATTATTGGATGCAGCTCACCATAGTTGTAATGGTGGTTCCCATTATAGTTGTTGCCTGTATTCCTCTTAGTCGCGCTAACAGCCATAGGGGTTGAAATTGGTGATTCACAACTCATTACCAGAACTTGAATTTAAGAGTGATATGCATGTGTATAGATTAAGAAATAAAATTCGAGGAGTATCATAAGGAATCAAAGTTATTCACTTTAAAAGTTATTCACTTTACATTGATTTATGGTGCTTGAGGAATAAATAAATAAGCACATAGAATAGAAAGAAGAAATGTTAAACTATGTGATATAGCATATGGCATGACATATAATGGGATACCAATTCTAAACTTTAGTGTTATCAAGGGAGCTTCCCATATTAAACCAAAAAAAAAAAAGGGGCAAATCTCTCTTAAAATTGAAACTTTTAATATCCATGTTAGCTCAGCCAACAGAATTAGAATATATGTGTAATATTTTCCACATTTCAGCCAACATAATTAAAATATTTTCCACATTTTATATGATAGCTCAGCCAAAAGAATTAGAGTATATGTGTAATATTTTCCACATTTCAGCGAACAGAATTAAAATATTTTCCGCATTTTATATGATACATCATACCCAAGTTATAGCATTATAATAGAAACAAGAGAACTTGGTCTTTGAAAAGCAAGTTGTGCAAATTTTTTGGACCACAAATGCAAACAACATCACAATTAAAGCATTCATAATCCAAAGATGGTTGGCTAACCATACCATATCAAAAGCCGCCTCCGAGGCCGAAGGACATGCATGGAGTGTCACTTCCAAGATGCTTCACAACTTACAAGTTTTGATGATGAAACTTATTTTATGGGGGAGGAGTAAGGGAAGACTGTAATAGCCCAACTCTAAACCATGTTAATTGCTTTACTTAATCATAATTTAGAAAAGTTGAGCACTTGCATTTCAAATTTGATGTTTGAAATATTTACGTAATTGCATGCTGATATAATAAAGTGACCTGCAAATCAGATTTCATAATATGATGTATAGAATCATCAAATATGTATAAACAAAGAAAATAAAACATTATAACTATAACAGTGATTAAAAGTTACCGAGTTCATGAAATATATTCCTTTAGAATAATTTATACATCTTGCTTGTTTGAGCTTTGTTAAATAAAATTTTAAAAAGGTAAAGGTAAATAAGTAAGTAAAACAATAAGCCAATAATGTTAAACAAACATTTATAAATTAAATAAATACAATGCAAGAATTAAATTCATCAAATAGTGAATGATATTGGTTGGAGTAAAGAATTAACCCAAATAAGAGCCCAACCAGACAGTTATTTACATTAAGTGACAGAGAGAGAGAGAGAGAGAGAGAGAGAGAGAGAGAGAGAGAGAGAGAGAGAGAGGAGCTGAAATTTTTAAAACAAAAAAACAATAAAAATAATAAAATAAATAATTAAAAAATATGGGAATGTATTAAAATTTAGAAGTAACTAATTAGCCCTTTCATTGTTCCCCTCTTCAACCTCACTCACGTCATCACCCTCCGCATGTATTACCCTACCAGAATACCGCCGCATAGGGTTGCCGGCTGCTGTTACCGTTGACCTGGGTCGGGCCTACCATTGGCACCACCGGCCCCTGCTAATCATCTATCCATGCCAACTGTAACCACTTTTTTCTTCTTGCTTTGCTTATTTGAGGCTTGAAGTCAACAGTTAACTTCCTTAGTTAACTTCCTGGTTGATACAGTTCATAAATGTGTCTCTTCGACTTTAAACAATAATTTTTCTATATCAATTTGGAGTGTAATTCTCATAATTTTGAGTTTGGATGATTAAATATTATAGGTGGTGATAAAGAGATGAATATGGATAAGGAACTTGAGGGGTACTCTTGAATAACCTTGATTCAGTTGACATTAGAGAAATTGTGTTGTAATTTTGAAAGAATTTGGTGTTTAATGTTGCATTTCTGATATGCCATTAGAGAGCTTTAGGCAGACAAAGATGGAAGCACTTTAAGTAGAGGAGGGAGAGAAGGAAATGATAATTTTGAAATTTTACAGTAAATAGGTTCATGGAAACTTTAAACTCATGTGAAAAATTAAATTTTGTATTTAATGTAAAACTTAATTGAGCATGGAAAAGTAATAGAGGCTCATCATTTTCTACCATACAATTCTAATATGAGTGGGAGTGACAGACTAAGATGAGTACTAATGATAACTAAACCTAAAGGATGGGCTGATTTATTCAAAAGAATACTTAAAGGGTTGAAATGTAATTTTAATGAGTTGAGGGAGGGGGAACCTCTTATAGCTTAAAGAAAATAAGTAGCTATTAAAATTAATTTAAGCTTTTAAAGTAAACTAAGCTCAGTGGTCCACTTACTTAAGCTAATTGATTTCAGTAATACGTTACTAAGCACAAGCAAGAAGTAAATAATGTTGGCTGATAGATAGAAAGGAAAGTAGCAATAATAATAATAATAATAATAATAATAATAATAATAATAATAATAATAATAACAACAACAACAACAATAATACTATAGCATGTCGGCCCATTTGAGACCGAAACAATTCGATCTCCAAAATAGAAAACTCGGTCTCTATTTAATTTTGTAAACCGAACAGAGATCGAAAAGTATCGGTCTCCAAATGTTTGGTAGCAATTCAAATTTGGAGACCAAGTTTGAAAAAAAGGGTCTCCACTTGAGACCAAAATAGGCGGTCTCTAATTGAGACCAAAAGTTTTGGTCTCAATTAGAGACCAAACAGTTTGGTCTCTGACTGAGACCAAAATCTGCTGGTCTCCATTTGAAACTAAGATTACACGGTCTCTATTTGAGACCAGAATGGGCCGGTCTTCATTTGACACCAAAACGGGCCGGTCTCTAGTGGAGACCATTATCCTCGTTCTCAATTGGAGACCGGATTTCAATTTGGTCTCAACTAGAGACCGAAGCCCCTTTTAAGTTAAATTGGAGACTATACTCTAATTTTGGTCTCAGACAGAGACCGAAATTTCTATTTTGGTCTCTACCTTGCACATAATTTTTGCATGAATTCTACCCATTTGAACATACCACCTACATTTTACACATCATGCTATTTACATGTTCGGGCTACAATTGCCCTTAAATACAATATATCGAAGTACGTGCTATGGCATCCGAAATTACACCAAAATTTCCATTGTTTTGCATTTCAAAACTACAACAACTGCGTACAACAGTTCCATGTCAAACACTTTCCGTAACACCGCCCAAAATGGTTATCCACCATACATGAAGTCCCGAGACCAATGTTCCACATTTAAGTGTTCAAGTAATTATAATTACGCATCCAACTAAGTTAAAGGGTACAACTATACATACCTAAATCTATGAGGATGCTTGAGAGTTGTCTGCATGGGTGGGGTGGCCAAGGAGCACCGAGAAGCTATCAAACTAAGCATTAAACTCTAGCAATCCAATTCTTTGGTCATCCAGCTGCTTCTTCGTAGCTTCCACCTCCTCCCTAGTGCTACTCAACTCCTCCCTAGTACTCCTCAACTCCTCCTCTATCGAATGCAGTCAACCTTGAGTCGTCTGCAGCTCATTCTGTGTCGTTTGCAATTGATCCTGGAGCTGGGTAACTATTGGGGAGGAATATACCTTAAGCATGTCTTTTTACTTTATTATACTAAATTAATTGTTATTGAACCCAAACCAAGTGAAATCAAGAATTACATTCCATCGAGAAATATGCTAGTTTCTTTCTTAATTACGTCGTATTTTAAAAAAGCTGAAGCAAAAACAACCCGAAAAGAAAAAATAAGCTCTTAGCACTAAATCCCTCATTAATTAAAATTACCTAGCAGAATTAATGGCAGAATTAAAAGCTTGTTTACATATTTCAGTCATCTAATTTCAAACGAAAGTATTGCTACAGTACTTACATAAACACTCTGTGCGTGAGCATCACACTAAATCCGCTGACCATTCTCATCAACCTTAGAATAAGTGGTAGCAAACAATTCGGCAGCTGAAGATCTTCTTCCCAATTGCTTCATCTATCATATACACATATATCTCTTTACATTAGCAACCTTGAAAAGTTAAAACCACATATCCTAGTGAAGTAGTTTGGGTTTTCATACTAGTCTCTCGGCCCACATTGTCACCGATGTTGGCCCCTAGCTGTGCCCAATCTTACCCTTCGGCCCCTCTGTCTTGTTCTGCAATGATGCGCGAAGATCATCCGTCATCCAAGGAATGATCTTCTCTGGAGGGTCCCTCCCGGCCTTGTTCACTATATCTTTCACCCCTACACACACCTTTTGTTGCCATTCTCTTCTGACTAATGCCTCATGCTCGGGATCCTATGTGAATCGTTCCTGCACGTAAAATTCCAAAGAATAGAATAAAATTTGAT